>BSBK01008096.1:0-600000 GCA_027943335.1 Chamaecyparis obtusa | reverse complement strand
TGAATCAGTCAACTGTTCTATGAGAATCAGCTAGAATCACGTAACAAGCCATTCTGAGTTTACAAATGAATGAATAGGTCAATCATTTGATGAGAATCATTTACAATCACATAACAAGCCATTATGAGCTTATAAATCACCAAATCAGTCAACCATTCGATGAGAATCAATTGCAATCATGTAACAAGCCATTCTGAGATAACAAGTCACCGAATCAGTCAACCGTTCTATGAGAATTAGCTACAATCACGTAACAAGCCATTCTGAGCTTACAAATCACTGAATCGGTCAACCATTCAATGAGAATCAGCTACAATCACATAACAAATTATTCTTAGCTTATAAATCATGAAATCGGTCAATCATTTTATGAGAATCAAATACAATCATGTAACATGCCATTCTGAGCTTTCAAATCACCAAATTGGTCAACCGTTTGATGAGAATTAGCTACAATGATGTAAGAAGCCGTTCTGAGCTTACAAATCACCAAATCGGTCAATTGTTCGATGAGAATCAATTACAATCATGTTACAAGCTATTCTAAGCTTACAAATCACTGAATCGGTCAACCCTTTGATGAGAATTAATTACAATCACGTAACAAACCATTCTGAGCTTAGAAGTCACCGAATTGGTCAACCATTTGATGAGAATCAACTAGACTCACGTAACAAGCCATTCTAAGCTTACAAATCATCGAATCGGTCAACCGTTCGATGAGAATTAGCTAGAATAATAAACAAGCCATTTTGAACTTACAAATCACTGAATCGGTTAACCATTCGATGAGAATCATCTCCAATCACATAACAAGCCATTCTGAGCTTACAAATCATCGAATCAATCAACCATTCGATGAGAATCAGTTACAATCACGTAACAAGCCATTGTTAGTGTTGAAATCACCGAATTGGTTAACCGTTCGATGAAAATTAATTAAAATCACGTAACAAGCCATTCTGAGCTTACAATTCACCAAATCAGTCAACTGTTCAATGAGAATCAGCTACAACGTAACAAGGCATTTTGAGCTTACAAATCACCGAATCGGTCAACCAATTGATGAGAATCAATTACAATCACGTAACAAGACATTATGATCTTACAAATCACCAAATCGGTCAACCATTCGATGAGAATCAATTATAATCACGTAACAAGCCATTCTTAACTTACAAATCACTCAATTGGTTAGTCATTCGATGAGAATCAATTACAATCATGTAACAACCTATTCTAAGCTTACAAATCACCGAATCGGTCAACCTTTCGATCAGAATCAATTACAATCACGTAACAAGCCATTCTGAGCTTACAAATCATCGAAATAGTCAAGCATTCAATGAAAATTATTTACAATCATGTAAGAAGCCATTCTGAGCTTTCAAATCACTGAATCGAACAACCATTCGATGAGAATCATCTACAATCCCATAACAAGCTATTCTAAGCTTACAAATCACCGAATCGGTCAACGGTTTGATGAGAATCAGCTACAATCACATAACAAGCCGTTCTAAACTTACAAATCACCGAATCGGTTAACCATTTGATGAGAATAAGGTACAATCATGTAACAAGTCATTTTGATCTTACAAATCACTGAAATGGTCAATTATTCAATGAGAATCGATTACAATCATGTAACAATTCATTCTAAGCTTACAAATCACCGAATTGGTCAACTGTTTTATGAGAATCATTTACAATCATGTAAGAAGCCATTATGAGCTTAAAAATCACTGAATCGATCAACTATTTGATGAGAATCAGTTACAATCACGTAACAAGCTATTCTGACCTTACAATTCACTTAATCGGTCAACCGTTTAGTGAGAATCAGTTATAATCACGTAAGCCATTCTAAGCTTAGAAATCACCGAATCGGTCAACCATTCTATGATAATCAATTGCAATCATGTAACAAGCCATTCTGAAATACAAATTAACGAATTGGTCAACTGTTCAATGAGAATCAGCTACAATCACTTAACAAGCCATTCTGAGCTTACAAATCACCGAATCGATCTACTGTTCGATGAGACAACTACAATCATTTAATAAGCCATTCTGAGCTTACAAATAATGGAATCAGTCAATCATTTGATGAGAATCAGCTATAATCACATAACAAGCTATTCTGAGCTTACAAATCACTAAATCGGTCAATTGTTCTATGAGAATCAATTACAATAATGTAACAAGCCATTCTGAGCTTACAAATCACCGAATCAGTCAATCATTCGATGAGAATCAATTACAATCACGTGACAAGCCATTCTTAGCTTACAATTCACTGAATCGGTCAACCGTTCAATGAGAATCAGCTACAATCATGTAAAAAGCCATTCCGAGCTTACAAATCACTAAAATTGTAAACCGTTCAATGAGAATCAATTACAATCATGCAAAAAGCCATTTTGAGCTTACAAATTCTTGGATCAAGCAACCGTTCGATGAGAATCGGGTAAAATCATGTAGCAAGCCATTTTGAGCTTAAAAATCACCGAATCGATCAACCGTTCGATGAGAATCAATTAGAATCATGTAACAAGCCATTCTGAGCTTACAAATTACCGAATCGGTCAACCATTTGATGAGAATTTATTACAATCACGTAACAACCCATTTTGAGCTTACTATGTGTGTGAATTTTGTACCTGATCTGTAGACACAACACTTTAGTAAAACATTAGAGTTAACTATAATCAAAATCGTGCAAAATTGAAATCTAATCTAACCAAGCGATTTACTGCCTTCTAATAGGTGCAAGATTGATGTTCTCAAATTGCTATCGAGATCAGTGACCTAGATGACACCTAAACAAAGGATTTGAATTCAAAAGATGGATATGGAATATGAATACAATTAATCTATATTTTTTTGATATTTTCTATGCAATGATATGAAAATTTGATATAAAACTAATCTATATGAAAAACTTGATATGAAATCTATCTAACAATGATATGAATCTATGCTAAATGATATGCAATGCTCAAAACTAGAAAGATCTCACAATAGCTTGGATTCGCAAAGATGATTCTTCAAACTCCAATTCGACAACATGAGAATGCAAATTCGTCGATGAATTATGAAGAGCTGAGCCTTGGTTTTATAGAAATCCAGGGCTTTGGAGGTGCATGGAAGAAAGCCATAAATCACTCAGATTAACTCAGATTGATTTTTGAGTTATCTGATAATAAAGATAATTTAATTCACAAAAATATGCAAATCATGCAAAAATAGCTTTTTAACTCAAATTAGAGTTTAGATCAGCTTTTTGAACTCCAAAAGGATGTTGAGTTCTAAAAAGTCAACACTTTGCATTGATTTTCTAATTTGGAGTTTAACTGTTTCTTTTGAATGTGCATAATAATTATGAATTAATTAAATAAGTAAAGTGATTTATGCTCAACTTAACTGATTTTTAAAAATAAATAATTGATTTATGGGTTAATCAATTATTTAATCAAACTTTTATTAAAAACTATATTATTAAATAATGACAATTTGCTTTAATTAATTAAATAAGAATTTAATCAATTATTCATAAGATATTAGATTTATTGTCAAAATTAAATAATACAATCAATAATAGATAGAATTAAATTTAATTACACAATTAAGTGGCAAGATATTAAATCTAATTAATTAAATATGAAAATATTCAATTAATCAAACTTAGGATAAATGTGATTTATTGCCAAATAATCATTAAATTAAAGATAATTAAGATAATTAGGAATATTGCTAGGAATACTCCCCGATGCAGAATTTAAGATAATCAATTATGATTCGATGATGTTTAGATGTGCCTTAGATTAGGACTTCAATGTTGATTTTGTTTGAATTGTTGATGTAGGAGGTTAATGAACTTATAGCCCATTTTTGGGGTATTACATTTTGCCCCTCTTTGAATTACTGTGCAAAGCACAGTGGTTCAAAGACAGTCTGTGTTTGATAGAGATATGAAACTGATTCAAAATTGATAATTGATATGAGACAGAAGCTGATTGATATTGATTTGATATGAAGATAATAGGTCCTGAATGACCAAAGATAAAGTTCACTGTAGCAGTGATGAATCGATGATTGCGAAAGAGTGTCAAAATGCCTGATTCTGAACTTTATGATTGCGAAGAAGTGAGTGACTAGTTCTAGACTTGATTGTCTTAGCAGAACTAGCAAGTATCACATCTGAACCCTTCAGTTGCCGAAGAACCAAGGAAAGAACACTATGATCTGATGGTTGCAAAAACTGATACAGTTTACAAGATTAGGAGAATACCAGATTGATATGGATCTTGATGAATTTGATATGCCCCAAGTGATGATACATTTGCCCCGAGTGATGAGGACTTTTGATGAATCAGTAACTAGACGTGATTGTTTGTCTTGATCATTGATGAAAGATATTGATAGAAATTGATTTACAGACTTTGAATGATATGCAATACCCTACCCCCTTCGGGATTAAAATTGAAATCTGACAAGAGAAGTCAACGTTAAAGTTTAGAAGCATGTTAATTGATTTAAGAAGTGGTTATACACGTCTGAGAATACGTTCTGCATCGTTTAGAGGTCTTGGAGACCATGTTTGACAAGGTTTGACCATGAGTTGACCATGGTTGACCAAGTTGAAATTTTGATAGTTTGATGTAAGATGTTCAATTAAGTGGAATTATGGATTTCTGTGATGATCGAAGGTCGAATATGCAAGCAGTAGACCATCCTGGGCCCAAAATTTTAAATCATGATTTTGACATAATAAACGATCTCAGATTTCAATTTTGATCCCGAAAAAGGATTCTACTTGTTGTTTCATTGGAGGAACCTTCATGTGAGATTCAGCTCTTGTTAGATTTGAAGAGACAAGTGGAGAATTGTTTTAAGTGTTCAAGCAATTTGTGAGATCATGCAAAGTGCAAAAATGCAAAGAAACATGCAGGATGATAATGCAACCCTAGGACCTAGGACCTACTCACTGATCATGTGTTGATTTGTTATCATCATTGAAATTTTAGGTAATCGGATAAATCAATACAATGCCCACTAGCTATGAAACCATAGACATATGAATATCAATTTGTATGCACAAGAATCAATACAACACCCACTGGCTAGGCAACCATGGACATATGAATATTGATTTTGTTTTCAGAATGTCGGATTAGATATAAGCACCAAGGCACAAACACCAGGATGACCTAAATATCATGTCCATTTTGATATAGCAATTTGTATAAGCATCAAAACATAAACATCGTGATGACCTGAATATGCCTTGCATTGCAAACATATCAAACAGCCAAGAGATCATTCTAAATCCAATGTGAATTACCCGTAGTGACCCTTTATCATTCACATCCTTAGGTAAGATCATGTTTCACAACAGGAGAAAGAACTCGCTCAAAAGATAATAGTTAGATCAAACTTCCTTAAATTTTCTAGGTATCAATGGTCGAGGTATGCATGGCCATCCAATTCGAGATAGAGGCTCTTACATTCGGACACCATTTCAATCCAAAATTTCCAAAGACATTAGATTTTCACATACAAGCAGAAAATAAAGAAAAGATTATGCCCCCAGTCATCACTCTCTAAATCCTATAAAGGACATCATCGAAGAGCTCGAAGGGACACAATATGCAAAAATCTCAATGCGAATCAGTAAGCATACAAGGAGATAAAAGCATGTAAAAAAAAGCATAGATTGTTTTCAGTTTGATGTTTGATGTTGATTGCGTTGTTGTAGACGCAAAATCCTTTCTAGAGACAAGATAGACTGACTGACTCACATGAAGCTTCAAAAGGACTCTGACTAGATATGATACATCTAAGATATACTGGAGACCATAGGATATGACATTGATTGCCCCCAAGTTTGAACATTGATAGGATACAGACACTAGAGCTGAGTGGTGGACAAACTGACTTATTGAAAACTGGAAATGCAAAAACAAACTGGGAGATATGTACAAACTAAAGCAAGACTAAAAGCTGGGAAAGACCAAGATTGCACTGATAGATGGAGCATTTTAAAACAAGTGGCGCCCGTTTGCCAGGTTTTCACCATCTTGGCAGAGATTCTATTTTTGCTACCAAGGTGCCTGTTTCCAAGTTTTCACCAAGACACTTTCTTTTTTTTCATTTTTTTGTATTTTTCATTTTTTTATTTTTTTTTATTTTTGATATTTTTTCTTTTTTTTTTTGTGAATCATCAAGGCACCTATTGTTAGGTTTTCACCAAGATGTTCATTTGTTCAGGACATTTTCCAATTTTAAAGATTTTTTCAGGACATTTTACCATAGACTGAATGCCTTAGGCATAGAATTTCTTTAGATGGAGAACGTTGATTAGTTCTCGGAGCTGTTCTCCTTTAGTCGTTGAGAGTTGATAGGCACCAGAGCCAAAAGTAATAGTGATTATAAAGGGACCCAGCTAGTTGGGTTCAAACTTCCCCTTGCGTTCTCGATGGGATTGATTTTTAGGATTTTCTCTCAATACTAAATCACCAACCTGAAATTCTCTGTGTCAGACTTTCTTGTTGTAGCCTCTAGACATTCTCTTCTGATATACTCTAAGATGATCATACACTGCTTGTCTGCGCTCATCTAGTAGTTCAAGTTCTTGCAACCTAGACACTCTGTAGTCATCATCAATTACTAGACCATGTATTCGGATTCTGAGTGATGGGATTTCAACCTCAATAGGTAGTACCACTTCAGACCCATAAACTAAAGAAAAAGGTGTAGCCCTAGTAGGTGTTCTGATACTTGATCTGATACTTGTTCTGATACTTGTTCTGATACTGATTCTAATACTTGTTCTGATACTTGTTCTGATACTGATTCTGATACTTGTTTTGATACTTGATAGAATCTTTTTCCATTGCAAACTCCCAAGCAAGATCATATCATGTAGTCCCAATGTCTAGCAAGGTGGAGAACAAGAGGGATTGACAAGATGGTGGAAGAGATGGAAGACAAAAGAATAAAGGATAATGAAGGGAAGAAATCCTCAAGGGAAAACTCCTCAAGAATACCCAAGCTAGGGAAAAATTATCATGTAAAGTGCATTTGGACAAGCAATGAAAGGCCAGCATAGGATAAGTCACAAAAGCGTAATGCCAAAGAAGAAAAGGATGTAGTCCAAAAGAGTAGACATGTCAAGAGGCTTCATAGCATCGTGTTTTACCCTTTCTTTCTTTTTTAATTTATAAGACCAAGACCAAAGGGGAAAAGGATAGCGATAGGCAAAAATGAATGGAGGAAGATAGACATGAAGGCTAAATAGGAAGAGAATGAAAGCAAGATCATCATAAGATAGTTCACAAGATAGCCAAATGTTCATGTATAGATCAACATTGTCAAGATCAAAGAGAGAAGATGGAATGGATGAAATATGTAGAAGAACTACGTATGATGCTTGATTGCTAGGTTTTCATCACGGTACTTATCCAAGGTACCACAAGAGAGTGGTTTTTACCATAGGATGAATTTATTTCTCTTTACTTTTGCTAGCAAGGTGTCTATTTCTAGGTTTTCACCAAGGCACATTTTCAATTTTTTATTTTAAATTATTTTATTTTTTTTTATTTTTTCTCTAAATTTTTGGAAGAAGGCAAGCTTTTTTAGATAGTGCTCCTTGAAAGGATAAACCATGATACACCAAGGATTCAAAATGATATGCTCAAAGATGATGATAGGAAAAAGAAGATGGAAGAGGAAAATGGAGGATAAGGTTTTATGTAAAGTGAGTGAGGTTGGAAGATAGGAAGAATAGACAAGTGAAGAAAAAGGATAGGTGGTAGAAGGATAATGAATGGAAGGACTGTGAAAGGGTAGGTGGAAAGGAAGGCAAGATCAACATCAACACACACTTTGAAGGGTGGCAAGAGGATGGAGGAAATGTGAATGAAGGATTATGTGAAGGAATATGGTGAATGGATAGTAGAGGTTGTGGTTTAGGCGCATAGAATGGAAGAATATTTTTGGAGGGAAATGAAGTGGAAGCCTTTGGAAGCTTGAATGTCAATTTCGCTTCTTTCTCAACACCAGACTCTTTCAAGAGAGACTTTGGAATCCATATAGCCATAGGCTTTTTATTTCCTTTTGATGATGTAGAGAGAATATCTTCAATGATGGATTTTGGAACCCATACTTGTCTTGTAATTTTTTTCTTAGATATCTCTTTTGACTTTATGTTTCCATGTCTATTAGAGGAGACATGGTGATCTTATTTTTTTGATGGATTCTTGTATTGCTTCTTTTTCTTGTATTGAATATTCAAGTTACTTCCAAAGGACTTGGGACTTGTGGAAGAGGGAGGATATGACTGGTTTAGATGGGTGGATGGATGAAAAGGATTCAAGGGTATGCATCTATGTTGATCTTGAGGAAAGATAGGAGATGGAGGTATGTAAGGACCCAAGATGGATGGTGAATTAGGAGAGTTAGGAGGGAAAAGTGAAGGGACATAAGGACCCAAGATGGAAGGTAGACATGAAGCCCTTAGTAGTGGTGGAAGAGGTCCAAGGATGGAAGTGGAAGACACAAAAGAATAATCAACAAGTTCATCAACAACTATATGACAACCAAGGATATCAGCATCTTTAGAGTGAGCATTAGGATTTTCAATAGGATCATGGACATCTTGAATATGAGCATCTTCTTTGATAGGATTGTTCAAAGCTTGCAAAGACTTAGGAAGAGTAGAAAGAGGAAATGAACATGGAGTGGTAGAATAAGAAGATGGAATACTTTTATCTTGACAAGGATTTTTGGATAGTATATGTGCATAATTTTTCTCTTGATTTTCAATAGGCTTAACATTGGAAGTAACAACACTATTTTTAATAACCTTAATGGAAGTATCATCTTTGGAAATTGAAAGTGGGGTAAGGTTACTTTGATTTTCAATAAGCTCAATAATGTAAGTAGTAGCCTGATCTTGCTTAGGAGAAGACTTAAGACATGGTGGAATGCATGAAAAAGGGTGTGTAGGATCAAAAGAACCCTGAAGTAGATAAGAGACATCACGAAAGGGATTGGATGACATAGAGGGTTCTTGATCTTGATCTTTCTGTATGTTCTTTTCTTCATCATTTTTAGAGTCCTCTTGACATGGAGCCACTTCTAAGGACAAGGAAGCATGTTGAGATTGTATGGATGACTTCGGAAGAGATGGTGGAGGACTAGCTGAAGTAGGGATTATAGCATATGAAAGCTTAGGCTCTTTAGGTTTATCATTATTGAAAGTATTTTCAGCCAAGTGAAGGTTAGCTTGAGTTTCTTTAAGAGGTATCCCTAGAGGATAACTATAGGGAACTGCATGAAAAGTATCAGGGCTTGTGTTGGATGAAGGTTTTGTGAAAGATTTGAAAGACTCAAAAGCTTTAGGAAATGTATGGGTATTGGAGGAAGTAGGGGATGGAAGGGAACCATCACAAGACAAAGGTCCAACATTAACATGATCTTGCTTGAGAGTGTAATCTTTATTTTCAGCCTGGGAGTTCTTAGAGGAGAGATCCTTATAATATTGACGTTTCAAATCAGCACGGTATATTTTATATTCCTCAATAGAAGTAGATGTATCATCTAGATATTATCTACAAAAGCCATCAAAATCTCTTTCAAAATCAGAATCATATGGATCACCATCATGATCTATCCAATGTGAGGGCCCATTTGTAGTAAGTAGGAACACATGATGAGGAGGACTCTTAGGAACAGAGGTGTCATAGGTATCATTACATTGTCTGTCGTCATAGTCATCATAGTCTCCAAAGCTGGATGTGTCACTCTCCGTGGAAGAGGTATCACAAGGGTTATCACATTACTCAAATTATATTCAGAGACATGGTGACATGTACAAGTCTTTATCAAATGGAAAAGTGCACAGAGCTTCCATGGAGAACTCTTTAGGTTCCTTTTCTTTCTCAAGTTTGTTAAGTTCAACTTGCATAGCTTTCAGCTGCTTCATCATAGCAGTGATTAGAGCTTCTTCCTCTTGTGTACTGATTCTTTGAGACATGGGTACTGATTCTCAATAGCTACTACTCTATTCCTGACACAGTGATTCATTCGACAGATTTTGAAATTAGGATGAAAAAGCTAAATATCTGGCCATTCTGATAATTTTTTGACAATTTTCAAAAATTTCCCAAATGACACTCTGCAGACTCATACGACAATGGGTATGCTATGAAATGATAGTTGCAAAACTCATACGACAGTTGGGTAGTAATGAAATGACAGTTGAAAATCTCATACAACAGTTGCAAGATTTTGACTTTGAGAATTTGTTGGCATGGAAACTCGTACGACACTAGGTTCTTTACCATATGATAGTTGGGCAGTAATGAAATGACACTTTGAGAAAACTCGTATGACTTTCTGACCTCCTAAGATGACTTTTGACTCTAGAAGATAATTTACTTCAGATTTTGCAAATTTTGAGTTTTCAGATTCGGATTGTTTGCAAATTTCAATGTCCAGATTTGAGGATTATAATAGATTTGTCCATTTTCAATAACCAGATAGATAAACAAGAACACAAAATAGCAAGCAAGTGATTTCAAGCATGTCTAAAAATAATGAATAAGGGCAAAAGAAACCTTGCGCATGAACAATCAAGTGACTTATTCATTCTAATCCTCAGAAGTGCTAATTGTGTATGTTCCAAAAATGTTTTACAATAACGCACATATACCCTAGAAAATAAAAATTTGGCCTCGCTAGGGTTTTTAGTAATGGTTTGACTCTGCAACTTTTATGATCCAAAAGGGTGAACTCCAATCTCGGCGCACCAAGGTTTTGACACAGTACAAGAACTTAATCTTCAGGAGCTGCTAGGGAGATCTAACAACCCAACAATGAACCATACCCGTGGAGATTTCTTCCACAAGGACATTTATATAGCGACTGTCACTACCATGGTGAAAATGGCTATTATCGCTTGAGGTTTCATCAACGTAGTTTGCCTTGTGAAGGGATTGTCCACTATGGTTAACCCTCTCTAAAGGTGACTCACAGTATGATACCATAAGGGGACTTGGCTCTAGATCCAATATTTTGATGCCTCTTCACTTTTAACCCAAACAAAGCAAGCAGATTAATCCGACATGCTAAGACAAAGTTTATCTCACTAAGGTCTATGATATCAAACCCATGTGATCTATCAACCTCTTCGGAGAGAGAATGTATCAATCAATAAGGGAAGATGCACGAACCAAGTAGAACATGAGATGCACTAAGTATCCTCCCCACCTACAAAGGATCCCTCATTGAGAAGGGTTTTGCTAGGAACCCACTCTCTCAAGATCCACAAATAGTGTTCATGGGGCCTAATTACTATGTGAGTATAGATATATTCCAGAAAGAAAATTTATCCAAAATTATTCAAAAGCACAAGGTGGTACACTTAACACTTAAAGAAAATATGAGGTGAGTCCACAAAGTGTAGCACTTAACCCCTCACACAAGCTAGAAACGAGTCCACAACTTAGAAAATAAGTGAGTTCCAAAAACCACAAAAGGGTTGCCTAGTGGAACACTTAACGCTTCTTTCCTGTAGACCCCTCCCCTTTAATGTGGCATTGATATTGCAACCACGGGGTGAAAACGAGGGGCCGACAGATTTAGCAAGTCCAATAACCCAAGATAGCAATCTAGATCAATCACAAGTAATCTAAGACTACCAATAAATACCTAAGGTATCACAACCTAGTATTCAATTATGCAAATTCATAGAAAAAGCATGCAAAGAAACACTCACTAGTAAATTTGACTTCAAATTTTGATGAAAATTGGTCAAAATTTCAACAGTAATTGGTCGAATGTACGACCAAAACTGTCATCGTTCTTTTTTCCTTGAATTTTTGACGAGTCTACGATTTGTCAAAATTTTGACCAATGTTTTGGTCAAAATGTTGATGATATCCTAGGCTCAAAAATTGCCGTCATTTTTTCTAATGGTCAAAACTTTGACCACTGATTACCCCAATGATTGGTCAAAATTATGACCAATGGACCAAACCATGACGACGAATCCATACTTTCCACCAATCAAATGGTCAAAATTTCAACCATTGGATTGGTCAAAAGTATGGATTCGTCGTCAAGTTTTTGGTCCATTGGTCAAACTTTCAACAAATCATTGGTCAAAATTAGTTCTAGCGTTGGTCAAAATTTTGACCAATGCAAATTTTTTTTTTATAAAAAAATGTTATAGATCAAGTTCTTTTCATTGACCTGTGATTCATGAGTAGTGGTTTACATGAACCCATCTCTCATGAGAATGAATGGAACACTTAGCACTCATTGGCTCTAGGTGATGCTTATGGAGGTGAAGCACTGGGACTTCCCGGGAGGTCATCCATCCCAGTACCACTCCAGCTTGAGTATGCTTAACTACAGAGTTTCCTCCATGGTTAAACCCACTCTGCTTGCATCCTCATTTGCAAAACCTTCACCAAGTGTTGTGCCTTATGAACCATTCATTAGAAACCCCTTAAGCTCGTCAATTAATAAGTAGGAGATATTTTAAGATTTGATGATGTTTAGATGTGCCTTAGATTAGGACTTCGATGTTTATTTCATTCAAATTGTTGATGTAGAAGGTTAATGAACTTATAGCCCATTTTTGGGGTATTACACTTACAAATCACCAAATCGGTCAACCGTTTGATGAAAATCAATTAGAATCACGTAACAACCCATTCTGAGCTGAAAAATCACTGAATCGGTCAACCGTTCAATGAGAATTAATTACAATCATGTAACAAGCTATTCTAAGCTTACAAATCACCGAATCAATTAACCATTCCATGAGAATCAGCTACAATCACATAACAAGTCATTCTAAGTGTACAAATCATCGAATCGGTCAACCGTTCGATGAGAATTAGCTACAATCATTTAACAAGTCATTCTTAACTTACAAATCACTAAATCGGTCAATCATTCAATGAGAATCAATTACAATCATGTAATAACCCATTTTGAGCTTACAAATCATCAAATCTATCAATCATTCGATGAGAATCAACTACAATCACATAACAAGCCACTCTAAGCTTCCAAATCACCGACTCAATCAACCGTTCGATGAGAATAAACTACAATCACGTAACAAGCCATTATGAGCTTACAAATAACTGAATCGGTCAACCGTTCGATGAGAATAAGCTACAATCATGTAAAAATCCATTCTGACTTTACAAATCACCCAATCTGACATCCATTCGATGAGAATCAATTACAATCACGTAACAAGCCATTCTGAACTTACAAATCATTGAATTGGTCAACCGTTCGATGAGAATTAGTTACAATCATGTAACAAGCCATTCTGAGCTTACAAATAGTTGAATCAGTCAACCATTCGATGAGAATCAGCTACAATCACATAACAAGCCATTCTGAGCTTAGAAATCACTGAATCAATCAACTGTTTGATGAGAATCAATTACAATAATGTGACAAGTCATTTTGAGCTTACAAATCACTAAATCAATCAACCCTTCAATGAGAATCAATTACAATCATGTAACAAGCCATTCTAAGCTTACAAATCACCGAATCGGTCAACCGATCGATGAGAATCAATTACAATCACATAACAAGCCATTCTGATCTTACAAATCACTGAATCGATCAACTATTTCTTGAGAATCATCTCCAATCATGTAAGAAGCCATTTTGAGCTTACAAATCATCTTTGATCAACCGTTCGATGAGAATCACCTACAATCATGTCACAACCCATTCTAAGCTTACAAATCACTGAATCGGTCAACCGTTCGATCAGAATCAACTACAATCATGTAAAAAGCCATTCTGAGCTTACAAATCACCGAATCAGTCAACCATTCTATGAGAATCAGTTATAATCATGTAACAAGCCATTCTGAGTTTGCAAATTATCGAATCAGTCAACTGTTCCATGAGAATCAATTAAAGTCACATAACAAGCCATTCTTTGCTTACAAATCACTCAATCGGTCAACTGTTCAGTGAGAATCAGCTACAATCATGTAACAAGCCATTCTGAGCTTACAAATCATTGAAACAGTCAACCTATCGATGAGAATCAATTACAATCATGTAAAAAGCCATTTTGTGCTTATAAATTACTTAATTGGTCAACCGTTCGATGACAATCAGCTACAATCACGTAAATGACCATTTTGAGCTTACAAATCACCGAATCGGTCTACCGTTTGAAGACAATCAGCTACAATCATTAACAAGCCATTCTAAGCTTACAAATCACTGAATCAGTGAACTGTTTGATGAGAATCAACTACAATCACTTAACAAGCCATTCTAAGCTTACAAATCATTGAATCAGTCAATCATTCGATGAGAATCAATTTCCAATCATGTAACAAGCCATTCTAAGCTTACAAAATACCGAATCGGTCAACCGTTTGATGAGAATCAATTACAATCATGTAACAAGCCATTCTGAGCTTACAAGTCACCGAATCAGTTAATCGTTCGATGAGAATCAACTACAATCATGAATAAACCATTCTGAGCTTACAAATCACCAAATCGGTTAACTCTTAAAAGAGAATTACTTAAAATAATGGAACAAGCCATTCTGATCTTACAAATCATTGAATCGATCAACCATTCGATGAGAATCAATTATAATCATGTAACAAGCGATTCTTAGCTTACAAATTACTGAATCGGTCAATAGTTCGATCAGAATCATCTACAATCACATTGTAAACAAGCCATTCTGAGCATACAAATCACCGAACTAGTCAACACTTCGATGAGAATCAATTACAATCACGTAACAAGTAATTATGTGCTTACAAATCACTGAATCGATCAACCGTTCGATGAGAATCAATTACAATCACATAACAAGTAATTCTGAGCTTACAAATCACTGAATCCATCAACCATTCGATGAGAATCAATGTCAATCACATAACAAGCAATTCTGAGCTTACAAATCACCGAATCGGTCAACCGTTCGATGAGAATAATCTCCAATCACATAAGAAGAAATTTTATTGTTACAAAGCACTGAATCAGTCAACTATTTGATGAGAATCAGTTACAATTATGTATCAAGCCATTCTAAGCTTACAAATCACCGAATCGGTCACCCATTTGATGAGAATCATCTACAATCACATAAAAAGCCATTCTGAGCTTACAAATCACCAAACTGGTCAACCGTTTGATGAGAATCAGTTACAATCATCTAAGAAGCCATTCTGAGCTTACAAATCACCAAATCAGTCATTTATTAGATGAGAATCAACTACAATCACGTAACAAGCCATGCTCAGTTTACAAATCATCAAATCAGTCAACTGTTCGATGAGAATATGCTACAATCACGTAACAAGCCATTCTGAGCTTACAAATCACTGAATCAGTCAACCATTTGATGAGAATCAGTTACACTCATGTAACAAGCCATTCTGAGCTTACAAATCACCGAATCGATCAACCATTTGATGAGAATCAGCTACAATCATGTAACAAGCCATTCTGAGCTTACAAATCACCGAATCGGTTAACCATTCGATGATAATTAATTACCATTATGTAACAAGCCATTCTAAGCTTACAAATCTTTGAATCGATCAACCGTTTGATGAGAATCAGTTACAATCACATAACAAACCATTTTGAGCTTACAAATCACTGAATCGGTCAACCGTTGGATAAGAATCAGCTACAATCACGTACAAAGTCATTCAGAGCTTACAAATCACCCTATCGGTCAACCGTTTGATGACAATCAGCTACAATCATGTAACAAGCCATTATGAACTTGCATATAACCAAATCGGTGAACCGTTGATGAGATTTAGCTACAATCATGTAAAAAGCCCTTCTGAGCTTACAAATCATTGAATCGGTCAACCATTCAATGAGATCAGCTACAATCACGTAACAGGCCATTCTGAACTTACAAATCACCAAATCAGTCAACCGTTTGATGAGAATCAATTACATTCATGTAATAAGCTATTTTGAGCATAAAAATCATTGAATTGGTCAACCTGATGAGAATAAATTACAATCATATAACAAGCCATTCTGAGCTTACAAATAATTGAATCGGTCAACCATTTGGTGAGAATTAATTACAATCACCTAACAAGCCATTTTGAGCTTATAAATCACCGAATGAGTCAACCGTTCGATGAGCATTAGCTACAATCATGTAACAAGCCATTCTAAGCTTACAAATCACCAAATCGATCAATCATTTGATGAGAATTAGCTACAATCACGTAACAAGCCATTCTGAGCTTACAAATCACCAAATCGGTCAACCGTTCAATGAGAATCATCTCCAATGACGTAACAAGCCATTCTGAGCTTACAAATCACCGAATCGGTCAACCATTCAATGAGAATCAATTATAATCATGTAACAAGCCATTATGAGCTGACAAATCACTGAATTAGTCAACCGTTTGATGAGAATCAATGGCAATCATGTAACAAGCTATTCTGAGCTTACAAATTACTCAATCAGTCACCCGTTTGATGAGAATCAATTACAATTAGGTAACAAGCCATTGTTATCTTACAAAACACCAAATCAGTCAACCGTTCAATGAGAATCAATTACAATCATGTAACAAGTCACTCTGAGCTTAAAAATCACCGAATTAGTCAACTGTTTGTTGAGAATCATCCCCAATCACATAACAAGCTATTCTAAGCTTACAAATCACTGAATCGGTCAACCGTTCGATGAGAATCAATTAAAATCATGTAATAAGCCATTGTGAGCTTATCACCAAATCGGTCATGTGTTCAATGAGAATAAGCTACAATCACGAAACAAGCCATTCTGAGCTTACAAATAATGGAATTGGTCAACCATTCAATGAGAATCACCTACAATCATGTAATAAGCCATTTATAGGTTACAAATCACCGAATCCAAAAATAGTTCGATGAGAATCAACTACAATCAAGTAACAAGCCATTCTAAGCTTACAAATCATCGAATCCGTCAACCATTCGATGATAATCAACTACAATCATTTAACAAGCCATTCTAAACTAACAAATATTGGAATCGGTCAACCGTTTGATGAGAATTAGCTACAATCAGGTAACAAGCCATTCTAAGCTTACAAATCACTGAATCGGTCAACCGTTCAATGAGAATCAGTTACAATCACGTAACAAGTCATTCTGAACACAGAAATCACCAAAATGGTCAACGATTCAATCAGAATTTACAATCACATAACAAGGCATTATGAGGTTACAAATCACAGAATCGGTCAACCATTTGATTTGAGTAAATTACAATCACATAACAAGCCATTTTGAGGTTACAAATCACCAAATCGGTCAACCGTTTGATGAGAATCAATTACAATCACGTAATAAGCCATTCTAAGTTAAAAATCAAAAAATCGGTCAACCGTTCGATGAGAATCAATTACAATCATGTAACAAGCCTTTATGAGCTTACAAATCACTGAATCGGTAAACTGTTCAATTAGAATCATCTCCAATCACGTAAAAAGCCATTCTGAGCTTACAAATCATCAAATCAGTCAACTATTCGATAAGTATCAGCTACAATCATGTAACAAGCCATTCTGAGCTTACAAATCACCAAATCGGTCAACCGTTCGATGATAATCAATTACAATCATGTAATAAGCCATTTTGAGCTTACAAATCACCGAATGGGTCAACTGTTTGATGAGAATCAATTACAATAATGTAACAAGCTATTCTAAGCTTACAAATCATCGAATCGGTCAACCGTTCGATGAGAATCATTTAGAATCACATAAGAAGCCATTCTAAGCTTACAAATCACTGAATTGGTCAACCGTTTGTTGAGAATGAACTACAATCATATATCAAGCCATTCTGAGCTTTGAAATCACTAAATCAATCAACCATTCAATGAGAATCAATTATAATCATGTAACAGGCCATTTTGAGCTTATAAGTTACCAAATCAGCCACTCGTTCTATGAGAATCAGCTACAATCACAAACAAACCATTTTGAGCTTACAAATCACCAAATCGGTCAACTGTTCGAAGAGAATCAGCTACAATTAGCTAACAAGCCATTCTAAGCATACAAATCATTGAATCGGTCAACCGTTCGATGAGAATTAGCTACAATCACGTAACAAGCCATTCTAATCTTACAAATCACTGAATCAGTCAATCATTCAATCAGAATCAATTACAATCATCTAACAAGCCATTCTTAGCTTACAAATTACCGAATCAGTGAGTCGTTCGATGAGAATCAGCTACAATCAGGTAACGAGTCATTCTGAGCCTACAAATCACTGAAATGGTAAACCCTTCGATGAGAATCAATTGCAATCATGTAATAAGTTTATCATTCGATGAGAATCAATTGCAATCATGTAATAAGCCATTTTGAGCCTACAAATTACCGAATCGGTCAACCGTTCGATGAGAATCAGTTACAATCACGTAGCAAGCCATTATGAGCTTACAAGTCACCAAATCGGTCAACCATTCAATGAGAATCAGCTACAATCAGGTAACAAGCCATTCTTAGCTTTCAAATCACTGAATCGGTCAACCGTTTCATGAGAATCAGTTACAATCACGTAACAAGCCATTCTGACCTTACAAATCATCGAATCAGTCAATCATTCAATCAGAATCAATTACAATCATGTAACAAGCCATTCTGCGCTTACAAATCACTGAATCGTACAACCGTTCAATGAGAATCGATTACAATCACATAACAAGCAATTTCGAGCTTACAAATCATTGAATTGGTCAACCAGTCGATGAGAATCATCTTCAATCACGTAAGAAGCAATTTTGAGATTCCAAATCACTGAATCGGTCAACCGTTCGATGAAAATCAATTACAATCACGGAACAAGCCATTCTGGGCTTACAAATCATTGAATCAGTCAACTGTTCAATGAGAATAAGCTACAATCACGTAACAAGCCATTCTGAGCTTACAAATCATCGAATTGGTCAACCGTTTGATGAGAATCAATTACAATCATGTAACAAGCCATTCTGAGCTTAAAAATTACCGAATCGGTCAACCATTTGATGAGAATCAATTACAATCACGTAACAAGCCATTCATAGCTATAAATCAAAAAATTGGTGAACCATTCGAGGAGAATCAATTACAATCAGGTAACAAGCCATTATGAGCTTACAAATCAATGAATTGGTCAACTGTTCTATGAGAATCAGCTGCAATCACATAACAACCCATTCTGTGCTTACGAATCACCGAATCGATCAACCGTTCGATGAGAATAAATTATAATCATGTACCAAGCCGTTATGAGCTATAATCACATACCAAGCCGTTATGAGCTTACAAATAACTGAATTGGTCAACTGATAGATGAGAATCAATTACACTCACTAACAAGCCATTCTTAGCTTACAAAACATGGAATCGGTCAACCGTTCAATGAGAATCAGCTACAATCACATAACAAGCCATTCTGAGCTTACAAATCACCGAATCGGTCAACCGTTCGATGAGAATCAATTACAATCACGTAACAAGCCATTCTGAGCTTACAAATCACTGAATCGGTCAACTGTTCGATGAGAATCAGCTACAATCACATAGCAAGCCATTGTGAGCTTACAAATCACTGAATCGATCAACCATTCAATGGGAATCATCTCCAATCATGTAACAAGCCATTCTAAACTTACAAATCACCGAATCGGTCAACCATTTGATGAGAATGAATTACAATCATGTAAAAAGCCATTGTGAGCTTACAAATCATCGAATTCATCAACCGTTCAATGTGAATCAGCTACAATCACATAACAAGCCATTCTGAGCTTACAAATCAATGAATTAATCAACTGTTTAATGTGAATCAGCTACAATCATGTAACAAGCCATTTTGAGCTTAAAAATGACCGAACCGGTCAACCGTTCGATGAGAATCAGCTACAATCATGTAACAAGCCATGAGAGCTTACAAATCACCAAATCGGTCAACTGTTCAATGAGAATCAATTACAATCATGTAATAAGCCGTTCTGAGCTTACAAATCACCAAATCGGTCAACCGTTTGATGACAATAAGCTACAATCACGTAACAAGCCATTCTGACCTTACAAATCACCGAATCAGTCAACTATTCGATGAGAATCAATTACAATCATGTAAATAGCCATTCTGAGCTTGCAAATCACTGAATTGGTCAACAATTCGATGAGAATCAATTAAAATCACGTAACAAGCAATTCTTAGCTTAAAAATTACCAAATCAGTCAACCGTTCGATGAGAATCAAATAGAATCACGTAACAAGCCATTCTGAGCTTACAAATCACCAAATCGGTCAATCGTTCGATGAGAATCAGCTACAATCATGTAACAAGCCATTCTAAGCTTATAAATCACCGAATCGATCAACCCTTGGATGAGAATCAATTATAATCATGTAACAAGCCATTCTTATCTTACAAATCACTGAATCGGTCAACCGTTCGATAAGAATCAACTACAATAATGTAACAAGCCATTCTGAGCATACAAATCACCAAAACAGTCAACCATTTGATGGGAATCAATTCCAATCATGAAACTAACCATTTTGAGGTTACAAATTACCGAATCGGTCAACCATTTGATGACAATCAACTACAATCATGTAGCAAGCCATTCTCAGCTTACTAATCACCGAATCGGTCAACAGTTCGATGAGAATCAACTACAAACACGTAACAAACCATTCTTAGCTAACAAATCATTGAATTGGTCAACCGTTCGATAAGAATCAGCTACGATGACGTAATAAGCCATTCTGAGCTTACAAGTCACCGAATCGGTCAGCCATTCGATGAGAATCAATTATAATCACATAGAAAACCATTCTGAGCTTACAAATCACCAAATCGATGAACCGTTCGATGAGAATCAATTATAATCAAGTAACAAGCCATTCTGAGGTTACAAATCACTGAATCAGTCAACCATTTCATGCGACTCAGCTAAAATCATGTAACAAGCCTTTCTGAGCTTACAAATCATTGAATCCATCAACCGTTTAATGAAAATCAGCTACAATCATGTAGCAAGCCATTTTGAGCTTACAAATCACCGAATCGGTTAACTGTTTGATGAGAATCAATTACAATTACGTAACAAGCCATTTTGAGCTTACAAATCATCAAATTGGTCAACCGTTCGATGAGAATCAACTACGATCACATAACAAGTCATTCTGAGCTTACAAATCACCAAATCAGTCAACAATTCGATGAGAATCAATTACAATCACATAACAAGCAATTCTGAGCTTACAAGTCACCGAATCGGTCAACAGTTGAATGAGAATCAGCTACAATTACGTAAAAAGCCATTCTGAGCTTACTAATCACCTAATCAGTCAACCATTTGATGAAAATCAGCTACAATCATGTAACAAGCCATTCTGAGCTTACAAATCACCGAATTGGTCAACCGTTCAGTGAGAATCAACTACAATCATGTAAAAAGCCATTCTGAGCTTACAAATCACTGAATCGGTCAACTATTCAATAAGAATCAGCTAAAATAATGTAACAAGTCATTCTAACCTTATACATCACTGAATCTATCAATCGTTCGATGAGAATCATCTCCAATCACGTAACAAGCCATTTTGAGCTTACAAATCACCAAATCGGTAAACTGTTCGATGAGAATTAGTTACAATCACTAAACAAGCCATTGTGAGCTTACAAATCATTGAATTCGTCAACCATTCAATGAGAATTAATTACAATCACATAACAAGCCATTCTGAGCTTACAATTCATTGAATCGATCTACCGTTCAATGAGAATCAGCTACAATCATGTAACAAGCTATTCTTACCTTACAAATCACTAAATCTATCAATCATTTGATGAGAATCAATTACAATCATGTAACAAGTCATTATGAGCTTAGAAATCACTGAATCCATCAACCGTTTAATGAGAATCATCTCCAATCACGTAACAAGCCATTCTGAGCTTACAAATCACCGAATCGGTCAACCATTCGATGAGAATCAATTACAATCACATAACAAGCCATTCTAAACTTACAAATCACCGAATCAGTCAACCATTTGATGAGAATCAATTACAATCATGTAACAAGCCATTCTGAGCTTACAAATCATTGAATCGATCAACCATTCGATGAAAATTAATTACAATCAAGTAACAAGCCATTCTGAGCTTACAAATCATTGAATCAGTCAACCATTCAATGAAAATCAATTACAATCACGTAACAAGCCATTCTGAGCTTACAAATCACCGAATCGGTCAACCATTCGATTAGAGTTAATTACAATGATGTAACAAGTCATTCTAAGCTTAAAAATCACCAAATCGGTCAACCGTTCATTGAGAATCAATTACAATCACGTAACAAGACATTCTTACCTTACAAATTCCCGAATCGGTCAACCGTTCGATCAGAATCAATTATAATCACGTAACAAGACATTCTGAGCTTACAAATCACAAAATCCATCAACCGTTCGATGAGAATCAACTACAATCACATAACAATCAATTTTGAGCTTACAAATCATAGAATCAGTCAACCATTCGATGAGAATCATCTCCAATTACGTACCAAGCCATTCTAAGATTACAAATCACCGAATTGGTCAACCGTTCGATGAGAGTCAATTACAATTAGGTAACAAGCCATTGTGAGATTAAAAATCACCCAATTGGTCAATTGTTCGATGAGAATCAACTACAACGTAACAAGACATTCTGATCTTACAAATCACCGAATCGGTCAACCGTTTGATGAGAATCAATTACAATCATGTAATAAGCTATTCTAATCTTACAAATTACTGAATTGGTCAGCCATTCAATTACAATCAATTACAATCATGTCACAAGCCATTCTGAGCTTACAAATCACCGAACCTGACAACCATTCGATGAGAATCAATTACAATCATGTAACAAGCCATTATGAGCTTACAAATCACCGAATATGTCAATCGTTCGATGAGAATCATTTAGAATCATGTAACCAACAATTCTAGGCTTACAAATCATTGAATCAGTCAACCATTTGATGAGAATCAACTACAATCATGTAACAAGTCATTCTCAGCTTACAAATCACCAAATCGGTCAACCATTTGATGAGAATCAATTACAATCACGTAACAAGTCATTCTGAACTTACAAATCTCTGAATCGGTCAACCATTCATTGAGAATCATCTCCTTCACGTAAGAAGCCATTTTGAGCTTACAAATCATCGAATTGGTCAACCGTTCGATGAGAATCATCTACAATCATGTAACAAGCCATTCTGAACTTACAAACAACCGAATCAGTCAACCATTCGATGAGAATCAATTGCAATCATTTAACAAGCCATTCTGAGCTTACAAATAACTAAATCGGTCAACCATTCGATGAGAATCAATTACAATCATGTAAAAAACCATTCTAAGCTTACCAATCACCGAATCAATCAATCAATGAGAATTAATTACAATCATGTAACAAGCCATTATGAGTGTACAAATCATCGAAACAGTAAACCATTCGATGAGAATCAATTACAATCATCTAACAAGCCATTTTGAGCTTTCAAATTACCAAATCAATTAATCATTTGATAAGAATAAGCTACAATCACGTAGCAAGCCCTTCTAAGCTTACAAATCACCGAATCGGTCAACCATTCGATGAGAATCAACTACAATCATGTAACAAACCATTTTGAGCTTACAAATCACCAAGTTAGTCAACCATTCGATGATAATCAACTACAATCATGTAACAAGCCATTCTAAGCTTACAAATCACTAAATCATTCAACCGTTCGATTAGAATCAGATACAATCACGTAACAAGCTATTCTGAGCTTACAAATCACTGAATCGGTCAACCATTCGATCAGAATTAGCTACAATCATGTAACAAGCCATTCTGAGCTTACAAATCACCGAATTGGTCAACCGTTTAATGGGAATTAGCTACAATCACCTAACAAGCCATTCTAAGCTTAGAAATCACCCAATCGGTCAATCATTCTATGATAATCAGCTACAATCACATAACAAACCATTCTGAGCTTACAAATCAACAAATCGGTCAACCGTTCTTTAAGAGTTAGCTACAATCATGTAACAAGCCATTCTGAGCTTACAAATCACTGAATCGGTCAACCATTTGATGGGAATTAACTACAATCATGTCAAAAGCCATTCTAAGCTTAGAAATCACCAAATCAGTCAACCGTTCTATGATAATCAGCTACAATTACGTAACAAGCCATTCTGAGCTTACAAATCACTCAATCAGTCAACCGTTCGATGAGAATCAGCTACAATCACATAACAAGTCATTCTCAACTTACAAATTACTAAATTGGTCAATCGTTCGATAAAAATAAGTTAAGATCATGTAACAACCCATTCTAAGCTTACAAATCATCGAATCGGTCAACCGTTCGATATTATCAATTGCTATCACATAACAAGCTATTTTGAGCTTACAAATCACTGAATCGGTCAACCATTCGATAAGAATTAATTACAATCACGTAACAAAACCATTCTAAGCTTACAAATCACTGAATCAGTCAACCATTTGATGAGAATCAATTACAGTCATGTAACAAGCCATTCTGACCTTACATATCACCGAATCAGTCAACCATATGATTAGAATCAATTGCAATCATGTAACAAGCCATTCTTAGCTTACAAATCACTAAATCGGTCAACCGTTCAATGAGAATCAATTACAATCACATAACAATCCATTCTGAGCTTAAAAATTATCGAATCAGTCAACCGTTCAATGAGAATCAATTACAATCATGTAACAAGTCATTCTCAGCTTACAAATAACTGAATTGGTCAACCGTTCGATGAGAATCATCACCAATCTTGTAACAAGCTATTCTAAGCTTACAAATCATCGAATCGGTCAACTGTTCGATAAGAAAAAATTATAATCACGTAACAAAATATTCTAAGCTTACAAATCATCAAATTGGTGAACCGTTTGATGAGAATCAACTACAATCACATAACTAGCCATTCTGAGCTTACAAATCATCGAATCGGTCAACCGTTCAATGAGAATCAATTACAATCACGTAACAAGCCATTCTGAGCTTACAAATCACCAAATCAGTCAACTGTTCGATGAGAATCAGCTACAATCACATAACAAACTATTCTGAGTTTACAAATCACTGAATTGGTCAGCCATTCGATGAGAACCAGCTACAATCACGTAACAAGCCATTCTGAACTTACAAATCAAGGAATCGGTCAACTATTCTATGAGAATCAACTACAATCACGTAACAACCCAAACTAAGCTTGCAAATCACCGAATCAGCCAACCATTCGATGAGAATCAATTACAATCACGTAAGAAGCCATTCTAAGCTTACAAATCACCAAATCGGACAACCGTTCGATGAGAATCATTTACAATCATGTAACAAGCTATTCTGAGCTTACAAATTAGTGAAATGATCAACCGTTCGATGAGAATCAATTGCAATCACGTAACAAGCCATTCTGAGCTTACAAATCACCAAATTGGTCAACCATTCAATGAGAATAAGCTGTAATCACGTAACAAGCCTTTCTAAGCTTACAAATTACTGAATCGGTTAACTGTTCGATGCGAATCAGCTACAATCACGTAAAAAGCCATTTTAAACTTACAAATCATCGAATCGGTCAACAGTTTGATGAGAATCAATTACAATAACTTTACAAGCCATTCTGAGCTTACAAATCACTAAATCGATCAACCATTCAATAAGACTTAATTACAATCACATAAGAAGTCATTCTGAGCTTACAAATCACCAAATCGGTTAACCATTTGGTGAGAATTAATTAGAATCACGTAACAAGCTATTCTGAGCTTACAAATCACCAAAGAGGTCAACCGTTCAATGATAATCAATTACAATCATGTAACAAGCCATTCTGAGCTTACAAATCACTGAATCGATCAACCATTCCATGAGAATCAGCTACAATCACGTAACAAGCCATTATGACCTTAGAAATTACCGAATCGGTCAACCATTCGATGAGAATCAGCTACAATCACGTAACAAGCCATTCTGAGCTTACAAATCACTGAATTGGTCAACCATTCAATGGGAATCAATTACAATCATGTAACAGGCCATTCTGAGCTTACAAATCACCTAATCAATCAACTGTTCGATTATAATAAATTTCCATTATGTAACAAGCCATTATGAGCTTACAAATCACTCAATTGGTCAACCATTCGATGAGGATCAACTACAATCACATAACAAGCCATTCTGAGCTTACAGATCACCGAATCCATTAATGGTTTGATGGGAATCAACTATAATTATGTAACAAGCCATTCTGAGCTTATAAATTACCAAATCGGTCAACCGTTTGATGAGAATCAGCTACAATCACGTAACTAGCCAGTATTTGCTTACAAATCATCGAATCGGTCAACCGTTCGATGAGAATCAATTACAATCATGTAACAAGCGATTCTAAGCTTACAAATTATCAAATCAGTCAACCGTTCGATGAGAATCAATTACAATCATGAAACAAGCCATTCGGAGCTTACAAATCACCGAATCCGTCAACTGTTTGATGAGAATCAATTACAATCATGTTACAAGCCATTGTAAGCTTACAAAGCACCGAATCGGTCAACCGTTCGATGAGAAACAGCTACAATCACGTAACAAGTCATTATGAGTTTACAAATCACTGAATCGGTCAAACGTTCGATTAGAATCAATTACAATCACGTAACAAGCCATTCTTATGTTACAAATCACCGAATCAGTCAACCGTTTGATGAGAATCAATTGCAATCACGTAACAAGCCATTCTGAGCTTACAAATTATCGAATCAGTCAACCATTTGATGAGAATCAGCTACAATGACATAACAAGCCATTTTGAGCTTACAAATCATTGAATCGGTCAACTGTTCGATGAGAATAAGCTATAATCACATAAAAAATTATTTTGCACTTACAAATCACCGAAACGGTCAACCATTTGATGAGAATCAATTGCAATCACATAACAAGCCATTCTGAGCTTACAAATTATCAAATCGGTCAACCGTTCGATGAGAATCAGCTACAATGACGTAACAAGTCATTCTGAGCTTACAAATCACTGAATCGGTCAACCTGGTGAAGGGTGCTCCCCTTAATACCACAAACACATAACAGAAATAGAGAAACAACAACAATATGCAAGAACAGAAAATTGGCTTCTTATTATCTCCACAAATGTGGAATTACAAACTTTCAGAATTACAATATGCAAAGCCACATGGGCATTCCCTTACAATATTCTGTAGGACAAAGCCTCGAACTATTACCCAGATCTACTACCCAGAACTATTCTGAACTGCCTAAGACAATAATACAGCCTTCCTTATATGGGCAATTTTCCACCGCCTGGGAAGGTTCCAGAATTTTAGCCAATAAGGCCGACCAAACTTAGAATTATTTTATTTTATATTTTATTACATCATAGTCGGCTCAAGATAACTTTTGAAACCCGAACAGAAATTTTGAAGAAAATTATTTTTCGCCATTTCAGGTGGCCCAACTTCCGAAGACCATAAGTCATCACCAATTGACCCGATCGGCTATTATAACCCCATTTCAAAAATGTCACGAAGTGCTCTACAGGCTTGACCCATGGAAGCACCCATCACCCAAATTTTTAACCTCATCCGGGGCCTCTAAAGCCTTCAAAACTAAGTTCAAAGTTTTTGTACCCTGCTGCCAATATCGAAAATCTTCAATATCTTCCAATATACACTTGATTTGGCAATGAAACTTTACTAGCAGACTTTATATGACCAAAATGAACCTCCAAGAAAGAAATCAGATCATTCTGAGCACATACAAAAATTACCAAAAATAGTAACTTTCCATAAATAGTAGCTCTGCATAAAATAGCCCTTATTGAATATAAAAATAGAAATATTTTTTTTGGGGTGATGCAAGATTGCTCTTACACCCAGGATGCTCCTACATCACAACCATTCGATGAGAATCAACTACAATCACGTAACAAGCCAGTTTGAGCTTACAAATCACTAAATCAGTCAACTGTTCGATGAGAATCAGCTACAATCACATAACAAGCCATTCTAAACCTACAAATCACTGAATCGGTCAACCGTTCGATGACAATCAATAACAATCATGTAACAAGCCATTCTAACCTTACAAATCACTGAATCAGTGAACCATTCAATCAAAATCAATTACAATCACGTAACAAGCCATTATGAGCTTACAAATCACAGAATCTGACAACCATTCGATGAGAATCAATTACAATAATGTAACAAGCCATTCTGAGCTTTCCAATCACCGAATCAGTCAACCATTCGATGAGAATCAATTACATTCATGTAACAAGCCATTCTGAGCTTAGAAATCATTAAATCGGTCAACAGTTTGATGAGAATCAGCTAAAATCACGTAGCAAGCCATTCTGAGCTTACAAATCACCGAATTGGTCAACTATTTGATGAGAATCAATTACAATCACATAAAAAGTCATTCTTAGCTTACAAATCACCGAATCGGTCAACCGTTCAATGAGAATCAATTACAATCACGTAACAAGCCATTCTGAGCTTATAAATCACCGAATCAGTCAACTGTTCGATGAGAATCAATTACAATAACATAACAAGCCATTATGAGCTTACAGATCACCAAATCAGTCAACTGTTTGTTGAGAATCATCTCCATTCATGTAAGAAGCCATTTTGAGCTTACAAATCACCGAATCAGTCAACCATTTGATGAGAATCAATTACAATCACGTAACAAGCCATTCTGAGCTTACAAACAATTGAATCGGTCAACTGTTTGATGAGAATCAATTGCAAACATCTGACAAGTCATTTTGAGCTTACAAATAATTGAATCGGGCAATCATTCAATGAGAATCAGCTAAAATCATGTAGCAAGCCATTCTGAGCTTACAAATCACTGAATCGGTCAACCGTTCGATGAGAATCAACTACAATCATGTAACAAGCCATTCTGAGCTTACAAATAATTGAATCGGTCAACCATTCGATGAGAATCAGCTACAATCATGTAACAAGCCATTCTAAACTTACAAATCACCGAATTGGTCAACTGTTCGATGAGTATCATTTACAATCATGTAACAAGCCATTCTGAGCTTATAAATCACCGAATCGTTGAACCGCTTGATGAGAATTAATTACAATCATGTAACAAACCATTGTGAGCTTACAAGTCACTAAATTGGTCAACCATTCGATGAGAATCAGCTACAACTATGTAATAACTCATTCTAAGCTTACAAATCACTGAATTGGTCAACCGTTTGATGAGCATCAATTACAATCATGTAACAAGTCATTCTTCACATACAAATCACCAAATCGGTCAATCGTTTGATGAGAACCAATTACAATCACGTAACAAGCTATTTCGAGCTTACAAATCACCAAATCGGTCAGCCGTTCAATGAGAATCAATTACAATCACGTAACAAGCCATTTCGAGCTTACAAATCACCGAAACGGTCAACTGTTCGATGAGAATTAGCTATAATCACCTAACAAGCCATTCTGAGGTTACAAATCACATAATCGGTCAACCGTTTGATGAGAATTAGTTACAATCACGTAACAACTAAGTTTACAAATCACCAAATGGGTCAACCGTTTGATGAGAATCAACTACAATCATGTAACAAGCCATTCTAAGCTTACAAATCACTGAATCGGTCAACCATTCGATGAGAATAAATTAAAATCATGTAACAAGCCATTCTGAGCTTACAAATCACTGAATCGGTCAACCGTTCGATAAGAATTAATTATAATCACGTATCAAACCATTCTGAGCATACAAATCACTGAATCGGTCCACCATTCATTGAGAATAAGATACAATCAAATAACAAGCCATGTTGAGCTAACAAATCACCAAATCAATCAACCATTCGATGAGAATCATTTACAATCACATAACAAACCATTTTGAGCTTAAAAATCATTGAATCAGTCAACCGTTTGATGAGAATCAATCACAATCACCTAACAAGCCATTATGAGCTTACAAATCACCAAATCGGTTAACCGTTCAATGACAATCAATTACAATCACATAACAATCTATTCTGATCTTACAAATCATCGAATCGGTCAACCGTTCGATGAGAAAAAATTACAATCATGTAACAAGCCATTCTAAGCTGACAAATCACCGAATTGGTTAACTGTTTGATGAGAATCATCTCCAATCACGTAACATGCCATTCTGAGCATACAAATCACTGAATCGGTCAACTATTCGATGAGAATCAATTACAATCATATAATAAGACATTCTGAACTTACAAATCACCGAATTGGTAATCCATTCGATAAGAATCAACTACAATCACGTAACAAGCCATTCTGGGCTTACAAATCACATAATTGGTCAACCGTTCAATGAGAATCAATTACAATCACGTAACAAGCCATTCTTAGCTTACAAATCACCAAATTAGTCAACCATTTGATGAGAATCAGCTACAATCACGTAACAAACCATTCTGAGCTTACAAATCACTAAATCGGTCAACCGTTCGATGAGAATCAGCTACAATCAGGTAACAAGCCATTCTGAGCTTACAAATAAAGGAATCGGTCAACCTTTCAATGATAATAAACTACAATCATGTAACAAGCCATTCTGAGCTTACAAATCAGTGAAACAGTGAACCGTTTGATAAGAATCAATTGCAATCACGTAACAAGCTATTATGAGCTTACAAATCATCGAATCGGTCAACCGTTCGATGAGAATTAGCTGCAATCATGTAACAAGCCATTCTGAGCTTACAAATTACTGAATCGGTGAACCATTCCATGAGAATCAGCTACAATCATGTAACAAGCAATTCTGAGCTTACAAATTACAAAATCGGTCAACCGTTTGATGAGAATCAGCGACAATCACATAACAAACAATTTTGAGCTTACAAATCATTGAATCGGTCAATCATTCGATGAGAATATGCTACAATCACGTAACAAGCCATTTTGAGCTTACAAATCGCAGAATCATTCAACCATTCAACAATCAATTACAATCATGTAACAAGCCATTGTGCTTAGAAATCATCGAATCGATCAACCATTCAATGTGAATCAATTACAGTTACATGATTGTAATTGATTCTCATCGAACGGTTGACCGATTCGGTAGTTTGTAAGCTCAGAATGGCTTGTTACATAATTGTAGTTGATTCTTATCGAATGGTTGACTGATTCAGTTATTTGTAAGCACAGAATGGCTTGTTACGTGATTGTAGCTGATTCACATCGAACGGTTGACCAATTCAGTGATTTTTAAGCTCATAATGGCTTGTTACATGATTGTAACTGATTCTCATCAAATGATTGACCGATTTGGTGATTTGTAAGCTCACAATGGCTTGTTAGGTGATTGTAATTGATTCTTATCAAAAGGTTGACCGATTCGGTGATTTGTAAGCTCATAATGGCTTGTTACGTGATTGTAATTGATTCTCATCAAACAGTTGACCGATTCAGTGATTTGTAAGCTCACAATGGCTTGTTACATGATTGTAATTGATTCTCATCGAACTGTTGACCGATTCGGTAATTTGTAAGTTTAGAATTGCTTGTTACGTGATTGTAGCTGATTCTCATCGAACGTTTGACTGTTTCAGTGATTTGTAAGCTCAGAATAGCTTCTTACATGATTGTAAATGATTCTCATCAAATGGTTGACCGATTCGGTGATTTGTAAGCTCAGAATGGCTTATTACGTGATTGCAATAGATTCTCATCGAATGGGTAACTTTTTCAGTGATTTGTAAACTCAAAATGTGTTGTTATGTATTTGTAGCTAATTCTTAAAGAAAGGTTGACCGATTCGGTGATTTGTAAGCTCATAATGGCTTGTTACATGATTGTAGTTGATTCTCATCAAATGGTTGACTGATTCAGTGATTTGTAAGCTCAAAATTGGTATGTTACATGATTGTAACTGATTCTTGTTGAACAATTGATCATTTCAGTGATTTGTAAGCTAGGAATGGCTTCTTACGTGATTGTAGTTGATTCTCATTGAACGGTTGATCGATTCAGTGATTTGTAAGCTAAGAATTGCTTGTTACGTGATTGTAATTGATTCTCATTGAATGGTTGACCGATTCAGTGATTTGTAAGCTCAGAATGGCTTGTTACATGATTGTAATTGATTCTTATCGAATAGTCAACCATTTCGGCGATCTGTAAGCTAGGAATGGCTTATTACATAATTGTAGTTGATTCACATTAAATGGTTAATCAATTCGGTGATTTGTAAGCTAAGAATTGCTTGTTATGTGATTGTAATTGATTCTCATCGAACAATTGACCGATTTGGTGATTTGTAAGCTTAGAATGGCTTATTACGTGATTGTAGTTGATTCTCATCAAACAGTTGACCAATTCGATCATTTGTAAGCTCAGAATGGCTTGACATTATTATAATTGATTCTCATCGAACGGTTGATCGATTCGGTGATTTGTAAGCTCAGAATAGATTGTTACATGATTGTAGCTGATTCTCATCGAACGGTTGACCGATTCAGTTATTTGTAAGCTCAGAATGGCTTGTTACGTGATTGTAACTAATTCTCATCGAACGGTTGACTAATTCAATGATTTCTAAGCTCACAATGGCTTTTTACGTGATTGTAATTGATTCTTATCGAAAGGTTGACCGATTCGGTGATTTGTAAGCTCATAATTGCTTGTTACGTGATTGTAATTGATTCTCATTGAATAGTTGACCGATTTGGTAATTTGTAGGCTCATAATGCCTTGTTACGTGATTGTAATTGATTCTCATCAAATGATTGACCGATTCAGTGATTTGTAAGCTCAGAATGGCTTGTTACATGATTGTAGTTGATTTTCATCGAACGGTTGACCGATTCGGTGATTTGTAAGCTCAGAATGGCTTCTTAAGAGATTGTAAATGATTCTCATCAAATGGTTGGTCGAGTCAGTGATTTGTAAGCTCAGAATGGCTTATTACATGATTGCAATAGATTCACATCGAATGGTTGACTTTTTCAGTGATTTGTAAGCTCAAAATGGGTTGTTATGTGTTTGTAGCTAATTTTTAAAGAATGGTTTACCGATTCGGTGATTTGTAAGGTCAAAATGGATTATTACATGATTGTAGCTGATTCTCATTGAACAATTGACTGATTTAGTGATTTGTAAGTTTAGAATGGCTTGTTACATGATTGTAGCTGATTCTCATCGAAGGGTTAACCGATTCGGTGATTTGTAAGCTCAGAATGGCCATTTACATGATTGTAACCGATTCTCATTGAATGGTTGACCGATGTGGTAATTTGTAAGCTCAAAATGGATTGTTACATGATTGTAATTGATTCTCATCAAATGGTTGACCGATTCGGTGATTTGTAAGCTCAGACTAGCTTATTACAAGATTGTAATTGATTCTGATAGAATGGATGACTGATTCTGTGATTTGTAATTTCAGAATGGCTTTTCACGTGATTATAGCTGATTCTCATTGAATGGTAGACTGATTCAATGATTTGAAAGCATAGAATGGTTTTATAAATGATTGTAGCTGATTCTCATCGAACGGTTGATTGATTCAGTTATTTGTAAGATCAGAATGACTTCTTACGTGATTGTAAATGTTTCTCATCAAACGGTTGATAGATTCGCTGATTTGTAAGCTCATAATGGCTTGTTACATGATTTTAATTAATTCTCATTGAACGGTTGACCGATTCAGTGACTAGTAACCTCAAAATGGCTTGTTACGTGATTTTAATTGATTCTCATCAAATGGTTAACTGATTGGGTAATTTGTAAGCTCAGAATGGCTTGTTACGTGATTGTAATTGATTCCCATCGAATGGTTGACCGATTCGGTGATTTGTAAGATCAGAATGGCTCATTACATGATTGGAGATGATTCTCATCAAACGGTTGACCAATACGGTGATTTATAAGCTCAAAATGACATGTTACATCATTGTAATTGATTCTCATCAAATGGTTGATCGATTCGATGATTTGTAAGCTCAGAATGACTTATTACATGATTGTAATTGATTCCCATCGAACGGTTGACCAATTCAGTGATTTGTAAGCTCAGAATGGCTTGTTACATGATTGTAGCTGATTCTCATCGAATGGTTGACCGATTGGGTGAGTTGTAATCTCAGAATGGCTTGTTACATGATTGTAGCTCATTCTCATCGAACGGTTGAACGATTCAGTGATTTGTAAGCTTAGAATGGCTTATTACATGATTATAGCTGATTCTCATCGAACGGTTGACCGATTCAATGATTTGTAAGCTAAGAATGGCTTGTTACATGATTGTAGCTGATTCTCATCAAACAATTGACCAATTCGATGATTTGTAAGCTCATAATGGCTTGTTACATTATTGTAATTGATTCTCATCAAATGGTTGACCGATTCGATGATTTGTAAGTTCAGAATGGCTTGTTAGGTGATTTTAGCTGATTCTCATCAAATGATTGATGGATTTGTTGATTTGTAAGCTCAGAATGGCTTGTTATATGATAGTAGTTGATACTCATCAAACGATTGACCGATTCGGTGACTTGTAAGCTCAGAATGGTTTGTTACGTCATTTTAATTGATTCTCATCAAATGGTTGATCGATTCAATGATTTTTAAGCTCAGAATGGCTTGTTATGTGATTGTAGCTGATTCTCATTGAATAGCCGATTAAGTTATATGTAACCTCAGAATGGCTTGTTTCATGATTGTACTTGATTTTCATCAAACAGTTTACCAATTCGGTGACTTGTAAGCTTAGAATGGCTATTTACGTGATTGTAGCTGATTCTCATCGAATGGTTGACCGATTCATTAATTTGTAAGCTCAAAATGTTTTGTTACATGATTGCAATTGAATCTCATCGAACAATTGACTCTTTCAGTGATTTGTAAGCTCAGAATGGTTTGTTACGTGATTGTAGTTGATTCTCATCGAACGGTTAACTGATTTAGTGATTTGTAAGCTAAGATGGCTTGTTACGTGATTGTAATTGATTATCATCGAATGGTCGACCGATTCGGTGATTTGGAAGTTCAGAGTGGCTTGTTACATCATTGTAATTGATTCTCATCGAACGGTTGACTGATTTGGTGATTTGTAAGCTCAGAACGGCTTGTTACATGATTGTAATTGATTCTCATTGAATAGTTGACCGATTTGGTGATTTGTAAGCTCAAAATGGGTTGTTACGTGATTATAACTGATTCTCATTGAACGGTTGACCGATTTAGTTTTTTGTAAGCTGAGAATGGCTTGTTACGTGATTGAAGCTTATTCTCATTGAACAGTTAACCAATTGGGTGAGTTGTAAGTTCAAAATGGCTTGTTATGTGATTGTAGCTCATTATCATCAAATGGTTGAATGATTCAGTAATTTTTAAGCTCAAAATGGCTTGTTAGATGATTGTAGCTGATTCTCATTGAATGGTTGACTGATTCGATGATTTGTAAGCTAAGAATGGCTTTTTACGTGATTGTAATTGATTCTCATCAAACGGTTGACCGATTTAATGATTTCAAAGCTCAGAATCACTTGTTATGTATTTGGAGATGATTCTCATCGAACAATTGACCGATACAGTGAGTTGTAAGCTCGAAAAGCCTTATTACGTGATTGTAGCTGATTCTCATCATTTGGTTGACCGATTAGGATATTTGTAAGCTCAAAATTTCTAATTACGTGATTGTAGTTGATTCTCATTGAGTGGTTGACCGATTCGGTGATTTGTAAGCTCAGAATGGCTTGCTACGTGATTTTAGCTGATTCTCATCGATCAGTTGATAGTTTTGGTGATTTGTAAGCTTAGAATGGCTTGTTACGTGATGTTAGTTGATTCTCATCGAACAGTTGACCAATTTAGTGATTTGTAAGCTAAGAATGGCTTGTTACATGATTGTAATTGATTCTGATCGAACGGTTGATTTATTCAGTGATTTGTAAGCTCAGAATCACTTGTTACGCGATTGGAGATTATTCTCATCGAACAGCTAACCGATTTGGTGATTTGTAAGCTCAAAATGGCTTGTTACATCATTGTAGCTGATTCTCATTGAACGGTTGACCAATTAAGCTATTTGTAAGCTCAGAATGGCTTGCTACATGATTGTAGTAGTTGATTCTCATCAAATGGTTGACCAATTCGGTGATTTGTAAGCTCACAATAACTTGTTACATGATTGTAATTGATTCTCATCGAACGGTTGAAAAATTTGATAATTTGTAAGCTCAGAATGGCTTGATACGTGATTGCAGAAGATTCTCATCAAACAGTTGACCGATTCGGTGATTTGTAACCTCAAAATGGCTTGTTACATTAATGTAGCTAATTCTCATCGAACGGTTGACCGATTTAGTGATTTGTAAGCTAAGAATGGCTTCTTACCTGATTGTAATTGATTCTCATCGAATGGTTGACCGATTCGGTGATTTGTAAGCTTAGAATTGCCTACTACATTATTGTAATTGATTCTCATCGAATGGTTGACTGATTCAGTGATTTGTATGCTCAGAATGGCTTGTTACGTGATTGTAGCTAATTCTAATCAAACTGTTGACCGATTCAGTGATTTGTAAGCTCAGAATGGCTTGTTACGTGATTGTAATTGATTCTCATCAAATGGTTGACCAATTTGGGGTTTTATAAGTTGAGATTGGCTTGTTACGTTATTGTAGCTGATGCTTATCAAATTGTTGACCGATTCAGTGATTTGTAATCTTAGAATGGCTTGTTACCTGATTGTAAGCTCAGGATGGCTTGTTACATGATTGCAATTGATTTTGATCGAAAGGTTGACCATTTCTATGATTTGTAAGCTTAGAATGGCTTATTACGTAATTGTAGCTAATTCTGATTGAACGCTTGATCGATTCGGTGATTTGTAAGCTTAGAATGGCTTGCTACGTGATTGTAGCTGATTCTAATCGAGCAGTTGACCTTTTCAATGATTTGTAAGCTTAGAATGGCTTGTTACATGATTGTAGTTGATTCTCATCAAACAGTTGACCGATTCAGTGATTTGTAAGCTAAGAATGGCTTGTTATGTGATTGTAATTGATTCTCATCAAATGGTTGACCGATTCAGTGATTTGTAACCTCAGAATGGCTTGTTTCATGATTGTTGTTGATTCTCATCAAATGGTTGACTCATTTAGTTATTTTTAAGCTTATAATGGCTTTTTATGTTATTGTAGCTGATTCTCATTGAACAAGTGACCGATTTGATGATTTGTAAGCTCAGAATGGCTTCTTATGTGACTGTAAATGATTCTCATCAAACAATTGACCGATTCAGTGATTTGTAAGCTCAGAATGGCTTGTTACATGATTGCAATTGATTGTCAACAAATGGTTGACCATTTCGGTGATTTGTAACCTAAAAATGGCTTGTTACGTGATTGTAGCTAATTCTCATCGAATGGTTGACCGATTCCATGATTTTTAAGCTCAGAATGGCTTTTTACGTGATTGTAGCTGATTCTCATTGAATGGTTGACTGATTTGGTGATCATTTGTAAGCTAAGAATGTCTTGTTACATAATTGTAATTGATTCTCATTGAATGGTTTACCAATTCGGTGATTTTTAAGCTCAGAATGGCTTGTTACATGATTGGAGATGATTCTCATCAAACGGTTGACCGATTTAATGATTTGTAAGCTCAAAATGGCTTGTTACATGATTGTAGCTGATTCTTATCAAACAGTTGACCGATTTAGTGATTTGTAAGCTTAGAATGACTTGTTACATGATTTTAGCTAATTCTCATCGAACGGTTGACCGATTTAGTAATTTGTAAGCTCAAATTGACTTGTTACATGATTATAGTTGATTCTCATCGAACAGTTGACTGATTCAGTGATTTGTAAGCTCAGAATAGCTTGTTACTTGATTGTAATTGATTCTCATTGAATGGTTCACTGATTTAGTTATTTGTAAGCACAAAATGGCTTGTTACATGATTGTAGCTGATTCTCATCAAACGGTTGAACAATTCGGTGATTTGTAAGCTCAGAATGGCTTGTTACCTAATTGTAGCTGATTCTCATCGAACGGTTGACCGATTCGGTGATTTGTAAGCAAAGAATAGTTTGTTACATGATTGTAGCTAATTCTCATCAAACAATTGACCAATTCGGTAATTTGTAAGCTTAGAATAGCTTGTTACATGATTGTAGCTGATTCTCATTGAATGGTTAACCAATTCGGTGACTTGTAAGCTGACAATGGCTTGTTACGTGATTTTAATTAATGTTGGAAACTACAATTGAAACAATTATTGTATTGTCATTGATGTCAAACCTTAACTGGTAAGACTATTGCTACTTAGGAAAGTACTATATCTATTTGAGTGTTGCTAAGGGGCTAAGCAAGCTTGGTAACAATAGCACCTAGGGAAAGGTTGAGTTATCTTGATACTACAAAGTGTACTTGACTATTTTGTACAATGATGAGATAATGTATTATTTATCTTAGTAAGACTGAAGACTAAACTGGTAGGCTTAACTGAGCAAAGAATGGAAAAATCATGTTTAAGTCGAGTGATGTTAGTGTCGACTGAGCATCAGTAAATTATCAAGGAAGACAGTGTAAGCCGAGGAAATAGTTTTAGTAATGACTGAGCTTTCTACATGAAGACCAAGTGAACAATCACAGTATTGACCGAGCATCAACAATTTTATATTTGAAGAGAATTTAATTTTAGAGCCGACATTGTTGAATTCTTGGATTATGTAAAACATATTGACTTTATTTATTGATTGTTTGGAAGCATTAAATGCATTGTAAAATATTTTATTGTAAATCTTTAAGAGATTTGAGATGATTCTAGAAAAGGATCCGAAGAACATGAAGCGGGTAGATTCAATGAATCTAACCTAACCCTAAGATCTACGATTGAGATTGAATGACAAACGATGAGTTAACCTAATTGAGGAAAATATAAGGGAACCTAAGCATTTTGATATGCATGTACATGGTGAACAGAGAATGCTGGAAAAGGAAAGTTTTATTGACTGAATAAGTAGAAAAGGCTGAAGGAGAAGTGTGGTGATTGCTTGAAGAAAAGTTCCAAGCAGATCAGAGATGGAAATGGCAAAGTTTCAAAGTCAGTAAACTAGCATTAGTGTATGAATGGAGCTGATATTTGCAAAGTGAGTTGTATATTTTTTAGATAATACTGCTGCTACTTTCTAACCATTGTAACAGTCAAAATCCTTTTAACAGAGATTGACCTAACAGTCATATGTTAAATCCTTTGAACAAGGTTTCATTATAATGGAGTGTATGTAAGTCCTATGACTAGGCTTACTTTTAATAGGTTGATTGAAATCCTTTAACCGGGTCACACCTGACAATGTGTGACAATGTGTATTGTAACCTTTGACGGTGTTGGCTTTTTATCAAGCTCACTTTAGAAGAGTGAAAATAATAGTAGCATGTTACAAAGTGGTTTTTCCCAAATTGGGTTTCAACTATAAATTTTGGTGTTAATACTTGTGTGAATATTTAGATCTGAACATTACTATGTTTTGCAAGTTAAGTTACAGCTAGGTAGTGGACTGCATTGTTAGATGTTTCTATTATTGAATCAGTGATGACCGAGTTTGTTTTGGTTTTGGATCTGATTTAAGGATAAGTTTTTGAGATTGTTATATACATTAGGACCTTAGAACAACTGATTCACCCCCCCTCTCTGTTGTTCTAAATCATATTAACAATTGGTATCAGAGCTTTGTTGCTTATTATTAGTGTTGACAAAAATCAAGTTCAAAGGGCTTGAAGCAAATGATCGGGATGTATAAGAAGGAGGTACCGAAGCTAAACAAGAAAAATTTCCCTGCATGGCAAAGCTTGATGAAGCTGCATCTGGTCGATATTGGTGACTCTGCAAAGTACTACATTGAGAATAGTTATGTCTCACTTGTCGAACCTTTGACTGCCGAAGAAATGAGAGCTAAGCAAGAACATAATCAGGCAATGCTGAAAATTGCATCTGCCCTAAGCTATCCATAATTTGAGGACATTAAGGACTACACAACTACTAAGGATATGTGGCACACTCTTGCAAGGATCTATGGTGGTAACTTGAATGTGTTGAAAGCAAAGACCAAGAGTCTTAGAGGTAAGTTTGATGAAATGAGAATGTAAGAAGGTGAAAACTGTTATACACTAAATTTGCGCCTCTGATCTCAAGCTCTCTTGGTCTTGATAATCCAATATAACAAGGGAATCATCTCAAGGTTGTGGGACCTTTGCTAATTGAGATGAGACCTCCAAGTTCTAGGTTGGTTCCTCTTGGATAGTCACCTTAGTTTGCTCTTAACAAGAAAGTAAACTTTGAGGGGAAAGGGTTAGAAGGAATGCATGGAAAGGGAAATGACTGAAAGAAAATCTATCCTACTAGGTGATGCACCAAAACTAGGGTTTGGATCTTAGTATAGAGGGATGAGATCAATGGAGGAATTAGGTCTAATAAGTCACCACTCACTAGATAGGTTTGCATAAGTATTTCATAGGAAGGCTTGAACAGAAAACTCAACCTATGACCTGCAAACAAACATCCTCCTCTACAACTAGGTGTAGGAATGAGACAAGACTGTTAGGGGCTGTAGCATACCCACAAAACATCTAAATCAAATCAGACACAGTAACACCCAAAATCACAGAAAGTGAGAGGGACCAGGAACCCCAATTTCACTGAAAGCATTCATAAAATTCAATCCAATAAGAGATAAGCCAAACAAGGAAGGCATAGGGACATAAAAAATGTCACAGAATGCTTTGCAACATTTGTATTATCAATGAGAATTTATAGGATGTGGAAAACCAGAGAGCACGAAGAAATGCTATAGATAGTTTTCCAAGAAAAGTCTTTCTCTTTTACAAAAATGTGAATTCTCTGAGCACTAAGGCTCCAAAAAACAAATTATATACATCTCTACACACAGGAAGGAATCAAAATTAACTAGGGTTACATAAATCTACATAAAATAATCCAACCCTAAACTAGTCACTTCTGATCATAAAATGTACTTTGTAAATATCTCAACAGATCAAACATATCTCCCCTTGCGTGCCCATGCCTGTACTGATCATGCCTGCAGACAAAAGACCTCGATCTGTCTACTTCTCTGCAAGTCAGGCTGTCATGAATGCTCAAATCTGATCTCAGATCCTCGAAAGGACCCAAAAATGGCAGTCTAAATCTTCTGCAAATTATCCCAACTACAACCACCTCTAAAATCATCAATCCTCAGCTACCTGCACTTGCAAGCATTCTCTCAGAAGAAATCCCACAAAAATAGGCCGCACCACTTTGACATAGCAATGGTCTCATGATCACATGAGCTCAAAAGCCTTTTATGCGATCATGCGACAAGCTCTTTAGAAACTACCACCGCTTCGCAAGACACATGGCCCCACCAAATATCCACCACCTCAGTTAATCCCACAACAGCACCACAAGAAATGCCAAAAAAATTTGATGGTAGTCGCATGATCGCATGAGCTCAAAAGATCTCATGTGAACATGCGACCACCATAGATCTTGCATCTGTGAGGCCCATGCTATACCACCAGCCCACAAGATCGACATGTCATCACCCCCTTGGCCCACTACCAAAGTCACTATTTACTATTGACGGCTTGTTGCATGATCACATGCAATTAGAAAGCCGCATGCAATCATGCGACAAGTGCAAGATGATCACTACAAACTTAACTCTATGTTTTACCTCGGGTTTACTTTCTTCTTAGTCGGCAAGTCACTGGAAGTTTTACTAACCCCAAGCTCTATCTGGCGACTGCGAGAAATCTTTAACCGCGCAACTATGCAAAGCTTCTTTTTTTTTTTAAACCCCAGGCCCAGAACCACCATGTGTCACTCCCTTATTTGTCCCAGCCCCTACATCAACAAACACCTCAGCACCTTCCTGACATGGACCCACTCAAAATTTTTGGATTCCCATCTAATGGCAGGTGTAAGATCGCATGGCCTTAGAAGACTCCATGCAAACACATGACCATCATTAGATCTATGCTGACTGCCACCTTGCTTTAGAAAATCCAGACCCACCACCCACTGAGATGTCCATCGAATGGTTGTCGCATGATCGAATGGGATCGGAAGATCCCATGAGATCATAGGACCACCGTAGATCTTCATCGCACTTGTGCCAATGTAGAAACTTCAGGCCCCACTGACCACTTGTCACATGATCTCATGTGGTTAAGAGATTGCATGTGATCATGCAACCAAAAATAAATCTTCATTGACTGCTGACTGGGGCCTACCTGGTAGCTCGGAGTTGCGCACTTAACGACTAGTCGCATGTTCGCATAGCCTAAAAAAGGGCTATGCGATCATGCGACAAGCCATAGTAGTTTTTTGTAAACATCAAAGGGACCCACCTGGTCAGAGTTGCACGCTTATGAAATGAATGCCACCAGAGGAAGAAATCTGAAACATAGAAGGGGTCAAAAACACAGAGGGTTTTCAAGCGAAGGTCGAAAACACACTAAGCCTTCAGAGAGAAGGTCAAAAATACACTAAGCTTTCAGACCAAAAGGAAGAAACATCATGAGCCTTCAGAGAGAAGGTTGAAAACACATTGGGTTTTCAAGCCAAAAGGCAGAAAACACACTGGACTTTCGACACTTGAGCATTTCTTTGGAAAATAGGACCGTGGCCAAAAATGAATGATAGGGAATTTTTTGGGTAACATTTTGGTGACCTTTGCGGGATGTCAGCCTGCTAGACACTTAGACCAGTTGCCTTGAAGTAATCCATTAGGCATGGGGTCATCTCAGGAACACAAAACTTTCGACAAGGAGACAAAAAATTGTGCTCAAGCACTTCTTGGAAAATTGGGAAAAACTAAACTAGAAAGCTAGAAGAAAGTAGGAAAAACTAACCTATCCTAAACTAACCAGTGCAGAGACCTGGTTAAACAAAACCATTCACTGGTTGTGAAAAATAGCTTCCCATCCTTCTCAGCTCACAATAATCCACATGTTCCTGGAAAGCTATTAAAAGATAAATATAGGAGACATGCAGAATCACCTGCTTGACAAAGATCTGGCTAATATAGATTTTGCTCACTTGGTCAAGCTAATCATAGGCACCATCATTCTGAGGATAAATAGCAAGCAGCGATGAGACTTTACTTACTTGGCCAATGGGGACAACAAGCTGATCTAGTTCATTCACAACCTCAACTTTTGATGGAAAAACATATTGGGATGCTGGCACAACTTGTACTTCTTTGATAACCTCCATCCTGGCCAAATATCTGATAGGGAAACCATGAGAGATGCTGGACCTAGAGCTCTCCTTGATAAACTCAGGCCCTTGAGAGATTACTTTAGTCTGATTGATCTCCTTCTTATGCTGACTAGAAATGACTATCTCCTGTGGATTTTAGGTGTCCTCCAGAAGTGTGGGCTTTTCATCAAGATGCAAGCAAAAGTACTCCATCTTGTCCTAGAATTGATCTTCATTTTCTTCTTCTAGACTCTTTTGTAGGAGAAGTATACTGCTATCAGCATAATCCTGATTTGTTGAGGACTTATTTATCTTAACCTATTCAAAGAGAGCCTCCCTTAGATTAGCAATCTTCTACTCAAAGATCTCCTTTTCTTCTTCAAGTCGAGCACATTTCTCAACCTGCATCTGATAGCTTCTTTTATATGTTTTAGTTGCAGAAGTCGGGAATCTGATATTTTGTTTGAGATCCTGCAGCTCTCTCTCATGAAACTCCTTATGAGCTCTCATCTCTTTTTCTTTCTCCATTTGAAATTCAATGCCCCTATCAAACATGGCCTCCATTAAAATTTTTTGGTCTTGAACCACCCTTTCATAGTTATTCTTATGAACTTCCAACTCCTCATAAGCAACCCTCTGAGCTGCTAATGTTCTTTGAAAATCTTCCTCTTTCTCAGCTATAGTAGCACTAACCTTAATCAAGTTTTCCTTGTAAACTTTTTGTAGTGTTGCCAGGTTGCTTGTAAGGGTTGCTTGACTTTTTTGATGTCCTGCAATGATTTCTTCACACTACTTCCATCTAGCATCAAACTACTCCTTTGCTTGTGTTTGCATATGCCCCCTTTGTGTTTCCAGCACCTCCTCATAGTGTTTCTTTTATGATTCCAGCCCCTCAGCAAGCTTGGCTTCATTTCTCTTGTATTGTTCTACCAGATACCTCCTATAACCTTGATCCTACTGAGCCAAAGCTTGTTGTTGTTGGATCTGGGCACGATGAGCATGTTCTTTCAAAGAAAGCATCTCCTCTTGAGGTTGCTAGTATGAGTAATTCTGCTGCCATGGTATTGGAAGTTAGGTGGGTGAGGGGCAAGCATGGGGTGTATATTGGTTCATTGTTGCAACTGGGTAGTCCTGCATGAAATTAGAAGTACCATTATTCTGATAAAGTTGACCTCTATAAAATGAAGGGTTGTCCTCATGAAAAGAAGGATGGTAATCCATCTTAGGTATTAAATCTCTTTGAAACCAGTAAATGTGAATTCAAAGTCACCAGATATGCAAAATAATGACCTCTCAAAGGTCTACAACTTGCTAGAAGCATATCAGAACCAACAAGAACTATGCAAACTATGACTTCTTGGCCCCACCAGGTGTGCTAGAAATGTTATACATTGAATTTGTGCCTCTGATCTCAAGCTCTCTTGGTCTTGATAATCCAGTATAACAAGGGAATCATCTCAAGGTTGTCAGACCTTTGCTAACCGATATGAGACCTCCAGGTTCTAGGCTGGTTCCTCTTGGATAGTCACCTTAGTTTGCTCTTAACAGGAAAGTAAACTTTGACGGGAAAGGGTTAGAAGGAATGCATAGAAAGGGAAATGACTGAAAGAAAATCTATCCTACTAGGTGATGCACTGAAACTAGGGTTTGGATCTCAGTATAGAGGGATGAGATCAATGGAGGAATTAGGTCTAATAAGTCACCACTCACTAGATAGGTTTGCATAAGTATTTCATAGGAAGGCTTGAACAGAAAACTCAACCTATGACCTGCAAACAAACATCCTCCTCTACAACTAGGTGTAGGAATGAGACAAGACTGTTAGGGGTTGTAGCATACCCACAAAACATCTAAATCAGATCAGACACAGTAACACCCAAAATCATAGAAAGTGAGAGGGACCAGGAACCCCAATTTCACTGAAAGCATTCATAAACTTCAATCCAATAAGAGATAAGCCAAACAAGGAAGGCATAGGAACATAAAAAATGTCACAGAATGCTTTGCAACATTTGTATTATCAATGAGAATTTATAGGATGTGGAAACCAGAGAGCAGGAAGAAATGCTACAGATAGTTTTCCAAGAAAAGTCTTTCTCTTTTACAAAAATGTGAATTCTTTGAGCACTAAGGCTCCAAAAAAAAATTTATATACATCTTTTCACGCAAGCAGGAATCAAAATTAACCAGGGTTACATAAATCTACATAAAATAATCCAACCCTAAACCAGTCACTTCTGATCATAAAATGTACTTTGTAAATATCTCAACAGATCAGACATATCTCCCCTTGCGTGCCCATGCCTATACTGATCATGCCTGTAGACAAAAGACCTTGATCCATCTACTTCTCTACAAGTCAGGTTGTCATGAATGCTCAAATCTGATCGCAGATCCTCGAAAGGACCCAAAAATAGCATTATAAATCTTCTAAAAATTCTCCCAACTGCAACCGCCTCTAAAATCATCAATCCTCAGCTACCTGCACTTGCAAGCATTCTCTCAGAAGAAAGCCCAAGAAAATAGGCCACACCGCTTTGACATAGCAATGGTCGCATGATCACATGAGCTCAAAAGCTTTTTATGTGATCATGTGACAAGCTCTTTAGAAACTGCCACTGCTTCGCAAGACACATGGCCATGCCAAATATCCACCACCTTAGTCAATCCCACGATAGTACCACAAGAAATGCTAGAAGAATCTGATGATAGTTGCATGATTGCATGAGCTCAAAAGATCTCATGCGAACATGCAACCATCGTAGATCTTACATCTACGGGGCCCATGCTATACCATCGGCCCACAAGATCGACATGTCATCACCCCCTTGACCCACCACTGAAGTCACTATTTACCGTTGATGACTCGTCACATGATCGCATGCAGTTAGAAAGCTGCATGCGATCATGTGACAAGCGCAAGATGATCACTGCAAACCTAACTCTATGTTTTACCTCGGGTTTACTTTCTTCTTAGTCGGCAAGTCATTGGAAGTTTTACTAACCCCGGGCTCTATCTGGCAACTGCGAGAAATCTTTAACCGCGCAACTGTGCAAAGCTTCTTCTTTTTTTTAACCTCAGGCCCAGAACCACCATGTGTCACTCCCTTATTTGTCCTAGCCACTACATCAACAAACACCTCGGCACCTTCCTGACATAGACCCGGTCAAAATTTTTGGATTCCCATCTAACGGCAGGCATAAGATCACATGGCCTCAGAAGACTCCATGTGAACACATGACCGTGATTAGATCTATGCTGACTACCACCTTGCTTTAGAAAATCCAGACCCACCACCCACTGAGATGTCCATTGAATGGTTGTCGCATGATCGCATGGGATCGAAAGATCCCATGAGATCATACGACCACTGTAGATCTTTGTCACACTTGTACCAATGTAGAAACTTTAGGCCCCACTGACCACTTGTTGCATGATCTCATGCGGTTAAGAGACCACATGTGATCATGCGACCAAAAGTAAATCTTCATTGACTGCTGACTAGGGCCTACCTAGTAGCTCGGGGTTGCGCACTTAATGGCTAGTCGCATGTTCGCATAGCCTAAAAAAGGGCTATGCGATCATGCGACAAGCCGTAGCAGTTTGTCATAAACATCAAAGGGACCCACTTGGTCAGAGTTGCGCGCTTATGAAATGAATGCCGCCAGAGGAAGAAGTCTGAAACATAGAAGGGGTCAAAAATACAGAGGGTTTTCAAGCGAAGGTCGAAAACACACTAAGCCTTTAGAGAGAAGGTTGAAAACACACTGAGCTTTCAGACCAAAAGGCAGAAACATCCCGAGTCTTCAGAGAGAAGGTCGAAAACACACTGGGTTTTCAAGCCAAAAGGTAGAAAACACACTGGACTTTCGACACTTGAGCATTTCTTTGGAAAATAGGACTGTGGCCAAAAATGAATGATAGGGAATTTTTTGGGTAACAAAAACATTGCTCATTATTGTGGTAGAATAAAACAAGTTGTGAATGCTATTAGAGGAGAAAATGGGGCTATTGATGATGAAACTATAATTGGGAAAGTACTAAGAACCCTGCGTCCTATATATGCTATTAAGATCTCAGCTATTCAGGAATCTAGATGTAACTCTGCTAATGTGCTTACTTTGGAAAGTTTGGTTGGTAAGCTGACTACTTTTGAATTCTCTAATTATGATAATTTCACTGTTGGAAGCATTGGAAATGTTGAATCTGCTTTTAAGTCACAGCTAATTCTAAACAAGCTAGAGAAAGAAAAAGAAAGATGCATCAGTGAAAGTGAAAGTGAAAGTGATAGTGAAAGTGACAGTGACACTTATGATGAAGACCTAGAAGAACTAGAAGCTCTTATGGCTAGAAGACTGAGAAGGGGAAAAGGAAAGTATAAAGGTAAACTCGCTATTATATGTTTTGCATGTAATAAAGTTGGTCATATAGCTGCTAGATGTCCTAACAGGAAGGATAAAGATGATGAAAGGAAAAGCAAACACAAAGATAGAAAAGATGACAGAAGCTACCGATGGAACACAGACTACAAGGGAAAAGGTAAGAAATCTTGTTACATTGCTGAAAAAGAGACTGACACTAATAGTGATGATTTTGAAATTGAGGTAGTCTATGTGGCAATGAAAGATGAATCTGATGAGGATGAGAAAACTGCATTGATATCCTATGTGAACAAGAATGATAAATAGATTATTGATAGTGGTTGTTCACATCACATGACTAGAGACAAAAATAAGTTTGAGACCTTACATCATTACAGAGGTAAAAGTGTAAAATTTGGTAATGATGCACCATGTCATGTTAGAGGAAAAGGTTTGATTAAACTAACTAATAAGATATCTTGTGAAAATGCATATTGGGTTGAAGGTCTTAGTTACAATCTGTTAAGTGTTGCTCGACTTAACAAAACTAGTTACTGAGTGGAATTTCATCACAAGCAAGCTAAAATATTTAATGCTACTAGAGAACTTATTGGAAGTGGAGATCAAACTAGAGGTAATTTAATCTATCTTGACCTATCTAAAGAAACATGTTTAATTGCACAACTTGATGATTTTTGGTTATGGCATAAAAGGTTGTGTCATGTTAACTTTGACAATTTCGTAGAGATAAGTAAGAAGAAAAAGGTAAGAGGTCTGCCTAGATTGAAGAAACCTAAGAATGTGATGTGCAAGGAATGTTAGTTAGGAAAAATGACAAAGTCAAGTTTCAAGACCAAATCTTTTACTTTTGAAAACATTTTAGATTTGGTTCATACTGACCTTTGTGGACCCATGGGTGTACAAAATTACTGTGGTGCTAGATATTTTATCTTATTTGTTGATGATCATACTAGGATGATGCATGTGATGTTTCTAAAAGAAAAATCTAAAGCTTTAAAATTATTTATGTGGTATTTGGCTAAGGTTGAAAAGGAGACAGGTAGGAACCTGAAATGTCCTAGATCTGACCGAGGTGGAGAATTTACATCAAATGAATTTAATCTATTTTGCAATGATAGAGGAATTAAAAGACAGATGTCTGCACCTAGAACACCTCCACATAATGGTATAGCAGAAAGGAGAAACAGATCTATCTTGGACTGTGCAAGGACATGGATGATTGAAAAGAATGCGGCACAAAAATATTGGAAAGAAGCTATAAGCACTGCTATCTACACTCTTAATCGAGTACAAATCAAGAAAGGTACAAATCTGACACCCTATGAATTATGGCATGGGCATGCACTGAGTGTTAAATACTTTAGAATCTTTGGAAGTAAGTGTTATATATTAAAAGACACTAAGAATGGAAAGTTTGATGCTAAGAGTGATGAAGGCATATTCCTAGGGTACTCCACAAAAAGTAAAGCTTATAAGTGTTTGAACTCTAACACTAACAAAATTGTGGAAAGTGTGAATGTCAAAATTGATGAGTATGCAGAAAGAAATGAAGCTGACAGTAAAAGAGAACCAGAAGATTATAGATCTTTTGTGTACATTGAAGAAGAAGAAGAGGCAAGTAATAGACTTTCACCTGATGCCGAGTCCGGGTAAGCAATGCCGAGCGTCACGAAAACAGTGCCGAGAGAGAACAAGAACATGCCAAGCTACAAGAAAATGTTGTTGAGTATCAGGAAGAGGTTGCCGAGCATTCTGAAGTTGAATCTGACAATCTTACTGAGGAACATGATGAAATAGAGGAGAGAACAGCTGAACCTATTTTGGCAAAATATGTAAGAAGACATCATAAGCCTGAACAGATAATTGGAGACAAAGATACTGGAATCCAAACCAGAAGTAAGACTAAGGATCCAACATGTCTACTACGTGAATTTGAACTGAAGACAACTAGAGAAGCATTGGAGAATGAAGATTGGATACAAGCAATGAATGAAGAAATTGACCAGATTGAGAAGAATGATACTTGGACTCTAGTGTCAAGACCTGAAAACAAGAAAGTTATAGGAACAAAGTGGGTATTTTGAAATAAGATGATTGAAAATGGTGAAATCACTAGGAACAAAGCTAGGCTGGTATGCAAAGGCTATGCACAAGAAGAAGGAATAGATTATGGGGAGACATTTTCCCCTGTAGCTAGAATGGAAGGAGTAAGAACTCTGCTTGCATATGCTGCTTATAAAGATTTCAAGGTATATCAAATGGATGTCAAGTCTACATTTTTGAATGGTATACTAGAAGAAGAAGTTTACATAGAACAACCAGAAGGTTTTATTGATCCAAACAGAAGACACATGGTGTGCAAACTAAACAAAGCATTATATGGATTGAAGCAAGCTCCTAGAGCATGGTATGAGATGTTGCACAACTACTTGATACATATTGGATTTTCAAGAACAAATGACACAAGTAATCTGTACATGAAGGATGAAGAAGGTAAAGGTATCCTGTTAGCAAAAAAAAATTTGATGACATTATTTTTGGTGGACAAGATGCATTATGTAAAAATTTCTCAAATGAAATGCAAATTGAATTTGAAATGAGTATGTTTGGTGAGATCAAATTCTTTGTTGGTTTACATTGTTGAATTCTTGGATTATGTAAAATATGTTGACTTTATTTATTGATTGTTTGGAAGCATTAAATGCATTGTAAAATATTTTATTATAAATCTTTAAGAGATTTGAGATGATTCTAGAAAAGGAGCCGAAGAACATGAAGTGGGTAGATTCAATGAATCTAACCTAACCCTAAAATCTACGATTGAGATTGAATGGAAAAAGATGAGTTAACCTAATTGAGGAAAATATAACGGAACCTGAGCATTTTGATATGCATGTACATGGTGAACAGAGAAAGCTGGAAGAGGAAAGTTTTATTGACTGAATAAGAAGAAAAGGTTGAAGGAGAAGTGTGGTGATTGCTTGAAGAAAAGTTCCAAGTAGATTAGAGATGGAAATGGCAAAGTTTCAAAGTCAGTAAACCAGCATTAGTGTACGAAATTGGATTTGATATTTGCAAAGTGAGTTGTATATTTTTAAGATAATATTGCTACTAATTTCTAACCATTGTAACCATTAAAATCCTTTTAATAGAGGTTGACCTAATAGTCATATGTTAAATCCTTTGAACAAGGTTGCATTCTAATGGAGTGTATGTAAGTCCTATGACTAGGCTCACTTTTAACAAGGTGATTGAAATCCTTTAACCAGGTCACACCTGACAGTGTGTATTGTAAACTTTGATCGGGTTGGCTTTTTACCAAGCTCACTTCAGAAGAGTGAAAATAATAGTAGCATGTTACAAAGTGGTATTTCCCAAATTGGATTTCCACAATAAATCCTAGTCTTAATACTTGTGTGAATGTTTAGATCTGAACATTACTATGTTTTGCAAGTTAAGTTATAGCTAGGTAGTGGACTGCATTGTTAGATGTTTCTATTATTGAATCAGTGATGACCGAGTTTGTTTTGGTTTTGGATCTAATTTAAGGATAAGTTTTTGAGATTGTTTTATACATCAGGACCTAAGAACAACTGATTCACCCCTCCTCTTTGTTGTTCTAAATCATATTAACAATTGATTCTCATTGAATGGCTGACCAATTCAAAAATTTGTAAGCTCAAAATGGCTTATTACGTGATTGTAGTTGATTCTCATCGAACGGTTGACCGATTCAGTGATTTGTTAGCTAAGAATGGCTTGTTACATGATTATAGTTGATTCTCATCAAACGATTGACCGATTCTGATTTGTAAGCTGAGAATGGCTTGCTACATGATTGTAGTTGATTGTCATCGAACAGTTGACTGATTTGGTAATTTGTAAGCTCAAAATGGCTAGTTACATGATTGCAATTGATTCTCATCGAATGATTGACCATTTCGATGATTTGTAAGCTTGAAATGGCTTGTTACATGATTGTAATTGATTCTCATCGAACGATTGACCAATTCAGTGATTTGTAAGCTAAGAATGGCTTGTTACATGATTTTAATTGATTCTCACCAAACAGTTGACCGATTCAGTGATTTGTAAGCTCAAAATGGCTTGTTACATGATTGTAATTGATTCCCATCAAACAGTTGACAAATTCGGTGATTTGTAAGCTCAAAATGGCTTGTTACATGATTGTAGCTGAGTCTCATCGAACAATTGACCAATTCAGGGATTTGTAAGCTCATAATGGCTAGTTACGTGATCGTAGCTGATTCTCATCGACCGGTTGACCGATTCGGAGATTTGTAAGCTCAGAATGGCTTTTTATGTGATTGTAAATGATTCTCATCGAATGGTTGACTGATTCAATGATTTGTAAACTAACAATGGCTTGTTACATGATTGTAATTGATTCTCATCAAACGGTTGACCGATTCAGTGATTTGTAAGCTCAGAATTGCTTGTTACATGATTATAGCTGATTCTCATCGAACGGTTGACCCATTCGGTGATTTCTAAGAACAAAATGTCTTGTTACATAATTGTAGCTGATTCTCATCCAATGGTTGACCGATTTGATGATTTGTAAGCTCAGAATAGCTTGTTACATGATTGTAGCTGATTCTCATCGAATGGTTGACCGATTCGATGATTTGTAAGCTCAAAATGGCTTGTTACGTGATTGTAGCTGACTCTCATCAAATGATTGACCGATTCGGTGATTTATAAGCTAAAAATAGCTAGTTACATGATTGTAATTGATTCTCATTGAATGGTTGACCGATTCAATGATTTGTAAGCTCAGAATGGGTTGTTATGTGATTGTAGCTAATTCTCATACAACGGTTGACCGATTTGATGATTTGTAAGCTCAGAATGGCTTGTTATGTGATTGTAATTGATTCTCATTGAACGGTTGACCGATTCGATGATTTTTAAGCTCAGACTGGCTGGTTACGTGATATTACCTGATTCTCATCGAACAGTTGACCAATTCAATGATTTGTAAGCTCATAATGGCTTGTTATGTGATTGTAATTGATTCTCATCGAACGATTGATCAATTTGGTGATTTGTAAGCTTAGAATGGCTTTTTGCATGATTGTAGTTGATTCTCATCGAATAGTTGACTGATGCGGTGATTTGTAAGCTCAGAATGGCTTGTTACATGATTGTAATTGATTCTCATTGAATGGTTGACTGATTCGATGATTTGTAAGCTCACAATGGCTTGTTACGTGATTGTAGTTGATTGTCATCAAATGGTCGACTGATTCAGTGAATTGTAAGCTCTGAATGGCTTGTTACTGTTAACCAAAATTTCTTGATTCCACACAATTTTGGCCATAGGTTGAGCTTTATCTGACAATTTTCATTAAATCCTGTCGAGAGCATTGAGAAATTTTTATGGTCTCTTGCCTTTTCCTCTAGTCTCTGCAATTATTTAACTCTCTAGTCTAATAGCCTTTTAATTTGAAAATATGACCGTTGGAGGTAGAAAACCATAAAAACCTTATGACCTGCTCTATTTTGTCGTTACTTTTCCAGCCACTTAAAGTCTTCATTTTCCATGTGCGTTTTCTGTCATTAGCTGGTTGCAAGGTGTCTAAAGCCTAGTAGAATATTCCTTTTCTATCTCCTGATCCCGTGACTTCCTTTTATCTCTTAATCTCCTAATCATATGGAATATTCCATTTCCATTCAGTGACTCAGCGATTTCTCTTTAGTCGGGAAATCTCTCAATGAAACCCAAGGTCAGCAATTCTTCTGAAGATCTGGCAACTAAGTGGTTTTCCTTACTGCAGTTATGACTTGTGTCAATGCCGGGTTAATATTTTCCTTCAGTCAGGAAGTCGCAAGAGTTAACCGTGGTCAGTCAAAAGTTCATGCAACAATGAGACTTACATAGTCGGGTGATCTTGTAACACAAAGGGAATACTCCAAAGGTTCATGCGACTTGGAGGTTATGGGTGCAATCTCTTAATCTCTGAATTTAAATACATGATAAAAGCTAGGTTAGAAAGCCCTTGGTTAGGGAGTCTCATGATCAAACCCAAGGTTAGCAAAAGTTCACGAGACTTGAAATTTTATACAGTCACCCAATCTCCAGATCTCTTGCGGTTAAGATAAGGTGGACCAATTTCAGAACAGTCGGCTATTGTTAGAGTTGATGAAGCAATCGAAAGCAAATGAAAGAGTGAAACATGGCAAGGTGGGCCCAAGGTTTGATAGCTCAGTCACATGATCTCGTAATGCAGAGTGAATATTCTATATAGTTGCGAGATCACAAGACTTACACAGTCAGGAAGTCTCAGTGAGAAATGGCATATTCTTTCCCAGATAAGAGACTCAGCGACCGCCGTCAGATTACATTAAGATCAATGCTTGTCCAGTGATCGCTCAATAAAGGGAGAATATTTTTTCCTATTCTATGACTGCGAGGTTCTCTTCAGTCGAGCAACCTCCTAATGAGAAGGAATATTTTGAAGACATCAGGAGATAAAGTGACTACTGTCAGATCAAGTAAGGATCAACACTTGTCATGTGATTGCTAGACAAAGCCAGGGTTAATAAAAAGGTCATGAGATTCAGCGACCAAAAGGGAAAAGAGACCTAAGGTTAAATAGAGGGTTAGGGTTAAGATCTGATACGGTGCTCAGGTAAACTGGAAAGATCTGACAGCTACGTTTTAAAGATAGATCAAGTTTAAATATCAGTCATTGATGGATAAAAGCTTGGCGCCACCAGTGACCGTTTATATTTTTAAATTCAAATATCTGAGAAGTACTAGATTTGAACAGTTATGGCGAGCCTGACTTGTAGGGAGGTAGATGGATCGGCTGACCTTCTCAAAGGCAATTATGGCGATGGAATTATGTGCAGAGACAAATATCTGATCGATCAGGATATTTTCATGGGCATTTATGATCAGAAATGATAGAATTAGGGTTTACTATTATTCTATGAAAATCTATGTAACCCTAATTAGATTTTTTGGTCCTGCCTGTGTCCAATAAATGAGGTGTATATATTAGTTTTTTGGAGCTTTTAGAGCTCAGAGTTTATAATTATAAAAGAGAGGTTTTCTTTCTTCGGAGTTATCTGAGGCATTCTTTCTGCGCTATGGCTTTTGCAGTTTGTAACCTTCCATTGGGGTTTAGATATTGCAAAGGTATTTTGTGACATTCTTTCTGTCCCTATGCTTTCTTGTCTAAATTCTCTTTTAATGGATTAAGTATATGTATGTTTTCAGTAATATCTTAGGGTTCTTGATCCCTCTTTCTTTCTGCAATTCATGTCTATTCCTGTGGATGATTTGATTTGAATGATCTTGTGGGTATACTTCAACCCCCTGACAATCTGTCTCAATCCTATACCTAGTTGCAGAGGTGAATGTTTGTTTGCAGGTTATAGATTGTGTCTAAATTCTTAGGAATGCTATTGTTTGTGAAATTCTCTCTTTCCCTGAATAGCCTCTTTCTATTGTAGACCCTTCTATGAAATATTGATGCAAACCTATTTAGTGAGTTGTGATCTCCTAGACCTAAGTTTGTGCACTGATTTCATCCTCTATACTGTAATTCATATCATCTTTTTGGTGTATCACCTACTAGGATAGTTTGCTTTCAGTCATTTCCCTTTCATGCATTCCTCCTATCCCTTTTCCCTCAAGAGTTTACTTTCATGTCAAGAAGAGCAAATTAAGGTGATTATCCAAAAGGAACCAGCCTAGAATATGGAGGTCCCATCTCAGTTAGCATAGGTCCCGCAACCTGGAGATGATTCCCATGTTTTACTAGGTTATCAAGACCAAGAGAGCTTGAACCAAGGGTGCAAACTTAGTGTATAACAGTTACGTGATTGTAGCCGATTCTTATTGAACGGTCGACCGATTTGGTGATTTGTATGTTCATAAAGGCTTGTTACATGATTGTAATTGATTCTCATCGAACAGTTGACCGATTCAGTGATTTCTAAGCTCAGAATGGCTTGTTACGTTATTATAGGTGATTCTCATCGAACAGTTGACCGATTCGGTGATCTGTAAGCTTAGAATGGCTTGTTACCCGATTGTAGTTGATTCTCATCGAACGGTTGACCGATACTATGATTTTTAAGCAAAGAAGGGCTTGTTACGTGATTGTAGCTTATTCTCATCAAAAGCTTGACCGATTCGGTGATTTGTAAGCTCAGAATAGATTGTTACATGATTGTAGTTGATTCTCATCAAACGGTTGACCGATTCAGTGAATTGTAAGCTCAGAATGGATTCTTACATGATTGTAATTGATTCTCATTGACCGGTTGAGCGATTCGGTGATTTGTAAGCTCAGAAAGGCTTGTTACTTGATTCTAATAGATTCTCATCAAACGGTTGATCGATTCAGTGATTTGTAAGCTCAAAATGGCTTGTTACATGATTGTAGCTGATTCTCATCGAACAAGTGACTGATTCTCTGATTTGTAAGCTCAGAATGGCTTCTTATGTCTCTGTAAATGATTTTCATAGAACGGTTGACCGATTCGGTGATTTGTAAGCTCAGAGTGGCTTATTACGTGATTGTAATTGATTCTCAACAAACGGTTGACTATTTCAATGATTTGTAAACTCAGAATGGCTTGTTATGTGATTGTAGCTTATTCTCATCAAATGATTGACTGACTCAGTGATTTGTAAGCTCAGAATGGCTTGTTACATGATTATAGCTAATTCTCATCGATCTGTTGACCGACTCAGTAATTTGTAAGCTCAGAATGGCTTGATACATGATTGTAGCTGATTCTTATTGAACGAGTGACCGATTTAGTGGTTTTTAAGCTCAGAATGGCTTGTTACGTCATTGTAGCTGATTCTCATCGAATGGTTCACTGATTTAGAGATTTGTAAGCTCAGAATGGCTTGTTACATAGTTGTAGTTGATTCTGATCGAACTGTTGATCAATTCGATGATTTGTAAGCTCAGAATGGCTTGTAACTTGATTGTAGTTGATTCTTATCAAATGGGTGACGATTCATTGATTGGTAAGCTATGAAAGGCCTGTTACGTAATTGTAATTGATTATCGTCAAATAGTTGATTGATTTGGTGATTTGTAAGCTCAGAATGGCTTGTTACATGATTGGAGATGATTCTCGTTGAACGGTTGACCGATTCAGTGATTTGTAAGCTAAAAATGGCTTGTTACGTGATTGTAATTGATTCTCATCGAACGGTTATTCGATTCGGTGATTTGTAAGCTAAGAATGAATTGTTACATGATTGTAATTGATTCTCATCGAACAATTGACCGATTCGGTGATTCGTAATCTCAAAATGGCTTGTTACGTGATTGGAGATGATTCTCATCGAACGGTTGACCGATTCAGTGATTTGTAAGCTCAGAATGGCTTGTTACGTGATTGTAGCTGATTCTCATCGAACAGTTGACCGATTCGGTGATTTGTAAGCTCAAAATGGCTTTTTACATGATTGTAGCTGATTCTCATCGAACGGTTGACTGATTCGGTGATTTGTAAGCTAAGAATGGCTTGTTACATGATTGTAATTGATTTTCATCGAATTCGGTGATATGTAAGCTCGGAATGACTTGTTACATGATTGTAACTGATTCTCATTGAATGGTTGACTGATTCGGTGATTTGTAAGCGCAGAATAGCTAGATACGTGATTGTAGCTGATTCTCATCGAACGATTCACTGATTCGGTGATTTGTAATCTTAGAATGGCTTCTTACATTGTAAATGATTCTCATCAAATGGTTGACCAATTTGGTGATTTGTAAGCTCAAAATGGCTTCTTATAGGATTGTAGCTGATTCTCATCAAACGGTTGACCTATACGGTGATTTGAAAGCTTAGAATGGCTTTTTACGTGATTGTAGCTATTCCCATCGAATAGTTGACTAATTTGGTAATTTGTAAGCTTAGAATGGCTTATTACATGATTGTAATATTTTCTCATTGAACGGTTGACCGATTCAGTGATTTGTAAGCTCAGATTGGCTTGTTATGTGATTGTAGCTGATTCTCATTAAACTGTTGACTGATTCGGTGATTTGTAAGCTCAGAATGGATTGTTACATGATTGTAGTTGATTCTCATGGAACGGTTGACCGATTCAGTGATTTGTAAGCTTAGAATGGCTTGTTATATGATTGTACCTGATTCTCATTGAACGGTAGAATGATTCAGTGATTTGTAAGCTAAGAATGGCCTTTTATGTGATTATAATTGATTCTCATTGAACTAGTTGATTCTCATCGAACGGTTGACCGATTCGGTGATTTGTAAGCCCATAATGGCTTGTTACATGATTGGAGATGATTCTCAATCAACGGTTGACCGATTCATTCATTTGTAAGCTCAAAATGGCTTGTTACGTGATTGTAGGTGATTCTTATCGAATGGTTGACCGATTCAGTGATTTGTAAGCTAAGAATGGCTTGCTACATGATTGTAGCTGATTCTCATCGAACAGTTGACCGATTCGGTGATTTATAAGCTCAAAATGGCTTGTTACATGATTGTAGTTGATTCCCATTGAAAAGTTGACCAATGAGGCTATTTGTAAGCTCAGAATGGCTTGTTACATGATTGTAGTTGATTCTCATTGAACTGTTGACCGATTCGGTGATTTGTAAGCTCAAAATGGCCTGTTACATGATTGTAGATGATTCACATTGAATTGTTGACCGATTTGGTGATTTGTAATCTCAGAATGGCTTGTTACGTGATTGTACCTAATTCTCATCAAACGGTTGACCGATTCATTGATTTGTAAGCTAAGAATGGCTTGTTATGTGATTGTAATTGATTCTCATTGAACTATCTGATTCTCATCGAACGGTTAACCAATTAGATGATTTGTAAGCTTAGAATGGCTTGTTACGTGATTGTAGCTGATTCTCATGGAACGGTTGAGAGATTCATTATTTTGTAAGATAAGAATGGCTTGTTACGTGATTGTAATTGATTCTCATTGAACTAGCTGATTCTCATTGAATGGTTGAACAACTCGGTGATTTGTAAGCTCAAAATGGCTTGTTATGTGATTGTAGCTGATTCTCATCAAACGGTTGACCGATTCATTATTTTGTCAGCTAAGAATGGCTTGTTATGTAAGTGTAATTGATTCTCATTGAACAATTGACTGATTCGTTGATTTGTAAGCTCATAATGGCTTGTTACGTGATTGGAGATGATTCTCAATGAAACTTTGACCGATTCAGTGATTTGTAAGCTCAAAATGGCTTGTTACATGATTTTAGCTGATTCTTATCGAACGGTTGACTGATTCAGTGATTTGTAAGCTTGGAATGGCTTGTTACATGATTTTAGCTGATCTCATTGAATGGTTGACCGATTTGGTGATTTGTAAGCTCAAAATGGCTTGTTACATGATTTTAGTTGATTCTCATTGAACGGTTGATGGATTTGGTGATTTGTAAGCTCAAAATGGCTTGTTACGTGATTGTAGTTGATTCTCATCGAACGGTTGACTAATTCAGTGATTTGTAAGCTCAGAATGGCTTGTTACGTAATTGTAACTGATTCTCATTGAACAGTTGATAGATTCGGTGATTTGTAAGCTCAGAATGGCTTGTTACATGATTGTAGTTGATTCTCATTGAATGGTTGACCGATTAGGTGATTTGTAAGCTTAGAATGGCTTGTTACGTGATTGTAGGTGATACTCATCGAATGGTTGATCGATTCAGTGATTTGTAAGCTGAGAATGGCTTGTTACATGATTGTAGCTGATTCTCATCAAACGAGTGACCGATTCGATGATTTGTAAGCTAAGAATGGCTTGTTACGTGATTGTAGGTGATTCTAATCGAACGGTTGACCGATTTCATGATTTGTAAACTCGAAATGGCTTGTTACATGATTGTAATTGATTCTCATCGAATGGTTGACCGATTCAGTGATTTGTAAGCTCAGAATGGCTTGTTATGTGATTGTAGGTGATTCTCATCGAATGATTGACTGATTCGATGATTTGTAAGCTTAGAATGGCTTGTTACGTGATTGTAGCTGATTCTCATCGAACGGTTGATCGATTCAATGATTTGCAAGCTCAGAATGGCTTGTTACATGATTGTAGCTGATTCTCATCGAACGAGTGACCGATTCAATGATTTGTAAGCTCTAAATGGCTTTTTACGTGATTGTAGGTTATTCCCATTGAACAGTTGACCGAGTCCATGATTTGTAAACTCAGAATGACTTGTTATGTGATTATAGCTGATTCTCATCGAACGGTTGACCGATTCAGTGATTTGTAAGTGCAGAATTGCTTGTTATGTGATTGTAGGTGATTCTCATCCAACGGTTGACCGATTCAGTGATTTGTAAACTTAGAATGGCTTGTTACATGATTGTAATTGACTCTCATTAAACTATCTGATTCTCATCGAATGGTTGACCAATTCAGTGATTTTTAAGCTTAGAATGGCTTATTACCTTATTGTAGTTGATTCTCATCAAACGGTTGACTGATTCAGAGATTTGTAAGGTCAAAATGGCTTACATGATTGTAATTGATTCTCATCGAATGGTTGACCGATTAGGTGAGTTGTAAGCTCATAATGGTTTGTTACGTGATTTTAGTTGATTCTCATCGAACGGTTGACCGATTGAATGATTTGTAAGCTCAGAATGGCTAGTTACGTGATTGCAACTGATTCTCATCAAACGGTTGACTGATTCGGTGATTTGTAAGCTTAGAATAGCTTCTTACATGATTGTAAATGATTCTCATTGAACGGTTGACCGATTCGGTGATTTGTAAGTTAAGAATAGTTTGTTACATGATTGTAATTGATTCTCATTGAACGGTTGACCGATTTGATGATTTGTAAGCTTAGAATGGGTTGTTAAGTGATTATAGCTGATTCTCATATAAAGGTTGACTGATTCAGTGATTTGTAAGCTTAGAATAACTTGTTACATGATGGTAATTGATTCTCATCAAATGGTTGACCGATTTAGTGATTTGTAAGCTGAGAATGGCATGTTACGTGATTGTAGCTGATTTTGATTGAACGGTTGACCGATTTGATGATTTGAAAGCTTAGAATTATTTGTTATGTGATTGTAATTGATTCTCATTAAACGGTTGACCGATTCGATGATTTGTAAGCTCAGAATGGCTTTTTACATGATTGTAGTTGATTCTCATCAAACGGTTGACTGATGCGATGATTTGTAAGCTCACAATGGCATGTTACATGATTGTAGCTGATTGTCATCGAACGGTCAACTGATGAAGTGAATTGTAAGCTCTGAATGGCTTGTTACGTGGTTGTAGCTGATTCTCATTGAACGGTCAACCGATTCTATGATTTGTATGTTCAGAAAGTCTTGTTACATGATTGTAATTGATTCTCATCAAACGGTTAACCGATTTGGTCATTTCTAAGCTCAGAATGGCGTGTTACATTATTGTACCTGATTCTCATTGAATAGTTGACCGATTCGGTGATTTGTAAGCTCAGAAATCCTTGTTACCTGATTGTAGCTGATTCTCATCGAATGGTTGATCATTTCAGTGATTTTTAAGCAAAGAATGACTTGTTACGTGATTGTAGTTGATTCTCATTGAAAGGTTGACCGATTTGGTGATTTGTAAGCTCGAAATGGCTTTTAACATGATTGTAGCTGATTCTCATCGAACTGTTGACCGATTCAGTGACTTGTAAGCTCAGAATGAACTCTTACGTGATTGTAATTAATTCTCATCGACTAGTTGAGCGATTTGGTGATTTGTAAGCTTAGAAAGGCTTGTTACGTGATTCTAATTGATTCTCATTGAACGGTTGATCGATACAGTGATTTGTAAGCTCAAAATGGCTTGTTACGTGATTGTAGCTCATTCTAATGAAATATATAACCAATTCAGTGATTTGTAAGCTCAAAATGGCTTCTTATGTGACTGTAAATGATTCTCATCAAACAGTTGACCAATTCGGTGATTTGTAAGGTCAAAATGGCTTGTTACATGATTGTAATTGATTCTCATCAAATAGTTGACCGTTTCGGTGATTTGTAAGCTCAGAATGGCTTGTTACATGATTGTAGCTTATTCTCATCAAACGGTTGACCGATTCAGTGATTTGTAATCTCAGAATGGCTTTTTACGTGATTGGAGATGAATCTCATTGAATGGTTAACCGATTCAGTGATTTGTACGATCAAAATGGCATGTTACGTGATTGTAATTGATTCTCATCGAACGGTTAACCGATTCGGTGATTTGTAAGCTAAGAATGACTTGTTACGTGATTGTAATTGATTCTTATCGAACTGTTGAGTGATTTGGTGATTTCTAAGCTAAGAATGGCTTGTTACATGATTGGAGATGATTCTCATTGAATGGTTAACCGATTTAGTGATTTATAAGATCAAAATGGCATGTTACATGATTTTAATTGATTATCATCGAACGATTAACTGATTCGGTGATTTGTGAGCTAAGAATGACTTGTTACATGATTGTAATTGATTCTTATCAAACAGTTGACCGATTTGGTGATTTGTAAGCTCAAAATGGGTTTTTACATGATTGTAGCTGATTCTCATCGAATGGTTAACCAGTTCGGTGTTTTGTAATCCAAGAATGGATTGTTACGTGATTGTAATTGATTCTCATCGAACGGTTGATCGATTCAGTGATTTGTAAGCTTAGAATGGCTTCTTACGTTATTAGAGATGATTCTCAATCAACAATTGACCGATTCGGTGATTTGTTAGCTCATAATGGCTTGTTACGTGATTGTAGCTGATTCTCATAGAATGGTTGACCGATTCGGTGATTTGTAAAGTCAGAATGGCTTCTTACATGATTGTAAATGATTCTCATCAAACGATTGATCGATTCGATGATTTTTAAGCTCAGAATGGCTTGTTACGTGATTGTAGTTGATTCGTATCCAACGGTTGACCGATTTGGTGATTTGTAGGCTCAAAATAGCTTGTTATATGATTGTAGCTGATTCTCATCGAACGGTTGACCTATTCAGTGATTTGTAAGCTCAGAAGGGCTTGTTATGTGATTGTAATTGATTCTCATCGAACCGTTAACCGATTCAGTGATTTGTAAGCTAAGAATGGCTACTTAAGTGATTGTAATTGATTCTCATTGAACGGTTGACCAATTCGATGATTTGTAAACCTAGAATGGCTTGTTAACTGATTGGAGATCATTCTCATCGAACAGTTGAGCGATTCAGTGATTTGTAAGCTCAGAATGGCTTGTTACGTGATTATAGTTGATTATCATCGAACGGTTGACTGATTCAATGATTTGTAAGCTCATAATGGCTCATTACGTGATTGTAGCTGATTCTCATCGAACAGTTGACCAATTTCATGATTTGTAGGCTAAGAATGGCTTGTTATGTGATTGTAATTGATTCTCATCAAATGGTTGACCAATTCAGTGATTTGTAAGCTTAGAATGGCTTCTTACTTGATTGTAGATGATTCTCATCAAACAGTTGACCGATTCGGTGATTTGTAAGCTCAAAATGGCTAGTTATGTGATTGTAGCTGATTCTCATCGAATAGTTCATTGATTCGGGGATTTGTAAGCTCATAATGGCTTCTTACGTTACAAATGATTCTCATCAAATGATTGATTGATTCAGTGATTTGTAAGCTCAAAATGGCTTGTTACGAGATTGTAGCTGATTCTCATCGAACATTTGACCGATTCAATGATTTGTAAGCTTAAAATGCATTTTAACGTGATTGTAGCTCATTCTCATCGAACGGTTGACCGATTTGGTGATTTGTAAGCTCAGATTGGTTTGTTACATGATTGTGGTGATTCTCATTCAACTGTTGACCCATTCAGTGATTTGTAAGCTAAAAATGGCTTGTTACGTGATTGTAGCTGATTCTCATGGAATGGTTGACCAATTTGGTGTTTTGTAAGCTCAGAATGGCTTGTTACATGATTGTACCTAATTCTCATTAAATGTTTGACCGATTTGGTGATTTGTAAGCTAAGAATGGTGTGTTACGTGATTGTAATTGATTCTTATTGAACTAGATGATTCTCATCGAATGGTTGACCGATTCAGGTGATTTGTAAGCTCGAAATGACTTGTTACGTGAGCGTAGCTAAGTCTCATCAAACGGTTGACTGATTTGTTATTTTGTAAGCTAAGAATGGCTTGTTATGTGATTGTAATTGATTCTCATTCAACTAGCTGATTCTCATCGAACGGTTGACCGATTCAGTGATTTCTAAGCTCAGAATTGCTTGTTACATGATTGTAGCTGATTCTCATCGAACAGTTGACCAATTCAGTGATTTGTAATCTAAGAATGGCTTGTTACATGATTGTAGCTGATTCTCATCGAACGGTTGACCAATTTTGTGTTTTGTAAGATTCAAATGGCTTGTTATGTGATTTTACCTGATTCTCATCGAGCGGTTGACCTATTCAATGATTTGTAAGCTTAGAATGGCTTTTCACATGATTATAGCTGATTCTCATCGAATAGTTGACTAATTCAGTAATTTGTAAGCTTAGAATGGCATGTTATGTGATTTTAATTATTTCTCATTGAACGGTTGATCGATTCAGAGATTTGTAAGCTCAGATTAGCTTGTTACATGATTGTTGCCGATTCTCATTGAATTTTTGACTGATTCGGTGATTTGTAAGCTCAAAATGGCTTGTTACCTGATTGTAGCTGATTCTCATCGAATGGTTGACTGATATGGTGATTTGTAACCTCAAAATGGCTTGCTACATGATTTTACTTGATTCTCATTGAATGGTTGACCGATTCAATGATTTTTAAGCTAAGAATGGCTTCTTATGTGATTGTAATTGATTCTCATTAAACTAGCTGATTCTCATCAAACGGTTGAATGACTCAGTGATTTGTAAGCTCAGAATGGCTTGTTACGTGACTGTAGCTTATTCTCATCAAACGGTTGATCGATTCATTATTTTGTAAGCTAAGAATGGCTTGTTATGTGAGTTTAATTGATTCTCATTGAATGATTGATAGTTTCATTGATTTGTAAGCTCAGAATGCCTAGTTACATGATTGGAGATGATTCTCAATCAACAGTTGACCAATTCAATGATTTGTAAACTTAGAATGGCTTGTTACGTGATTGTAGTTGATTCTTATTGAAGGGTTAACCGATTCGATAATTTGTAAGCTCAAAATGGCTTTCTACATGATTGCAATTGATCCTCATCGAACGGTTGACCGTTTTGGTGATTTGTAAGCTCAGAATGACTTGCTACATGATTGTAGCTAATTCTCATCGAACGGTTGATTGATTCAGTGATTTATAAGTGAAGAATGGCTTGTTACATGATTGTAATTGTTTCTCATTGAATGGTTGACCAATTCTATGATTTGTGAGCTTAGAAAGGCTTGTTACATGATTTTAATTGATTCTCATCAAACGGTTGACCGATTCAGTGATTTGTAAGCTTAGAATGGTTTGTTACTTGATCAAAGTTGATTCTCATTGAACAATTGACCAATTCAATGATTTTTAAGCTCAGAATGGCTTGTTTCATGATTATATCTGATTCTCATGGAACAATTGACTGATTCGGTAATTTGTAAGCTTAGAATGGCATCTTACATGATCATAAATTATTCTCATCGAACGGTGGACCGATTCACTGATTTGTAAGCTCAGAATGGCTTCTTACGTGATTGTAGCTGATTAGCATCGAACGGTCCACTGGTTGGGTGATTTGTAAGCTAAGAATGGCTCATTACATGATTATAATTAATTCTCATCGAATGGTTGAATGATTCAGTGATTTGTAAGCTCAGAATGGCTTATTACATAATTATAGTTGATTCTCATTGAACGGTTAACCGATTCAGTGATTTGTAAGCTAAGAATAGCTTGTTATGTGATTGTAATTGATTCTCATCAAATAGTTGACTGATTCAGTGATTTGTAAGCTCAGAATGGCTTGTTCCATGATTTTAATTGATTCTCATAGAATGGTTGATTGATTCGATGACTTGTAAGCTCAGAATGGCTTTTTATGTGATTATAGTTGGTTCTCATCAAATGGTTGACCGATTTGATGATTTGTAACAAGCCATTCTAAACTTGCAAATCATTGAATTGGTTAATTATTTGATGAAAATTAGCTACAATCATGTAACAAGCCATTGTGAGCTCACAAATCACTAAATTGGTCAACCATTTGATGAGAATAAGCTACAATCATGTAAGAAGCCATTATGAGCTTACAAATCATCGAATCAGTCAACCGTTCAATGAGAATCAGCTACAATCATGTAACAAGCCATTTTGAGCTTGTAAATCACCCAATCAATCAACTGTTTGATGAGAATCAGCTACAATCACATAACAAGCCATTATGAGCTTACAAATCACTAAATCGGTCAACCATTCGATGAGAATCAATTACAATCATGTAACAAGTCATTCTGAGCTTTCAAATCACCAAATCAGTCAATCATTTAATAAGAATCAATTACAATCATGTAACAAGCCATTCTTAGCTTACAAATCAGCAAATCGGTCAACCATTCGATGACAATCAGCTAAAATCATGTAACAAGCCATTATGAGCTTACAAATTACTGAATCGATTAACCGTTCAATGAGAATCATCTCCAATCATGTAACAAGCCATTATGAGCTTACAAATCAATTACAATCACATTACAACCAATTCTTAGCTTACAAATCATCGAATTCATCAACTGTTCGATGAGAATCAGCTACAATCACGTAACAAGCCATTCTAAGCTGACAAATAACTGAATTAGTCAACTGTTCGATGAGGATCAGCCATAATCATGTAACAAGCTATTCTGATCTTACAAATCACCGAAATGGTAAACCATTCGATGAGAATCAATTGCAATAATGTAAGAAGCCATTTTGAGCTTACAAATTACTAAATCGGTCAATGATTCAATGAGAATCAGCTACAATCACATAGTAAGCCTTTCTAACCTTACAAATTAGTGAATTGTTCAACCGTTTGATGAGAATCAATAATAATCATGTAACAAGCCATTCTCAGCTGACAAATCACCGAATCGGTCAACCGTTTGATGAGAATCAATTACAATCACATAACAAGCCATTCTGAGCTTCAAAATCATCGAATCAATCAATCGTTTGATGAGAATCAATTACAATCATGTAACAAGATATTCTGAGCTTACAAATCATCGAATCGGTCAACCATTCGATGAGAATCAGCTACAATCATGTAACAAGCCATTATGAGCTTACAAATCACCGAATCAATCAACCGTTTGCTGAGAATCAACTACAATCACGTAACAAACTATTTTGAGCTTACAAATAACTAAATCAGTCAACTGTTCAATGAGAATAAGCTATAATCATGTAACAAGCCATTCTAAGCTTACAAATCTTTTAATTGGTCAACTGTTCGATGAGAATCAGTTATAATCACATAACAAGCCATTCTGAGATTAGAAATCACCGAAATGGTTGAATGATTCGATGATTTGTAAGCTCAGAATGGGTTGTTATGTGATTGTAGTTCATTCTTATGGAATGGTTAACCGATTCAGTGAGTAAGCTCAGAATGGCTTGTGACATTATTGTAGCTGATTCTCATCGAATGGTTGATCGATTCGATGATTTGTAAGCTCAGAATTGCTTGTTACATGATTCTAGCTGATTCTCATCTAATGGTTAACCGATTCAGTTATTTGTAATCTTAGAATGGCTTCTTACATGATTGTAAATGGTTCTCATCGAATGGTGGACTAATTTGGTGATTTGTTAGCTTGGAATGGCTTTTTACGTGATTGTAGCTGATTTGCATCAAATAGTTGACCGATTCAGTGATTTGTAAGCTCAAAATGGCTTGTTATGTGATTGTGGCAGATTCTCATCGAACAGTTGACCATTTCAGTCATTTATAAGCTTAGAATGGCTTGTTACATGATTGTAATTCATTATCATCGAATGGTTGACCAATTCAATGATTTGTAAGCATGGAATGACTTGTTAGATGATTGTACCTGATTCTCATCAAACGGTTGACCGATTCAATGATTTGTAAGTTGAGAATGTCTTGTTACGTGATTGTAGCTTATTCTCATCAAACAGTTCATTGATTCGATGATTTGTAAGCTCAGAATGGGTTGTTAAATGATTGTAATTGATTGTCATCGAACAGTCAACCAATTTGGTGATTTTTAAGCTCAGAATGGGTTATTACGTGATTGTAATTGATTCTCATCGAATGGTTGACTGATTCAGTCATTTGTAAGCTAAGAATGGCTTCTTACATGATTGTAGTTAATTATCATCGAATGGTTGACAAATTCAATGATTTGTAAACTCAAAATGGCTTGTTACATGATTGTAATTGATTATCATCAAACGATTGACTGATTTGGTGATTTGTATGCTCAAAATGGCTTGTAACATGATTGTAATTGATTCTCATCAAATGGTTGACCGATTCAGTGATTTGTAAGCTTGAAATGGCTTGTTACATGATTTTAATTGATTCTCATCAAACAGTTGATTGATTCGATAATTTGTAAGCTTAGAATGGCTTGTTACATGATTGTAGTTGATTCTCATCAAACGGTTAACTGATTCAATGATTTGTAAGCTCAAAATGGCTTGTTACATGATTGTAGTTGATTCTCATCAAATGGTTAACTGATTCGGTGATTTGTAAGCTCAGAATGGCTTGTTACATGATTGTAATTGATTCTCATCAAACAGTTGACCAATTCAATGATTTGTAAGCTCACAATGGCTTGTTATATGATTGTAATTGATTCTCATCGAACAGTTGACTAAGTGAGTCAACTATTCAATAAGAATCAGCTACAATCATGTAACAAGCCATTTTGAGCTTATAAATCACTAAATCAGTCAACTATTCGATGAGAATCAGCTATAATCATGTAACGAGCCATTCTGAGCTTACAAATCACCGAATCGATCAACCGTTCAATGAGAATCAATTATAATCATGTAACAAACCATTCTGAGCTTACAAATCACCGAATCAGTCAACCGTTCAATGAGAATCATCTCTAGTCATGTAATAAGCCATTATGAGCTTACAAATCACTAAATTAGTCAACTGTTCGATGAGAATAAATAATAATCATGTAACAAGCCATTTTGAGATTACAAATCATTGAATCGGTCAACTGTTTGATAAGAATCAATTACAATCATGTAACAAACCATTCTGAGCTTACAAATCACCAAATCGGTCAACCGTTTGATGAGAATCATCTACAATCACATAACAAGCCATTCTGAGCTTACAAATCAATGAATCGGTCAATTGTTTGATGAGAATCAGTTATAATCACATAACTAGCCATTATGAGCTTACAAATCATTGAATCGGTCAACCGTTCGATGAAAATCATCTCCAATCTTGTAACAAGCCATTATGAGCTTACAAATCACCGAATCAGTCAACTATTCGATGAGAATCAATTACAATCACGTAACAAGTCATTCTGAGCTTACAAATCACCGAATCGATCAACCATTCGATGAGAATCATCTCCAATCATGTAAAGAGCTATTTTGAGCTTACAAATCACTGAATCGGTCAACCGTTTGATGAAAATCAATTACAATCTAGTAACAAGCCATTGTGAGCTTACAAATCACTGACTCGATCAACCATTTGATGAGAATCAATTGTAATCATGTAACAATCCATTCTGAGCTTACATATCATTGAGTCAGTCAACCATTTGATGACAATCAATTACAATCATGTAACAGGCCATTCTAAGCTTATAAATCACCAAATCGGTCAATCATTCAATGAGAATTAATTACAATCATGTAACAAGCCACTATAAGCTAACAAATCATTGAATCGGTCAACCATTTGATCAGAATCAACTACAATCATTTAACAAGCCATTCTAAGCTTACAAATTATTGATTCAATCAACCGTTCGATGAGAATCAGCTATAATCATGTGAAAAGTCATTCTGAGCTTACAAATCACCGTATAAGTCAACCATTCTATGAGAATAAATTATAATCATGTAACAATCCATTTTGAGATTACAAATTACTGAGTCAGTCAATTGTTCGATGAGAGTAAGCTATAAACATGTAATAAGCCATTCCGAGCTTACAAATCACTGAATCAATCAACCGTTCGATGAGAATTAATTAAAATCATGTAACAAGCCATTCTGACCTTACAAATCACCGAATCAATCAACCGTTTGATGAGAATAAATTACAATCATGTAACAATCCATTTTGAGCTTACAAACTACTAAATCGGTCAATCTTTCGATGAGAGTAAGCTACAAACATGTAATAAGCCATTCTGAGCTTACAAATCACTTAATCGGTCAACTGTTCGATGAGAATCAATTAAAATCATGTAACAAGCCATTCTGAGCTTATAAATCACTGAATCGGTCAACCATTCAATGAGAATCAGCTATAAATAAGTAACAAGCCATTCTGAGCTTACAAATCACTGAATGGGTCAACCGTTCAATGAGAATCAGCTACAATCACATAACAAGCCATTCTGAGCTTACAAATCACTAAATCGGTCAACTGTTCGATGAGAATCAACTACAATCATGTAAAAAATCATTCTAAGCTTTCAAGTCACCGAATCGGTCAACTGTTTGATGAGAATCAGCTACAATCATGTAAAAAACCATTCTGAGCTTAAACATCACCGAGTTGGTCAACTGTTCAATGAGAATTAATTACAATAACTTAACAAGCCATTCTGAGCTTACAAATCATCGAATCGATCAACCGTTCAATGAGAATTAATAACAATCACGTAACAAGCCATTCTGAGCTTACAAATCACCAAATCAGTCAACTGTTTGATGAGAATCAGCTACAAATAAGTAACAAGCCATTCTGACCTTACAAATCACTGAATCGGTCAACCATTCAATGAGAATCAATTACAATCACGTAACAAGCCATTCTAAGCTTACAAATCACCAAATCGGTCAACCGTCTGATGAGAATCATCTCCATTCATGTAACTAGCCATTCTGAGCTTACAAGTCACTGAATCGGTCAACTGTTCCATGAGAATCAATTACAATCATGTAACAAACCATTCTATGTTTACAAATCACCGAACTGATCAACCGTTCGATGAGAATCAGCTACAAACACGTAACAAGCCATTCTGAGCTTACAAATAAAGGAAAAGGTCAACCGTTGGGTGAGAATCAGCTACAATCATCTAACAAGCCATTATGAGCTGACAAATCACCGAATCGGTCAACCGTTCAAGGGGAATCAACTAAAATCATGTAATAGGCCAATCTGAGATTAAAAATCACCGAATTGATCAACCATTCGATGAGAATCAACTAGAATCACGTAACAAGCCACTCTGGGCTAAAAAATCACCAAATCGATGAACCGTTCGATGAGAATCAACTACAATCATGTAACAAGCCATTCTGAGCTAACAAATCTCTGAATCGATCAACCCTTCGATGAGAGTCAGTTACAATCATGTAACAAGCTATTTTGAGCTTACAAATCACTGAATTGGTCAACCGTTCGATGAGCATCAATTACAATATCATAACAAGCCATTCTGAGGTTACAAATCACTGAATCGGTCAACTGTTTGATGAGAATGAATTACAATCATGTAACAAGCCATTCTCAGCTTACAAATCACTAAATTGGTTTACTGTTTGATGAGAATCAGCTACAATCATGTAACATGCCATTCTAAGCTTACCAATCACTCAATCGGTCAACCATTTGATGAGAATTAATTAAAATCATATAAAAAGCCATTTTGATCTTACAAAACACCAAATCGGTCAACCGTTCGATGAGAATCAGCTACAATCACATAACAAGCCATTCTGAGCTTACAAATCAATGAATTGATCAACTGTTTAATGTGAATCAGCTACAATCATGTAACAAGCCATTCTGAGCTTACAAATCAATGAATAGGTCAACTATTCTATGACAATCAACTACAATCATGTAACAACCCATTCTGATCTTACAAATCACCAAATCGGTCAACCGTTCGATGAGAATCAATTACAATCACGTAACAAGCCATTCTTAGCTTACAAATCACTGAATTGGTCATGTAACAAGCCATTCTGAACTTACAAATCATCAAATTGGTCAACTGTTTGATGAGAATCAGCTATAATCACGTACCAAGCCATTCTGAGCTTACAAATCACTAAATTGGTCAACCGTTCGATGAGAATCAGCTACAATCACGTAACAAGCCATTCTGAGCTTACAAATCACTGAATCGGTCAACCATTCGATGAGAATCCATTACAATCATGTAACAAGTCATTCTAAGCTTACAAATCACCAAATCTGTCAACCGCTTGATCAGAATCAAATCATGTAACAAGCCATTCTTAGCTTACAAATCACTGAATCAGTCAACCGTTCGATGAGAATCGGCTACAATCATGTAAAAAGCCATTCTGAGCTTACAAATCATTGAAACAGTCAACCATTCGATCAGATTCATTTGCAATCATGTAACAAGCCATTCTGAGCTTACAAATTACTAAATCATTGAACCGTCCAATGAGAATCAACTACAATCACGTCGCAAGCCATTCTGAGCTTACAAATCACCAAATAGGTCAACCATTTCATGAGAATCGGCTACAATCACGTAACAAGCCATTTTGAGCTTACAAATAATGGAATCGGTCAACCATTTGATTAAAATCAGCTACAATCACGTAACAGGCCATTTTGAGCTTACAAATCACCGAATTGGTCAGCTATTCGATGAGAATCAATTACAATCATGTAACAAGCCATTATGAGCTTACAAATCACCGAATCGGTCAACCGTTTGATCAGAATCAATTATAATCACATAACAAGCCATTCTTAGCTTAAAAATCACTGAATCAGTCAACCGTTCAATGGGAATCAATTGCAATCATGTAGCAAGCCATTTTGAGCACTTACAAATTACCAAATTGGTCAACCGTTCGATGAGAATCAGTTATAATCACGTGACACACTATTCTGAGCTTAAAAACACCGAATCGGTCAACCATTTGATGAGAATCAATTACAATCATGTCTCAACCCATTCTGAGCTTACAAGTCACCTAATCAGTCAACCGTTTAATGAGAATCAGCTAGAATCACATAACAAGCCATTCTGGGCTTACAAATCACCGAATTGGTCAATCGTTCAAAGAGAATCAGCTACAATCATGTAACAAGCCATTCTGGGCTTACAAATCACTGAATCGGTCAACCTTTCGATGAGAATCAGCTACAATCACATAACAAGCCATTTGTAGCTTACAAATCATCGAATCTATCAAACGTTTCATGAGAATCAGCTACAATCACGTAACAAGCCATTATGAGCTTCCAAATCACTGAATCGGTCAACAGTTCGATGAGAATCAATTACAATCACGTAACAAGTTGTTCTGAGCTTACAAATCAATGAGAATTAATTACAATCACGTAACAAGCCATTATGAGCTAACAAATCTCTAAATCGGTCAACTGTTCAATCAAAATCAACTACAATCATGTAACAAGCCATTCTAAGTTTACAAATCACTGAATCGGTCAACCATTCGATGAGAATCAACTATAATCACGTGAAAAGCCATTGTAAGCTTACAAATCACCAAATCAATCAACCGTTTGATGAGAATCGATTACAATCATGTAACTAGCCATTCTTAGCTTACAAATCACTGAATCAGTTAACCATTCGATGAGAATAAGCTACAATCATGTAACAAGCCATTCTGATCTTACAAATCATCGAAATGGTAAACCGTTCGATGAGAATCAATTGCAATCATGTAATAATCTATTTTGAGCTTACAAATTACTGAATCGATCAATCATTCGATGAGAATCAGCTACAATCACGTAGCAAGCCATTCTGAGCTTGTAATCACTAAATCAGTCAATCGCTTGAGTGGAATCAATTACAAATACGTAACAAGCCATTCTGAGCTTACAAATCACCAAATCGGTCAACCATTCATTGAGAATCAACTACAATCACGTAACAAGCCATTCTGAGCTTACAAATCAATGAATTGGTGAACCATTTGATGAGAATCAGCTACAATCACGTAACAAGGCATTTTGAGCTTACAAATCAACAAATCAGTCAACCGTTCTATTAGAATCTGCTAAAATCATGTAACAACCCATTCTGAGGTTACAAATCACCGAATCGGTCAACTATTTGATGAGAATCAATTACAATCACCTAACAAGCCATTCTTAGCTTACAAATAACTGAATCGGTCAACTGTTCGATGAGAATTAGCTACAATCATGTAACAAGCCATTTTGAGCTTACAAATCGCTAAATCGGTCAACCGTTCGATGAGAATAAGCTACAATCACATAACAAGCCATTTGAGCTTAGAAATCACTGAAACGGTCAACCGTTTGATGAGAATGAATTGTAATCATGTAACAAGCCATTCTGAGCTTAGAAATCACCGAATCGGTCAACGTGTTACCCAAAATTTCCTGGCTCCATACATTTTTGGCCACAGGCTGGGCTCTATCCAGCAATTTCCATTAATCCTGTCGAAAAGCCTTGAGAGATTTTTATGGTCTTGTGCCTTTTCCTCTAGCCTCTACAATTATTTAACTCTCTAGTCTAATAGCCTTTTAATTTGAAAATGTGACCGTTAGAGGCAAAAAAACCCTAAAAACTTTATGGCTTGTTCTATTTTATCATTACCTTTTTCGGCCACTTAAGTCTCCTTTTCTCCATGTGCACTTTTATGTGTTAAGGCTAGTCGCGAGATCTCTAAAGCCTAGCAGAATATTCTTTTTCAATCTCCCGACCCCGCGATTTCCTTTATTCGCGAGATCTCCTAATCGGAAGGCATATTCCATTCCCATTCAGCGACTCAGCAATTTCTCTTTAGTCGGGCAATCTCTCAATGAAACCCAAGGTCAATGATTCTTCTAGAGGTCTAGTGACTAAGTGATTTTCCTTACTACAGTTATAACTCATGCGGGCCTCGAGTTAAGGATTTCCCTTTAGTCGGGAAGTTGCGAGGGTTAACCCTGATCAGTCAAATGTTCATGAGACTTTGAGATTCACTCAGTCGGGAGGTCGCCAGATTTGATCATGGTCAAAGGATGGTCGGCTCAAGGTAAAGACAATAACAAATCATAAGGTGCCACGTGTCTCTGGCGGGCCCAAGCTCTATAGGCTTAGTCTCTTAGTCACAAGACCCATGGAGAATATTCTTTTCTATCAAGTGACAATGAGACTTACACAGTCGAGTGATCTCATAACACAAAGAGAATATTCCAAATGATTAGGTGACTTGGAGATCGAAGGCATAGTCTTGTAATCACTTGATTAAAGGCAAAGGTTAAATATGAGTTAAAAAGCCCTTAGTCGAGAGGTCTCCAGATGTAACCCAAAGTAAAGAAAGCTTTCAGCGACTTGGAGATTGCTTCGGTCATGTGTTCTCGAGGTTTAACCCCAGTTAAGAAAAGGATTATGAGGTTCAGCGAAGTCTGTTGTCACTTGATCCCCAGATATGCCTGGGTTAAATTAAAGGTTGACGTCATGTCAGAAACCGGTGGTCATGTTCCACATTCGGCAATCCAGCGACTATGCATTCTCGTAATCTCTTGATCCTGGCGGTTATGTTCCAAACATTCAGAGACTTAGCGACACAGTTATCTCTTAGTCTCATAATGCAATGAAGTTATGAAAGATCAAGCGACTCAGCAAGGACCGTGAGATGAAAGAAGATCAACAGTTGTCACCTGATCTCTAGACATAACTTGAGGTTAGGCTTTTATCTGGCGACCTCACGAATGCAGTATTCGCATAATCTCCAGACTTGACCGAGGTTAAGAAAATATTTCAGCGGACTAGAAAATACACAGTCACCCAATCTCCAAATCTCCTACAATTAAGATAAGGTGGGCCAATGTCAGAACAGTTGGTAGTTGTCAGAGCTGATAGAGCAATTGAAAGCAAATGAAAGAGTGACACATGGCAAGGTAGGGCCCAGTTATTCAAACATGCAGTCGCTTGATCTCCAATTTTTCAAGCGGTTAAGTCTTTACTTCAGCGATCAAGCAACTATGTGTTCGTGAGGTCTCTTGTTTTTGGCGGTCAAGTCCTTAGCATTCAGTGATCTAGCGAGCGGTTAACATTTGTCAGGAGATTCAACAACTAAAGGAAAAAGAGAACCTGAGGTGAATGCAGAGTTAGGGTTAAGAACATATACGGTACCCGGGTAAAGTTGAAGGATCTGATAGCTACGTTTTAAGGATAGATCAAGTTTGAATATCAGCCGTTGATAAAGAAAAGCTTGGGGCCACATGTGACCGTTTATATTTTTTAAATTCAAATATCTGAGAGTACTAGATTTGAGCAGTTATGGTGAGCCTGAGTTGTAGAGAGGTAGATGGATCAAGGCGGCTTGTCTATAGGCATATATAGTAATGAAATGGACACGCAAATAGATATCTGATTGATCAAGATATTTTCAAGGATGCATTTATGATCAGAAATGATAGAATTAGGATTTTCTATTATTCTATGAAAATCTATGTAACCCTAATGAGATTTTTTTTGCTCCTGCCTGTGTGCAATAAAGGAGATGTATATATTAGTTTTTTGGAGCTTTTAGAGCTCACAGTTTACAATTGTAAAGGAGATTTTTTTCTTTCTTAAGAGTTATCCAAGGCATTCTTTCTACCCTCTAGCTTCTACAATTTGTGACCTTTCATTGAGGTTTAGATATTGCAAAGGTATTTTGTGACATTCTTTCTGTCCCTATGCTTTCTTGTCTAAATTCTCTCTTAATGGATTAAGTATATGTATGTTTTTAGTAAAATCTTAGGGTTCCTGATCCCTCTTTCTTTCTACAATTCATGTGTATTCCTGTAGATGATTTGATTTGAATGATCTTGTGGGTATACTTCAACCCCCTGACAATCTGTCTCATTCCTATACCTAGTTGCAGAGGTGAATGTTTGTTTGTAGGTTATAGATTGTGTCTAAATTCTTAGGAATGCTATTGTTTGTGAAATTCTCTCTTTCCCTGAATAGCCTCTTTCTATTGTAGACCCTTCTATGAAATATTGATGCAAACCTATTTAGTGAGTTGTGATCTCCTAGACCTAATTTTGTGTACTGATTTCATCCTCTATACTGTAATTCATATCATCTTTTTGATGTATCACCTAGTAGGATAGTTTGCTTTCAGTCATTTCCCTTTAATGCATTCCTCCTATCCCTTTTCCCTCAAAAGTTTACTTTCATGAAAAGAAGAGAAAATTAAGATGATTATGCAAGAGGAACCAACCTAGAACCTGGAGGTCTCATCTCAGTTAGCCTAGGTCACACACCTGGAGATGATTCCCATGTTATACAAGGTTATCAAGACCAAGAGAGCTTGATCCAAGGGTGCAAACTTAGTGTATAACACAACCATTTGATGAGAATCAATTACAATCACGTAACAAGCCATTGTGAGCTTACAAATCATCGAATTGGTCAACTGTTTGATCATAATCAATTGCAATCACGTAACAAGCCATTCTAAGCTTATAAATCATTGAATCGGTCAACCGTTTGATGAGAATCAGCTACAATCATGTAACAAGCCATTCTAAGCTTACAAATCATCGAATCAATCAATTGTTCAATGAGAATCATTTAAAATCACATAAGAGGCTATTCTGAGCTTACAAATCATCAAATCAGTCAACCATTCAATGAGAGTCAAATACATTCATGTAACAAAGCCATTCTGAGCTTACAAATTACTGAATCAGTCAACCGTTTGATGTGAATCATCTCCAATCATGTAGTAAGCCATTCTGAGCTTACAAATCACCAAATAAGTCAACCATTCAATAAGAAATGATTACAATCACGTAACAAGCCATTGTGAGCTTACAAATCACTGAATCGGTCAACCATTTGATGAGAATCAATTACAATAACGTAACAAGCCATTTTAAGTTTACAAATCACTGAATCAGTCAACCGTTTGATGAGAATTAATTACAATCATGTAACAAGCCATTTTGAAATTACAAATCACTGAATCGATCAACTGTTTGATCAGAATCATCGACAATCACATAACAAGCCATTCTGAGCTTACAAATCACTGAATCGGTCAATTGCTCAATGAGAATCAGCTATAATCACATAACAAGTCATTCTAAGGTTACAAATCACTGAATTGGTCAACCGTTCGATGAGAATCATCTCCAATGATGTAACAAATCATTCTGAGCTTACAAATCACTGAATCGGTCAACCATTCAATGAGAATCAATTACAATAACGTAACAAGCCATTGTGAGCTTAAAAATCACCAAATCAGTCAACCATTTGATGAGAATCAATTGCAATCACCTAACAAGCCATTATGACCTTACAAATCATCAAATCGGTCAACCATTTGATGAGAATTAGCTACAATCACGTAATAATCCATTCTAAGCTTAGAAATCACTGAGTTAGTCAACCATTTGATGAGAATCAATTACAATCACATAGCAAGCCATTCTGAGCTTACAAATCACCGAATCGGTCAACTATTCGATGAGAATTAATTACAATCATGTGACAAGCTATCATGAGGTAACAAATTACCAAATCGATCAATCATTCGATGAGAATCATCTACAATCATGTAACAAGCCATTCTAAGATTACAAATCACCGAATTGGTCAACCGTTTGATGAGAATTAGCTAGAATCATGTAACAAGCCATTCTAAGCTTACAAATCATCAAATCGGTCAACCATTCGATGAGAATCAGCTACAATCACGTAACAAGCCATTCTAAGCTTACAAATCACTGAATCTATCAACTGTTTGATGAGAATCAGCTACAATCACGTAACAAGCCATTATGAGCTTCCAAATCACTGAATCAGTCAACCATTCGATGAGAATCAATTAGAATCATGTAACAAGTCATTCTGAGCTTACAAATCACCGAATCGGTCAACCATTCGATGAGAATCAATTACAATCATGTAACAAGCCATTCTGAGCTTACAAATCACCGAATCGGTCAACCGTTAAATGAGAATCAGCTAGAATCACATAACAAGCCATTTTGAGCTTACAAATCATCAACTCGGTCAACCATTTGATGAGAATAAGCTACAATCACGTAAAAAGCCATTCTGAGCTTACAAATCACTGAATCTATCAACCGTTTGATGAGAATCAGCTACAATCATGTAACAAGCCATTATGAGCTTACAAATCACCGAATCAGTCAACCGTTCAATGAGAATCAATTAGAATCATGTAACAATCCATTCTGAGCTTACAAATCACTGAATCGGTCAACCATTTGATGAGAATCAATTACAGTCATGTAACAAGTCATTCTGAGCTTACAAATCACTGAGTCGATCAACCGTTAGATGAGAATCAACTACAATAATGTAAGAAGCCATTATGAGCTTACAAATCACTGAATCGGTCAACTGTTCAATGAGAATCAGCTACAATCACATAACAAGCAATTCTGAGCTTACAAATCATCGAATCGGTCAACCATTTGATGAGAACCAGCTACAATCACGTAACAAGCCATTATGAGCTTACAAATCACTGAATCGGTCAATAGTTAGATGAGAATCATCTCCAATCATGTAATAAGCCATTATGAGGTTACAAATCAATGAATCGGTCAACTGTTCAACTAGAAACAATTACAATCACGTAACAAGTCATTGTGAGGTTACAAATCATGAAATCAGTCAACCGTTTGATGAGAATCAATTACAATCACGTAACAAGCCATTCTGAGCTTAGAAATCATAGGATCGGTCAACCTTTCGATGAGAATCAATTACAATCATGTAACAAACCATTTTGAAGTTACAAATCACCAAATCAGTCAACCGTTCAATGAGAATTAATTACAATCACATAATAAGCCATTCTAGGCTTACAAATCGCTGAATCGGTCATCTGTTCGATGAGAGTCAATTACAATCACGTAGCAAGCCATTTTGAGCTTACAAATCACCAAATCGGTCCACCGTTTGATGAGAATCTATTGCAATCAGGTAACAAGCCATTTTGAGCATACTAATCACCGAATCGATCAACGGTTTAATGAGAATCATTTACAATCACGTAAGATGCCATTTTGAGCTTACATATAACCGAATCGGTCAACCGTACGATGAGAATTAGCTAAAATCATGTAACAAGCCATTCTGAGCTTACAAACCATCGAAACGGTCAACTGTTTGATGAGAATCAATGTAACAATCCATTTTGAGCTTACAAATTACTTAATCGGTCAACCGTTTGATGAGAATCAGCTACAATAATGTAAATGGCCATCCTGAGCTTACAAATCACCGAATTGGTCAACCGATCGATGAGAATCAGCTATAATCATGTAACAAGCCATTCTGAGCTCACAAATGACCAAATCAGTCAACCATTCGATGATAATCAATTACAATCACGTATCAAGCCATTCTAAATTTACAAATCACCGAATCGGTCAACTGTTCGATGAGAATCAATAACAATCACGTAACAAGCCATTTTGAGCTTACAAATCACTGAATTAGTCAACTGTTCAATGAGAATCAGCTACAATCATGTAACAAGCAATTCTGAGCTTACAAATCACTGAATCGGTCAACCGTTCGATGAGAATAAGCTAAAATGACGTAACAAAACATTCTGAGCTTACAAATCATAGAAATGGTCAACCGTTCAATGAGAATCTATTGCAATCATGTAAAAAGCTATTCTAACCTTATAAATCACCGAATCGGTCAACCGTTCGATAAGAATCAATTAATAAGCCATTCTGAGCTTACAAATTACCGAATCGATCAACCGTTCGATGAGAATCAATTAATTTCACGTAACAAGTCATTATGAGCTTACAATTCACCGAATCGATTAACTGTTCAATGAGAATAAATTACTGTTAGAGTAAATTATTAATTTTATTAATATTTTACTCCCTTCTTAAGATATCAACTCTTTGCTTTAGTCAACTCATGCACTAGTTATGCATCAGTTTGGTTTAGTTGACTCATGCACTACTTATGCATCAGTTGTTTTTTGCATGCATTAGTCTTGCAATAGTTTAACTGATTATTACATACACTTTTGCTTTTTAGGTTTTCCTTTTCAAGGCCTTTGATCTCCTTTATATGGATGATCCATTATATACTGTTATTCATTCATTATTGAGGATATTTTCTTCTTCATATTCTAAGTCAAACCCTTGGCCTCTTCTTCTCTCTACTTCCTTGTAACAGGTTTTTTGTATGTAGGTGATCTTGGCGTTCTGTAGATTTGTATTGCTCAAATTTTACATGGTATCAGAGCCTAATCTACTACAGCTTGTTCATGTTTGATAGAGTCAAAGATCGGATGATGACTTTTTTGGGTTTTTATTGAATCTGGGGGGACCTATTTTTCTGGTCATCTTGGCTTCAAATGGACCTCATGATTGCATTTAGAGCATCTAAGAACCCCAAGATCCATATAAAATTTTTCCAATTTGGACACAGTTGGAATCTGTGAGAAAAAAAATTTGCAATCAGCCCTGACACGGATCCCGAGGTGATTTGTATTTTTTGGATCACTTCTGGCCCAAACGGACCTCACAGTTGCATCCGAAAGGCCTCAAATAGTCAAAAAGTATATAAAACTTGTCCAATTCTGACAAGTTGCCATCGGAGGCAAAAAATGTAATGTACCAGGGCCGTATGGCCCTAACACGCACTCCAATGCATGCAGTATGGTGATCTTTTTTAAAAAAATAATATAAATTATTTTTTGGGGGCGCCGCCTAGCAACCACCCCCATGCCGCCGAGCGGCCCGCGCCAAGCGCGCACCGCCCAACTCCGCATGCACCACCCACCTCAACGGCCTCTGCCAGCATCACACTGTCGCAGCCTGTTGCCCGCCGCCTGCGACCTCCGCCGCTACTGCCACCCGCGGCCCACCGCCCATCGCCCGCCTGTAGCCCCACCTCCGCCACTCCACCGGACTACTGGTCCTATGGGGGACAAGCCCTTGGCCCCCAGTGCCTAGTGCCAGCCCCCTGGTCCCCACATGACCAAGGGCTTACTGATTCAGCCCCTAGGCCCCCTACTAACGTCAGCAAGCATGCATTTTTAATTTTTTTAAAAACTTGCATGTTTTTTTAGGGCTCTATTTGTAGGGGTAATTGGGTATTTTTTCACGATATTTCAAGCATACGAGATCGTAATTAGGTGTGCGATATATCATCAGAAAGCTAGTTCCGAGCCCGATCCGAATTTGCTAGTATGGTTTTGTGATTTTTCTATTTTGATGCTCTTTTTTTCTGTCAAAGTCAGATGTTTTCTATGATAGTGGCGTTTCAGACCTCCTGCATTTTGGGATTCATTTCTCTTACATCCGGACTTCATTTTCGGCAAACAAGATATTGCCAGAAAGCTCTTTCTGAGCTTTTATTAGATCTGATAGTTTTATGGGGTTTTGTGTCCTTTTTCTGATGTCACCCATCATCAGATCCTTGCAGACACCTTCTTTGGGCCCTCCAGCACAGTTGTTGGTTTTTAGCTCATATCTTGAGCATACGGTGTCAAAATTTAGCAATCGAGATATCGTCAGAAAGCTGATTCTGAGCTCTTTTCATATCTAGAGGTTATATTTTCTGGTTTTATTTTTTTGATGGTTTTTTTCTCTGTCAAAGCTAGATCTTTAAGTTTTCACTCTGGGAGCTCTATCTTGCACATCTGGACTCCATTTTTGGAAAGTGATATATCGTTGGAAAGCTTGTTTAGAGAGCTTTTCAATGCTATGAGTCATTTTTCTAGATTTTGCTCTAGGTTTATTTTATTCATATTCTTGCTTTTTTGTAGTCTCGTGGATATCTTGGTTGTTTCAGGTCATGGGATCTCTTCCCTTTGAGGGATGGCTCGTCTTAGGTTGTTCTTTTGGTTCAAACTCCTTTGATCTTCTTCTGAGCATTGTATGCTTCTCTTTTGTAGCATTTTTTATTCTATAAACGCACTAAGATAAAGTGCCTGCTTTTGCATATCTGGGATTTCAAGCACCTTGTGTTTATTTGTACTCGCACTCAGTTATAAAGTGCCATGGGGGGTTATGATGTTTTACCTTTTGTGCTCGTCCACCTTTGTCAAGTGAATGTTTCTTCCACGACATTAGCCCATGCTGTGTGTTTGTGACACGGCCCTTTATCCTATGCTTGTACTTTTGTTGCATTATTAGTGTTCCTGATTCTTCTTCTTGTAGATGTTTTTGGCATTGCATTTCAATGTTCATGTCACCCCTCTCCCTATTCAACATTATGGGGGGGGGTTCACCTATTGGCTCTATTGCTTCATTGGTTCGGTTGAGTGATCTACGTATTCAGTTTTTGTTCCTATGTACTAGGCGGATGCGGTGGCTAGGCACCTATGCATTTCGATGAGATGGTTCATCTACTATATAGACACTTTTTCATTCCTACTTTTGGAGGTCACCTCTTCGATTGATCAACTCTTTAGACTTTGTCTTCTCTACCTGGTCATGCACTATTTCAGTGGGGGTTCCAGCAGTTACTTCTGACAGTGTTTGTAGCTTCATGCTTTGGAGATGCTTCATGCTCTTTCTTTGTTCCTATTTTCTGGAACATTCTTGGTCTCCTTTTGGAGTAGAGTTTTTCCCATGTGGTTTTCTCTATTTCTCCACTTTTTAGAGACTCTCTTTTGTGCTAGGTACCTCATCAAGCCATGTTGTCGGGACCCATTTCTGCTTTCAGTATTGTAGTTTCCTTTGTTTTCTTCTTGCATTGTTTGTAGCTGCATCATTGCTCATCTTAAGGGGGGGTGTTAGAGTAAATTATTAGTTTTATTAATATTTTACTCCCTTCTTAAGATATGAACTCTTTTCTTTAGTCAACTCATGTACTAGTTATGCATCAGTTTGCTTTAGTTGACTCATGCACTACTTATGCATCAGTTATTTTTTGCATGCATTAGTCTTGTAATATTTTAACTGATTATTACATGCACTTCTACTTTTTAGGTTTGCCTTTTCAAAGCCTTTGATCTCCTTTATATGGATGATCTATTGTACACTATTATTCATTCATTATTGAGGATATTTTCTTCTTCATATTCTGAGTCAAACCCTTGGCCTCTTCTTCTCTCTACTTCCTTGTAACAGATTTTTTGTAAGCAGGTGATCTTGGCATTCTCTGGATTTGTATTGCTCAAATCCTACAATTACAATCATGTAACAAGCCATTATAAGCTTACCAATCACTGAATCGGTCAAAATTTCGATGAAAATCAATTACAATCATGTAACAAGTCATTGTGAGCTTACAAATCATCAAATCGGTCAACCCTTTGATGAGAATCAACTACAATCACCTAACAAGTCATTCTAAGCTTACAAATCATGGAATTAGTCAACCGTTCAATTAGAATTAGCTACAATCACGTAACAAGCCATTCTGAATCACCCAATCGGTCAACCATTCTATGAGAATCAATTACAATCATGTAACAAGTCGTTATGAGCCTACAAATCACTGAATCGGTAAATGATTTGATGAGAATCAACTACAATCATGTAACAAGCCATTTTGAGCTTAAAAATAACTTAATCAGTCAACTGTTTAATAAGAATCAACTACAATCACGTAACAAGCCATTCTAAGCTTACAAATCACCAAATCGCTCAACCATTCAATGAGAATCAATTATAATCACGTAAGAAGCCATTATGAGCTTACAAATAACTGAATCACTCAACCGTTTATTGAGAATCAATTACAATCATGTAACAAGCCATTATGAACTTACAAGTCACCAAATTGGTAACCGTTTGATGAGAATCAGCTACAATCACGTAACAAGCCATTTTGGGCTGACAAATCACTGAATCGGTTAATCATTTGAAGAAAATCAGCTACAATCATGTAACAAGCCATTCTGGGATTACAATTCACAGAATCGGTCAACCGTTGGATGCGAATCAGCTACAATCATGTAACAAGCCATTATGAGCTTACAAATCATCGAATCAATCAAATATTCGATGAGAATAAGCTACAATCACGTAACAAAGTATTATGAGCTTGAAAATCACTAAATCGGTTAACTATTCTATGAGAAATCATCTAACAAACTATTCTGAGCTTACAAATATGCAAATCATTCAACCGTTCGATGAGAATCAATTACAATATCGTAAGAAGCCATTTTGAGCTTACAAATCACCAAATCGGTCAACTATTTGATGAGTATCAATTACAATCATGTAACAAGCCAATCTGAGCTTACAAATTACCAAATCGGTCAACTATTCGATGAGAATAAGCTATAATCACGTAACAAGCTATTCTGAGCTTACAAATCATCGAATCGGTTAACAGTTCGATGAGAATCAATTACAATCACGTAACAAGCCATTCTGAACTTACAAATCAATGAATTGGTCAACTCTTCTATCAGAATCTGCTACAATCATGTAACAACACATTCTGAGCTTACAAATCACCAAATCGGTCAACCGTTCAATGAGAATCAATTACAATCACGTAACAAGCCATTCTTAGCTTATAAATTAACGAATCGGTCAACTATTTTATGAGAATCAGCTACAACCACGTAACAAGCCATTATGAGCTTAAAAATCACCGAATTGGTCAATTGTTTGATGAAAATCAATTACAATCACATAACAAGCCATTCAGAGCTTACAAACCACTGAATCGGTCAACCGTTCGATGAGAATCAGCTATAATCATGTAACAAGCTATTCTGAACTTACAAATCATCGAATCGGTCAACCATTCGATGAGAATCAGCTACAATCACGTAACAAGTCATTCTAAGATTACAAATCACTATATCGGTCAACCGTTCGATGAGAATCAACTACAATCACATAACGAGTCATTCTGAGTTTACAAATCAATGAAATGGTCAACCATTCGATGAGAATCAATTATAATCATCTAACAAGCCATTTTGAGATTACAAATTACCGAATCGATTAATCGTTTGATGAGAATCAGCTATAATCATGTAGCAAGCCATTATGAGCTTTAAAATCACCGAATCAATCAACCATTCAATGAGATTCAATTGCAATCATGTAACAAGCCATTGTGAGCTTACAAATCACCGAATCGGTCAACCGTTCTATGAGAATTAGCTACAATCAGGTAACAAGCCATTCTGAGCTTACAAATCACTGAATCGGTCAACCGTTAGATGAGAATTAGTACAATCACGTAACAAGCCATTCTTAGCTTACAAAGCAGTAAATCAATCAACTATTTGATGAGAATCAATTACAATCATGTAACAACCCATTCTCAGCTTACAAATCACTGAATTGGTCAACCGTTTGATGAGAATCAACGTCAATCACGTAACAAGGCATTATGAGCTTACAAATCACTGAATTGATCAACCGTTTGATGAGAATTAATTACAATCATGTAACAAGCCATTCTGAGCTTAGAAATCAATGAATCGGTCAATCATTCGATGAGAATCAGCTACAATCACGTAAAAATCCATTCTAAGCTTACAAATCACTGAATCGATCAACCATTCGATGACAATTAGCTACAATCATGTAAAAACCCATTCTGAGCTTACAAATCACTGAATCGGTCAACCATTCGGTGAGAATCATCTCCAATCACGTAACAAGCCATTATGAGCTTACACATCATGAAATCGGTCAACTGTGTGATGAGAATAAATTACAATCAGGTAACGAGCCATCATCAGCTTACAAATCACCGAATTGGTCAACCCTTTGATGAAAATTAATTACAATCACGTAACAAGGCATTCTGAGCTTACAATTCACCGAATCGGTCAACCGTTCAATGAGAATCAACTACAATCATGTAACAAGCCATTCTGTGCTTAAAAATCACCTAATCGTTCAACTATTCCATGAGAATTAGCTGCAATCATGTAACAAGCCATTCTGAGCTTACAAATCACCAATCAGTCAACCGTTCGATGAGAATCAATTACAATCATGTAACAAGTCATTCTAAGTTTACAAATCACCGAATTGGTCAACCGTTCGATAAGAATCAATTACAATCATATAACAAGTCATTTCGAGCATAAAAATCACTGAATCGGGCAACCGTTCAATGAGAATCAACTACAATCACATAACAAGCTATTTTCAGCTTACAAATCACCAAATCGGTCAACCGTTCTATGAGAATTAGCTACAAACATGTAACAACCAATTTTGAGCTTAGAAATCACTGAATCAGTCAACTATTTGATGAGAATCAAATACAATCATGTAACAAGCCATTCTTAGCTTACAAATCACTAAATCGGTCGGCAATTCACTGAGAATAAGCTTCAATCACGTAAAAAGTCATTTTAGCTTACAAATCACTAAATCAGTAAATCGTTTGATGAGAATTAGCTACAATCACGTAACGAGCCATTCTGAGCTTACAAATCACTTAATCAATCAATCGTTCGATGAGAATAAGCTACAATCACATAACAAGCCATTCTTAGCTTACAAATCACCGAATCAGTCAACCGTTCGATGAGAATCAATTACAATCACGTAACAAGTCATTCTTAACTTACAAATCACTGAATCGGTCAATCGTTTGATGAGAATTAGCTACAATCACGTAAAAAGCCATTTCGAGCTTAGAAATTATTGAAATGGTCAACCGTTCGATGAGAATAAATTGCCATCATGTAACAACCCATTTTGAGCTTACAAATTACTGAATCGGTCAACCGTTTGATGAGAATTAGCTAAAATCATGTAAATGGCCATTGTGAGCTTACAAATCATGGAATCGGTCAACCATTCGATGAGAATCAGCTACGATCACGTAAAAAGTCATTCTGAGCTTACAAATCATCGAATCAGTCAACTGTTTCATGTGAATCAGCTACAATCACGTAACAAGCCATTCTGAGCTTGCAAATTACTAAATCGGTCAACCGTTTGATGAGAATTAATTACAATCACGTAACAAGCCATTCTGAGCTTGCAAATCACCGAATTTGTCAACCATTCGATGAGAATCATTTACAATCATTCAAGAAGCCATTATGAGCTTACAAATCACTGAATTGGTCAACCAATCATTGAGGATCATCTAGAATCACATAACAAGCCATTATGAGCTTACAAATCACTGAATCGGTCAACCGTTTGATGAGAATTAGCTACAATCACGTAACAAGTCATTCTGCGCTTAAAATTCACTGAATCGATCAACCATTGGATGAGAATCAGCTACAATCACGTAACAAGCCAATTTGAGCTTACAAATCATCAAATCGATCAAATGTTCGATGAGAATCATCTACAATCAAGTAATAGGCCATTCTTAGCTTACAAATAAATGAATCGGTCAACCATTAGATGAGAATCAACTACAATCATGTAACAAGCCATTCTGAGCTTACAATACACTAAATTAGTCAACCGTTCGATGAGAATCAGCTACAAGCACGTAACAAGGCATTCTGAGCTTACAAATCACCGAATCGGTCAACTATTCAATGAGAATCAATTACAATCACATAACAAGCCATTCTGAGCTTAAAAATCACCAAATCAGTCAACCATTCAATAAGAATCAGCTACAAACATGTAACAAGCCATTCTAAGCTTACAAATAACTGAATCGGTCAACTGTTCAATGAGAATAAGCTACAATCATGTAACAAGCCATTTTGAGCTTACAAATCACCCAAACGGTCAACCATTTGATGAGAATCAATTGCTATTATGTAACAAGTCATTTTGAGCTTACAAATCACCAAATCGGTTAACCGTTCAATGAGAATCAACTACAATCACGTAACAAGCCATTATGAGCTTACAAATCACCGAATCGGTTAACCGTTCGATGACAATCAATTACAATCACGTAACAAGCCATTCTAAGCTTACAAGTCACCGAATCAGTCAACCGTTTGATGAGAATCAGCTACAATCACGTAACAAGCTATTCTGGGCTTACAAATCACCGAATCGGTTAATCGATCTAAGAGAATCAGCTACAATCATGTAACAAGTCATTCTGGGTTTACAAATCATCAAATCGGTCAACTGTTGGATGAGAATCAACTACAATAACGTAACAAGTCATTCTAATCTTAAAAATCATCGAATCGGTCAACCGTTTGATGAGAATCAGCTACAATCACGTAACAAGCTATTTTGAGCTTAGAAATCGCCAAATCAGTCAACCGTTCGATGATAAATCATGTAACAAGCTATTATGAGCTTACAAATCACTGAATCGGTCAACCGTTAGATGAGAATCAATTACAATCATGTAACAAGCCTTTCTGAGCTCACAAATCACCGAATCCATCAATTGTTCGATGAGAGTCAGCTACAATCACATAACAAGCTATTCTGAGCTTACAAATCATCGAATCAATCAACCTTTGGATGAAAATCAATTACAATCACATAACAAGCGATTGTGAGCTAACAAATCACCAAATCGGTCAACTGTTTGATGAGAATCAATTGCAATCATGTAACAAGCCATTCTTAGCTTAAAAATCATTGAATCGGTCAACCATTCAATGAAAATCATCTCCAATCATGTAACAAGTCATTCTGAGCTTACAAATCACTGAATCTATCAACCATTTGATGAGAATTAATTACAATCACGTAACAAACCATTGTTAGCTAACAAATCATCAAATCGGTCAACCGTTTGATGAGAGTCAATTGCAATCATGTAACAAGCCATTCTGAGCTTACAAATCAATGAATCCGTCAACTGTTTGATGAGAATCAGCTACAATCATGTAACAAGTCACTCTAAGCTTACAAATCACCAAGTCGGTCAACCGTTCGATGAGAATCAACTATAATCACGTAATAAGCCATTCTGAGCTTACAAATCACCGAATCAGTCAACCGTTCGATGAGAATCAATTACAATCACATAACAAGTCATTCTTAGCTTACAAATCATCGAATCGGTCAACTATTCGATGCGAATCATCTACAATCACGTAACAAGCTATTCTGAGCTTACAAATCACCGAATCCATCAACCCTTTGATAAGAATTAGCTACAATCACGTAACAACCATATTTGAGCTTACAAATCATCAAATCGGTCAACCGTTTGATGAGAATCAATTACAATCACGTAACAAGCCATTCTCAGCTTAGAAATAATTGAATCGATCAACCGTTTGATGAGAATCACCTACAATCCCATAACAAGCCATTCCGAGCTTACAAATCACTGAAATGGTAAATCGTTCGATGAGAATCAATTGCAATCATGTAATAAGGTCACCGTTCGATGAGAATCAATTGCAATCATGTAATACACCATTTTGAGCTTACAAATTACCGAATAGCTCAACCGTTCGATGAGAATCAATTACAATCACGTAGCAAGCCATTCTGAGCTTACAAATCACCGAATCAGCTACAATCACGTAACAAGTCAACCGTTCGATGAGAATCAGCTACAATCACGTAACAAGTCATTCTAAGCTTACAAATCACTAATTCGGTCAACCATTTATTGAGAATTAGTTACAATCATGTAACAAGTCATTCTGAGCTTACAAATCACAGAATCGGTCAACCATTCAATCAGAATTAATTACAATCACGTAACAAGCCATTATGAGCTTAGAAATCACCGAATCGGTCAACCGTTCGATGAGAATCATCTCCAATCACGTAAGAAGAAATTTTGAGCTTACAAATCACTGAATCGGTAAACCGTTCTATGAGAATCAACTACAATCATGTAACAAGCCATTGCAAGCTTACAAATCACCGAATCGGTCAACTGTTTGAGGAGAATCAGTTACAATCATGTAACAAGCTATTTTGAGCTTACAAATCATTGAATTAGTCAACCATTCAATCAAAATCAATTACAGTCACGTAACAAGCCATTCTGAGCTTAAAAATCACCGAATCGGTCAACACTTCGATGAGAATCAATTACAATCACGTAACAAGTCATTCTGAGCTGATAAATTACCGAATCGGTCAACCGTTCGATGAGAATTATCTATAATCATGTAACAAGCCATTCTGAGGATACAAACCACCGAATCGATCAACCGTTGGATGAGAATCAGCTACAATCACGTAACAAGCCATTTTGAGTTGAGAAATCACCGAATCGGTCAACCATTTGATGAGAATCATCTACAATCACGTAACAAGCCATTCTAAGGTTACAAATCACCAAATTGGTCAACTATTGGATGAGAATCAGCTACAATCATGTAACAAGTCATTCTAAGCTTACAAATCACCGAATCAGTCAACCATTCGATGAGAATCATCTAGAATCACGTAACAACTCATTCTAAGATTAAAAATAACTGACTCGATCAACCGTTCGATCAGAATCAACTACAATCATATAACAAGTCATTCTGAGCTTACAAATCATCGAATCAGTCAAACATTCGATAAGAATCAGCTACAATCACATAAAAGCCATTATAAACTTACAAATAAATGAATCGGTCAACCGTTGGATGAGAATCAGCTACAATCATGTAACAACTCATTCTGAGTGGACAAATCACCAAATCGGTCAACCATTCGATGAGAATCAATTACAATCATGTAACAAGCCATTACAAGCTAACAAATCACCGAATCGTTCAACCGATTGATGAGAATCAATTGCAATCACATAACAAGTCATTTTGAGCTTACAAATTACCGAATCGGTCAACCATTTGATGAGAATTAATTACAATCATGTAACAAGCCATTGTGAGCTAACAAAGTACCGAATCGTTCAACTGATTGATGAGAATCAATTGCAATCACGTAACAAGCTATTCTTAGCTTACAAATCACTGAATCGGTCAACCGTTCACTGAGAATCATCTCCAACCACGTAACAAGGCATTCTGAGCTTACAAATCACCGAATCTATCAACCATTCAATGAGAATCAATTACAATCACGTAACAAGCCATTGTGAGCTAACAAATCACCGAATCGGTCAACCGTTTGATGAGAATTAATGGCAATCATGTAACAAGTCATTCTAAAATTTCAAATCTCCGAATCGATCAACTATTTGATCAGAATCAGCTACAATCATGTAACAAGCTATTATGAGCTTACAAATCACTGAGTCAGTCAACCGTTCGATGAGAATCAGCTACAATCACGTAACAAACCATTTTGATCTTACAAATCACTGAATCAGTCAACCGTTCGAGGAGAATCAACTACAATCATGTAACAAGCCATTCTAAGCCTACAAATCACCGAATCGGTCAACCATTCGATGAGAATCAATTACAATCACGTAACAATCCATTCTTAGCTTACAAATCACCGAATCGGTCAACTGTTTCAGATTACAAATCACCGAATCGGTCAACCATTCGATGAGAATCAATTACAATCTCGTAACAAGCCTTTCTTAGGTTACAAATCCCCAGATCAGTCAACCGTTCGATGAGAATCAATTTACAATCATGTAACAAGTCATTCTGAGCTTACAAATCACCAAATCGATCAACCGTTCGATGAGAATCAACTACAATCATGTAACAAGCCATTTTCAGCTTACAAGTGTTGGCAATTTGGATGCATAGATGTTGTCATTATGGCAACATATGATCTCTATTAAGAGCGCAGAATCTGGAATGCAAGTATGGCAAGTTGAAGGAAGAAATTGTCTAAGTATGGATACAGTGATCCTGACAGAGCACCCGATGAAGATTTAGTTGGCGACGTCCACTGGAGCAATATTTTTGTTTGCGTAGTTAACTGAAGCTTCTACAGAGTATGAGGATACCCCATCTCAGTATGCATAAAGTTTGGAGCAGTACGAACAAAGTTATTCAAAGTTTACCGAAGACAGTTTTTGCAGACAGAACAGTTTTGGAGATAGTATTAGCGAAAGAGTTAAGGGATTATTTTTGCTTGTCAAAATAATGACTTAACATTATGAAGGGACGACATCCTAGATGTTTACTCTTGGATAAAGATTTTGGAAGCTGACCATGTAAAGTTATTAGCTCTAATAACTCATATATTAGGCATACTTGAAATGTAATGAAAGATGTATGTGATATGTAAAAAGAAAGAAAAGATAACTTGCAATAGTTGTATATTGTGATAGCAGCAAAGGCAATTGATGCGAAGTTGTAAGCAGTACCATATTACAATCAGAAACATTTTGTATTACCTGTTTGGGCAATGAGCTCAGCAGGTGATCAGGTTTTGTAATCTAACTCTTAACAAGGTTAAAGCTTCTAACAAGGCCTAAAGTCCTTTAACCAGGACAGATCTACTATATATTGTAAATTGACTCCTAACAAGGTCCAATATCCCTAACAAGATACTTTTGATTAGTGATCTTTGTGGTTACCATCCCCACTGGGGTTTTCCCTTGGCTAGGGTTTCCTCGAGAACATATCATGTGTTATGAGTTTCTATTTACTGCTATGTTTGTTAATCAACTTGATAATCTTTGTATGCACTAAAGTAATCTGTTATATTCATAATTGGGCAAAAGAAAAAGTTTGTGAAATACTGATTCACCCCCCCTCTCAGTATTTCCTATTTCTAATAATTGGTATCAGAGCACAGTTACTCGAAGAAGGAACATTCAAGGAAAGCTTAGCAGCTTGAGTAAGATCTCTATGGATATGGATCAACTTCAGAAGAATCTTGAAGAAGCTCTTGAATGGATTGATATGCTTACTGATGAAAGAAACTCTTTAAGAAGAAAATATGAAGATGTAAAGAATGCTATTGACAAATTAAAAGGTAAGATTGAAGATCTAAAATCTGAAAAGAAATCTGATATGCTTGTTGAAGATTGTGATGAATTAGAAAAAGAAAATAAGATCCTTAAGGATGAGTTGAAGATAGTAAATCTGAAGCTTAGTATGAAAGATGAAAATATGAGATCTGATAATGAAAAATTGAAAATTGAGAATGAAGATCTGAGGTCAAGACTTGAAAAGGAAACATCTAAATCTGAAAAAGTAAAAGTGCAGTATGTGGAACTTGAGAAGTATAATAAAATTGTGAAAGGTGAATTAACTCAATCTAAACAACAACTTGAAAGGCTATATTCAAATACTGATAAGACTGGAAAACAAATTTCTTTTGAAGAACCATTCTTTGATAGGACTGGATTTGGATTTAGTATGTTTAGAACAATCCATGAAAGTAAGAAGCCAGATCTGAAGACATCTGAAATAAAGATAGATGAGAACACATTGGAAGATCCACCTAAAGAAGAACCGCCTAAAGAGAAAGACGAATCAAAGCAAGAAGAATCAAAATAGGAAGAATCATCTAAAGGTATGCAAATAGAATTCAAAGGTAAATGTTTTGCTTGTAATACTATTGGGCACATGAAGTGAGATTGCACAGGTAAGCAATTTAAACCTCTTAATGGACATTGTTATAATTGTCATAGTTTTGGACACAGAGCTAGCGAATGTAGAAGACCTAAAGTAATTGTGAATAATTATGATAGAATGATTGGGAATACTAACAATGCAGATAAGAAATATATTGAAGAAATGAATCAAAGAAAAGTAGTAGTATGTTTTAGATGCAACAAAGTAGGACATATTGCTAGAAATTGTAGGTCACAGATTAACCAGCAAGGACAAAGACTTGGAAACAATGGAATCATTTTTCAGATATGCAACAAGTTTGGACACTCAGCAAGATTTTGCAGAATGAACAATGGAGGTTATCATCATAACCCTAACCCTAGGAACAATGCAAGAAAGAATGAAAATGCAAGAAACAAAGAGAAAGGTTGTTGTAGCAATAAAGATAAAGTAAAATTTGATAAAGGCACAGATCAAGGAGGTATAGTTAGCACTGAAAGTAGTCAGGAAGGTAATGTAACTAATGGTAAGGATGAATCTTTACCTGACCCTCCTTTAAGTACTTAAATTATGTAAGTTTTTGTAGTTTAGGACTTAGGATTAGTGTAGATTAGGAATTTGAATGAGTTAAGTTTTTCATAGTTAGATATAGGTTTATTATGTTGTACTAATGCTATGTTTAAGTGCGCAAAAAAAAATATTGTGTTTTGTGTGGTCGCAGAAAGTTTTATGATTGTAGGTTTGCAGAATCAGCTTTTTGAGGTTTTAGCGGCAAAATGAATGAATGCGATGTCAAATCGAGTTAATGTGAAGTGTTATAAGGTTGAAATCAAATTTATCATGATTACAAAGTGATTGAAAAGAGATTTGAAAGAAGAAAAAGTGAGTTGAGGACGATTTGAAGAAGTTTGGAAGCAGTTTGCAACGTCGATCATACCGAAACCCTAGATTTGCAAAGTTGAGGTATTTCTTGATCTTTAATCGGTTGATAAGATGGATATTTCTATGGTTCATAATGTTAAGGATAAGAATAGACCAAAGATTAAGAAAGAACCAGTAGAACCAACTGAAATTGACAATAGTCTAGCACTATCATCCATACCAGACGGAGTATTGCACATTGAGAATGTTAAAGGATATTTAGGTTGCAAGTTTGAAACTTTGGAAGATGCAGATTTTAGTGATGATTACAGGAAATTGTACAATCAAGACATGTTAGTTAAACCATCTTATGGGCACCTAGAGAACAATGAAATTATCAAATATTCCATGAAGTATGAATTTAATGATGAGGAATGTACCAAGATCATTTTGAGTAGAATCCACAATGGGAAATTCTGGATGGAGGATAGAGTTATTGATATAACTGCCGACCTAATTCATGATGTTACTGGATTATCTAAAGTTGGAGAGATTCCACTGAATGAAAAGAACATGAGAAAGATTTTTTTAGACAACACTGGATCTAGCTATAATGGTAGAGGAATTGTGATGAGTAAAATTAAGCAAGATGATGTTAGGTACCTTTGCAAGATCCTAACAACTAAATTATGTGGTAGCTCAAGGGAAGATGACATGGCTACAGGAATGGTTCATGCAGCTTATCTTATGTGTATTGAGAAGAAACAAGTAGACCTATGTGAAATTTTGAAAATTTAGTTATTTGAGAACTTAGAAAAGATTAAGAAGGCTAAGTACACACAGTTTAGGTTTTCATCTTTGATAACCTATATGTTTTTCCATATTTTGAGAAGATTTCCTTACACAGATGATTGGAGTGACAATGTGAACACAATGGAAAGAATAAACTCAGTCTACATGAAGCACCTTTTTGATAAAGTTAATGACAGTGTGAAGCTTGTATTGAAGACTTTTCAGAATATTGTTAAGAACAAATCAAGGATTCCTCAATCCTTAGTTGAAAAGCATAAAGATGACATTTGTTTTATGGTAGACACTGATTTCACCTACATTGAAGCAGTTGAGCCTAGAATGGAATTCATAGACCCTCTTGGCTTTGAAATATCTGAAGCAAAGACAGTAGGATATGTGAATAGATTGTTAAAGTGTGAGTTGGATGGTCATGCAAATAGGTTTGGAACCTATGAAGAGAATTTCAACTCTGCAATAAGTTTGAGAGAAAAGAAGCAATCTAATAAGAGAGTTGAATCTACTATGAAGAAGATACTGAAAGAATCAGGTATGTCAAGTCATGAGTTTGACATAGCTAAGAAGACTACAGAAGCCTTGAAGCAAAGTGAAAATCTTGTAATTTCACCTCAGACATCTAGTGCGGATCCTGTTGATCCTATTGCAGTAAAGGTAAAAGTTGAAGTACCTGAAAAAGATGAAGGAGATAAATCTTTTTCTCCTATTCCTAGCAAGAGTAAAAGTGAGTGCAACAGGACTCGGCAAGAGACAGAAAGTAATTGTACCACCTGTACCTAGAAATGTAGCAGTAATTAAAGATGATGATGTAGTTTCAATCAAGAAGAAAATTTGGAAACCAAGAATTGAAAGAGTTAATGAAGATATATTGAAGCATGGAGACTTCACTAAGTTGAATAAATTCTATGATCTATATGGATCATTTGACAAATTGAATTTTGAAAATGCAATGATTACACATATGATTGTGACAGATAAGAAACTTAGCACTATTCATGGTAAGATCCCAGAAGATTTGTATAATAGACTTGTGAATAGAAAATAGAGAGCACAAGAAGAGGACAAAAAGATGAGAGAACATGTAATCAAACAGTTCTGTGAAGTTGAGGATGAAGATCATTTGAAGAGATTCTTGAAGTCTCTTGGAACTTTATTGAGAACTAAGAGAAGAACAATCCTTATAATGGGAGGCAAAAAGGAGGAAGTACAGAAAGAGATAGAGCAAGCAGTAATGCAAGTTCTTACAGATATAGTTGTAGAAAAGCATGTTGAATCAGACCCTCAACAGAAGCAATCAGAGGAACCGCATGCAGAGGAAGTTGGTATTGAAGAAGTTCCATCTTCTTCACATATCAATATTGGCAAAGAATCAATGGACATTGAAGGAACCAAAGTGACACTAGAGTCAGATGATGTTGTATTTCATGAACTAGGAAACATTGTTGACAATTTGGCTTTAGAAGAGCAAGAGAAGATTACAGAATCAGAAAAAGATACAGAGACAGTGGAAGCACCAGCAGTATCAGAATCAGTTCTAGCAGAACAGACAGTTAAAGGTAAACAAATTTTGACAGAGGTCACTACCCCTAGTGCACCGGACAGTAAGAAGAGATAATTTGGTTCAATTTTTGAAGACCTTGGAAAAGAAGTTGAAGATGATGATCAGCTTGAGTTCATCACATCTCTTAACAAAATTATTGGAAAGAATAAGAAGGTGAAGGACCTTGAAGGCAAAGTTAGATTTTTGACAGAGAAACTTGAGAGTGTGATTAGCACTAAGGTATCTAAATCAGATCCACTTGAGAAAGCTCAAACAGTAATAAACTCTTTTGACTATGAATTTTCTAACTTAAAGGATATTGCTAGAATAAAAGTTCAGGAAGACTTTGAAGCAGAAATGCAACAAAATTTAAGTGTAAATATTCAAAATGATATTGGTAGTTTGGATGTATGCATAAAGAATTTGAGGAAACATTTTGAGACTGGAAAGAGTTTGTATATACAATACACAAAATCAAAAATCCTAATAGTTGAAGAAGATAAGAAGATCAGAGAGAAGATAGATGCAATTACAGCTGAAACAAACACCTTGTCAAGCCCAAATATAAAGATAAGTTCTGTAGAGAAGAACATAAGGAGGTTAAATGATGAAATCAGAATGTTAGCAGAGGAGAAGAACAGAAAGATGCTCAGGATTAACATCTTGAGAGAGCACATCTCAATCAAGACCTCAATTGTTGAAGACCAAATTGAGCAGTGTCTTTCAGCAAAGACATATTTTTAGAAGTTTAGCTTCAATTCCCTGCAAGCTTGTCAGACAACAACATACGGATTGAGTACTATACTCAATGTTGCTAAATCCATCAGGAAGGTATGGGAGAAATATTTTTAATCATGAAAGTCAGAGTTTGGTGACTGTGTTGCAAGCCTACCCGGCTTTGCAATAGCTGATAACAAGGTATAAAGTTCATTTTTGAAATTTTTGTACACCCTATCTTTGTCATTGTTGTCAAAGGGGGAGAGATAGCATCAAATTGAATATATTATGAGGAAGGATACTCATAGGGGGAGCTATTCTATGGAGTACAATATTGTATTCGTGTTGTATAACTTTTGGCCATAATTTTGTGTAAATACTTTGAAGTTTTGTTTGCACACTTAGCCAATTTTCCCATATGTTGCCACCAATGACAAAGGGGGAGATTGTTGACAATTTGGCTAATGTGGATGCATAGATGTTTTCATTATGGAAATGTATGATCTTTATTAAGAGCGCAGAATCTGGAATGCAAGTATGGCAAGTTGAAGGAAGAAATTGTCTAAGTATGGATACAATGATCCTGACAGAGCACCCGACGAAGATTTAGTTGGCGATGTCCACTAGAGAAATATTTTTGTTTGCGTAGTTAACTGAAGCTTCTACAAAGTATGAGGATACCCCATCTCAGTGCGCATAAAGTTTGGAGCAGTACGGACCAAGTTATTCAAAGTTTACCGAAGATAGTTTTTGCAGACAGAACAATTTTGGAGATAGTATTAGCGAAAGAGTTAAGGGATTATTTTTTCTTGTCAAAATAATGACTTAAAATTATGAAGGGATGACATCCTAGATGTTTACTCTTGGATAAAGATTTTGGAAGCCGACCATGTAAAGTTATTATCTCTAATAACTCATATATTAGGCATACTTGAAATGTAATGAAAGATGTATGTGATATGTAAAAAGAAAGAAAAGATAACTTGCGATAGTTGTATATTGTGATAGCAGCAAAGGCTATTGATGCAAAGTTGTAAGTAGTACCATATTACAGTCAAAAACATTTTGTATTACCTATTTGGGCAGTGAGCTCAGCTGGTGATCAGGTTTTGTAATCTAACTCCTAACAGGGTTAAGGCTTCTAACAAGGCCTAAAGTCCTTTAACAAGGATAGATCTACTATATATTGTAAATTGACTCCTAACAAGGTCCAATATCCCTAACAAGATACTTTTGATTAGTGATCTTTGTGAGTACCATCCCCACCAGGGTTTTCCCTTGGCCAGGGTTTCCTCGAGAACATATCATGTGTTATGAGTTCTTTCTATTTACTATTATGTTTGTTAATCAGCTTGATAATCTTTGTATGCACTAAAGTAATCTGTTATATCCATAATTGGGCAAAAGAAAAAGTTTGTGAAATACTGATTCACCCCCCCCCCCTCTCAGTATTTCCTATTTCTAACAACAAGTCACTGAATCAGTCAATCGTTCGAATGAGAATTAGTTACAATCAAGTAACAAGCCATTCTTAGCTTACCAATCACTAAATCGGTCAAACATTCGATGAGAATCAGCTACAATCATGTAACAAGCCATTCTGAGCTTACAAATCAATGAATCAATCAACCGTTCGATGAGAATCAATTATAATCATGGAACAAGCCATTCTGAGATTAAAAGTCACTGAATTGGTCAACCATTCGATGAGAATCAATTGCATTCACGTAACAAGCCATTCTGAGCTTACAAATCACCGAATCGGTCAACCGTTTGATGAAAATCAGATACAATCATGTAACAAGCCATTATTAGCTTCCAAATTACTAAATCAGTCAACCGTTCAATGAGAATCAACTACAATCACGTAACAAGCCATTTCCAGCTTACAAATCATCGAAATGGTAAACTATTCGATGAGAATCAATTGCAATCATGCAATAAGCCATTTTGAGCTTACAAATTACAAAATCAGTCAACTGTTCGGTGAGAATCAGTTACAATCATGTAGCAAGTCATTCTGAGCTTACAAATCACTAAATCGGTCAACCGTTCGAAGAGAATCAGCTACAATCACGTAACAAGTCATTCTGAGCTTACAAATCATCGAAGTGGTTAACCATTTGATGAAAAAGAGTTACAATCACATAACAAGCCATTCTGAGCTTACAAATCACTGAATCAGTCAACCCTTCAATAAGAATCAATTACAATCATGTAACAAGCCATTGTGACCTTACAAATCACTGAATCGGTCAACTGTTTGATGAGAATCAATTGCAATCACCTAACAAGACATTCTGAGCTTACAAATCACTGAATCGGTCAACCATTCTATGAGAATCAACTTCAATCATGTCACAAGCCACTCTAAGCTTACAAATCACCGAATAGGTCAACTGTTTGATGAGAATCAGCTACAATCATGTAACAAGTCATTTTGAGCTTAAAAATCACCGAATCGGTCAACCATTCATTGAGAATCAATTACAATCACATAAGAAGCCATTTTGAGCTTACAAATTACTGAATCGGTCAACTGTTTGATGAGAATTAATTCAAATCATGTAACAAGCCATTATGAGCTTACAAATCACTGAATCGGTCAACCGTTCGATGAGAATCAGCTACAATCACGTAACAAGCCATTCTGGGCTTACAAATCACTGAATCGGTCAACCATTTGATGAGAATAAGCTACAATCATGTAACAAGACATTTTGAACTTACATATCACTGAAACGGTCATCTGTTCGATGACAATCAATTGTAATCATGTAACAAGCCATTGTGACCTTACAAATCACTGAATCGGTCAACTGTTTGATAAGAATCAATTGCAATCACCTAACAAGACATTCTAAGCTTACAAATCACTGAATCGGTCAACCATTCTATGAGAATCAGCTTCAGTCATGTCACAAGCCATTCTGAGCTTACAAATCACCGAATAGGTCACCTGTTTGATGAGAATCAGCTACAATCACATAACAAGTCATTTTGAGCTTAAAAATCACCGAATCGGTCAACCATTCATTGAGAATCAATTACAATCACGTAAGAATTCATTCTGAGCTTACAAATCATCGAATCGGTCAACCATTCGATGAGAACCAGTTACAATCATGTAACAAGCCATTCTGAACTTACAAATCACTAAATCGGTCAACCATTTGATAAGAATCAGCTACAATCACGTAACAAGCCATTCTGAGCTCACAAATCACTGAATCAATCAACCGTTCATTGAGAATCAATTACAATCACGTAACAAGCCATTCTGAGGTTAAAAATCACTGAATCGGTCAACCATTCGATGAGAATTAATTATAATCATGTAACAAACTATTTTGAGATTACAAATCACCGAATCGGTCAACCATTTGATGAGAATCATTTACAATCATGTAAGAAGTCATTCTGAGCTTACAAATCACCGAATCGGTCAACCATTCATTGAGAATCAACTACAATCATGTAACAAGCCATTCTGAGTTTACAAATTACCAAATCGGTGAACTGTTCGATGAGAATCAATTATCATCATGTAACAAGCCATTCTGAGCTTACAAATCACCGAATCGGTCAACCGTTCAATGAGAATCAATTACAATCACATAGCAAGTCATTCTAAGTTTACAAATTACTAAATCAGTCACCTATTCGATGAGAATCAATTACAATCAAGTAACAAGCCATTCTTATCTTAAAAATTATCGAATTGGTCAACCCTTTAATGAGAATCAACTACAATCACGTAACAAGCCATTCAAAGCTTACAAATCACCAAATCGATCAATTGCTCGATGAGAATCAACTACAATCACGTAACAAGCCATTCTGAGATTACAAATCACCGAATCGGTCAACTTTTCGATGAGAATAAATGACAATCACATAACAAGTCATTATGAGTCATGAATCGGTCAACCGTACAATCATGTGACAAGCCATTCACCGAATCGGTCAATAGTTCGATGAAAATCAATTACAATCACCGAATCAGTCAACTGTTCGATGTGAATCAATTACAATCATGTAACAAGCCATTATGAGCTTATAAATCACTGAATCAGTCAATCGTTCGATGAGAATCAGCTACAATCATGTAACAAACCATTCTAAGCTTACAAATCACTGAATCGGTCAACCGTTTGAAGAGAATCAGCTACAATCACGTAACAAGTCATTCTGAGCTTACAAATCACCAAATCGGTCAACAATTCGATGAGAATCAATTACAATCACATAAAAAGCCATTCTGAGCTTACAAATCACCGAATCGGTCAATTGTTTGATGAGAATCAATTACAATCATGTAACAAGTCATTCTTTGTTTACAAATCACCAAATCGGTCAACCGTTCGATGAGAATCAATTAAAATCACGTAACAATCCATTCTACATTTACAAATCACTGAATCAGTCAACCGTTTGATGAGATTTAATTACAATCACGTAACAACCCATTCTGAGCTTACAAGTCACTGAATCATTTGACTATTCGATGAGAATCAGCTGCAATCACGTAACAAGACATTTTGAGCTTACAAATCACTGAATCAGTCAACAATTCGATGAGAATCAACTACAATCACGTAACAGGCTATCATGAGCTTACAAATTAGCGAATCGATTGAACATTCGATGAGAATCAATTACAATCATGTAACAAGCCCTTATGAGCTTACAAATCACCGAATCGGTCAACCGTTCAATGAGAATCAATTACAATCACGTAACAAGCAATTCTGAACTTACAAATCACCAAATCAGTCAACCGTTTGATGAGAATCAATTACAATCACGTAACAAGTCATTTTGAGCTTACAAATCACCAAATCGGTCAACCGTTCGATGAAAATCAATTACAATAACATAACAAGCAATTCTGAGCTTACAAATCATCGAATTGGTCAACCATTCGATCATAATCAGCTACAATCATGTAATAAGCCATTCTGAACATACAAATTATCGAATTGGTTAACCGTTTGATGAGAATCAATTACAATCACGTAACAGGCCATTTTGAGCTCACAAATCACCAAATCGGTCAATTACAATCACGTAAAAAGTTATTCTTAGCTTAGAAATCACCGACTCGGACAACCGCTTGATGAGAATCAGCTACAATCACATAACAAGTCATTCTAAGCTTACAAATTACCGAATCGTTCAATCATTTTATTAGAAAAATCTACAATCACATAACAACCCATTCTGAGCTTACAAATCACTGAATCGGTCAACCGTTCGATGAGAATCAGCTATAATCACGTAATAAGCTATTCTGAGCTTACAAATCACCGAATCTATCAACCGTTCGATGAGAATCAATTACAATCACTTAACAAGTCATTATGAGCTTATAAATCATCGAATCAATCAACCATTCGATGAGAATCAACTAAAATCATGTAAGAAGCCATTCTGAGCTTACAAATCATTGAATTAGTCAACCGTTCAATGAGAATCAATTAGAATCACATAACAAGCCATTCTGAGCTTACAAATCACTGAATCAATCAACCGTTCGATGAGAATCAATTACAATCACGTAACAAGTCATTCTGAGCATACAAATCAACGAATCGGTCAACCATTCAATGAGAACCAATTACAATCACATAACAAGCCATTCTGAGCTGACAAATCACCGAATCGGTCAACCGTTCAATGAGAATTAATTACAATCATGTAACAAGCCATTCTGAGCTTAGAAATCACTGAATTAGTTAGCCGTTTGATGAGAATCAGCTACAATAACATAACAACCCATTCTGAGCCTACAAATTACCGAATCGGTCAACTATTTGATGAGAATCAATTACAATCACTTAACAAGTCATTCTAAGCTTACAAATCATCGAATCAGTCAACCGTTCGATGAGAATCAATTACAATCACGTAACAAGCTATTATGAGCTTACAAATCAATGAATCGATCAACCGTTAGATAAGAATCAATTACAATCACGTAACTAGCTATTCTGACCTTACAAATCATCGAATCAATCAACTGTTTGATGAGAATCAGCTACAATCACATAACAAGTCATTCTAAGCTTACAAATCACCGAATCGGTCAACCGTTCGATGAGAATCAATTACAATCACGTAACAAGTCATTCTTAGCTTACAAATCACTGAATCAATCAACTGTTCGACGAGAATCAATTACAATCACATAACAAGCTATTCTGAGCTTACAAATCATCAAATCAGTCAACCGTTTGATGAGAATTAGCTACAATCACGTAACAAGTCATTCTGAGCTTACAAATGTCCAAATCGGTTAATCATTCGATGAGAATCAATCACAATCATGTAACAAGTCATTATGAGCTTACAAATCACCAAATCGGTCAACCGTTTGATAACAATCAATTACAATAATGTAACAAGCTATTCTGAGCTTACAAATCATTGAATCGGTCAATCGTTCGATGAGAATAAGCTATAATCATGTAACGAGCCATTCTGAGCTTACAAATCACCGAATCGGTCAACCGTTCAATGAGAATCAACTACAATCACGTAACAAGCCATTCAGAGCTTACAAATCACCGAATCGGTCAACCGTTCGATGAGAATTAATTACAATCATGTAACAAGTCATTGTGAGCTTACAAATCACTGAATCGGTCAACCACTTGATGAGAATCAATTGCAATCACGTAACAAGTTATTCTGAGCTTACAAATCACCGAATCACTCAACCGTTCTATGAGAATTAGCTAGAATCACTTAAAAACTCATTTTAAACTTACAAATCATTGAATCGGACAACCGTTCGATGAGAATCAATTACATTACATAACAAGACATTCCTAGCTTACAAATCACCGAATTGGTCAATCGTTCGATGAGAATCAGCTACAATCACATAAGAAGCCATTCTAAACTTACAAATCACTGAATTGATAAACTGTTTGATGAAAATCAACTAAAATCATGTAACAAGTCATTCTGAACTTACAAATCACCGAATCGGTCAACCACTCCATGAGAATAAGCTACAATCACGCACTAGTACCAAAACAACAATATATGACCAAATAAACTACCAAAAATTGTAGATAAATGACCAAATTTGGTCACGTGACCAGTGGTAGTTTATTACCAGTCATTTATCTCGTGACCAAATTTATGACTAAACTATTTTAGTCATTTATTTGGTCATTGATTTGGTCATATATTTAATCATTTATTTGGTCGTTTATTTGGTCATTTGGTAGTTTATTTGATCATTTGGTAATTTATTTAGTCATTTATTTGGTCATTTGGTCATTTATTTGATCGTTTATTTGGTCGTATATTTAGTCATTAATTTAGTCATATATTTAATCATCAATTTAGTCATATATTTAATCATATTAGGGCACGATGGAATCGAACCATCATCCTCCTACTTGTAAAGTAGGTGCTCTTCCATTGAGCTAGTACCCTTTAAAGAATAATCATACCATGTATACTAGTACTTTCCATTAAACATGATTTCAAATTTTTTCATCTATAATTCAAGGGTACTAGTATAGATTTCAAGCTACTATAGATGAAAATACTTTCATCTTCTACTCACAAAGGATTGAGAGCTCAATTGGTAGACTGCCTAAATTGTATCTCATAGAATTGTATGAGCCTCTTGCCTTTCATAACATAGAACTGATTAGAGTCTAGGTAAGAGGACTCCCACTGAAGAGTTTGGGAACATACAAGACCCTGTTCGAAATCTCCATTTATCACCAAGTTGTCTGCAAATACACAACATAAACTATATAGCTGTTCTTGATTGCCTGATCAAGAAAGAAAGAAATTATATTATTGTTCACAAATGGCTAAAATGGATTAGCATATCTTTGAAATGGAATGTTTTGTGCCTAAAAGCAATTGTATGCCCCTCTTGCCTTCTGGAATAGAGAACTGATTGGCAAGTAATGGCTAGAGAGACCTAATGCAGTTGCAGCAATGGAGAGCACTCTGATCATTCATTACTCAATTTTGTAAGAAAAATGGTAAAGAATACCAAATGGGCAGACCTAATGTTCTTTTAAAATATTGTTTGATTCAATTCCGCATAAAAGAAATTTTGAATAATCATTTTTCAAAAATTATCATATGAAGAATTGCTCGTGTTGAACTCCCCTACATTCAAACTTGTCATTAGGAATTATTTTACATCAATACAGACCCATTCCATAAGAAACAACTAACACATAAAGTGGAATGGGTCATATTCTCATTGTGACTCTCAAACCCTTGCAAAACTGTCCAAAATTGACTGATTTTGGGACAGGCAATATAAAATGCACAAAACAAATTAAAGGAACCTCAAACCAATGCAAAAAGAAAGTTAAAATATTTTCCTATCACCTCCAAAAGGGATCAAATCAAAAGATGCTATGAAAAGAAAGTTACAGCTGTTGTAAGTTCTGATTTTAAGCAAAATTTGCAGAGAAAACCATGTACTTCATTACCAAAACTTATTGTTTTTACATTCCAAACCTTTCCTTCGACTTCAAAAACCTTATTAGGTGTGAATGGAAGTATTTGAAATGCATTTTATGCCTTCCGGCCGACCAAAACTTCTTAACCATCCTTTGGAACCAACTAGCCGTAAGAAGATGAAGATTCCAAAATGATTTCCAATGCCACCAAAATGGTGAGGGACATGTTAAAAAGATAGTATTGAGAGTCATGGTTTTAAAACATGAATATATAAATAAAATTAACATAAGAAAACGTAACAATAAGGAGCTCGTGAGAACATAAAAAATTAGAGCATTAAAATAGTGATCAAAGGTAGCTGTTGAACTTGATTTAGAAGGTAGATGATGAGAGCCAAGTAGATATAGATGTAACACAGAATAAAACAATTGATAGAAACTATGAGAACAACAATTTTATCAATTATCATCCTTCAGTTCTGATACTTTGTTATTAAAACCTAGCAGAATCATCCATTTTTTTAGTCTACTATTGTTTCTATCAATGATTTTACCGCATTTGTCTCAATTTGTTTCTCATCATTTGCCTTCTTAAATCATGTTCCTTAGATGCCTTTGATCCACATCATGGTCCATATTTTGAGGCCTCACAGTTACCCACAATCCAAATCAAAGTCCATTATTTTCAGGCTTCACAGCTAACTTTGACTGAAATCTCATTCCATTATTTCTAATCAAATGATGCTAATCCTATCCTTCAAAGAAACTCTGTAAATCTTCTACATTTGTCATAAATTATAGCAGGTTTTTAAAAATTTGCATCCAAGTTCTAGCTTATTTTGAAGAGCAAGTCATTCCTGTGTGTTTATGGCAACCACACTTTTTTTCTTTTCTTCTCACCAATTATAACTTTATCGTTATTTTTCTCATGATTATTCTATATATTTTGGCCTGTCGTTTATGCATTAATATACACAAATCATAACCCTTCTTGTCCAATTTGTTGTCCGGCTGTAGCAGAGAGGCTTATTAGTTCTTTTTTAGGCCTTACATTGTAAGTACACATATTGTATTGATTTTAAATTTCTCCAGGGCTCCTCTCACAAGTGTCACATGGTCCATTTGAAATGGAACTGGCTGCAGAAATTTTGTAAGTTAAATTTCTTGAAGAATATTTTTTAGCAGATATTTATAATTTTATATGTTTTATTTTTTGAACGTCGCAAACATAGGTGACTGATAAACTAGTCCACCCAATATTGACTGTGTTTGACAATACAAACAATTATCATGGACAGGTGGTGCACTACAAAAATATATTGTACTTGGAGGAACACAACAATCCAACAAGTGTTATTATATCCAGAGAAGGAAGTGGTGGTTAGCAAATGGATTTAGCACAAATATGTGCAAACTACAAGGAAAAAATGGTGATACAGTTTGAATTTCGACTAGGAGTCAAGTAATCTCAAATACACCATTTTAACTGATTGTGTTTCTAAGGATAGAATATAAGGAATAAGAATAATAGACTGTGACTTTAGTGAAAGGTAGCTGTGAAATTTGAAATTAGAAAGAAGTGATCAGAACCTAGTTAGTATAAATTTGATCTAATGGGAAAAGAAATTAATATAACCCTTTAAACTGTGGCATGATGCAAAATGTACATAATTTTGTGTTACAACATTTTAAAGGCTTCTTTAAGGGCAATCAAAATAAATATTTTCTGGTATGAGTCAACTAATGAGAAATGAATTTTTAGATATATTTTTCAATTAGTAATAAGGTACAATTATATATATATATATAAGCAAATTTGGTTGTAAATAATGTTGTTAGTTCACACAAAGCTCTCAAATTAGAATATCTTTCAAACATTTTTCAATTATTCTATCAAACGATTCACATACCTTATCTCTGCTTCCTCATTTGTAACCCCATTGGTTATCTTTCCAATAGGAACCCCAAATAGAAGTGTGGTTATTAATGAAAATATCTTCCTCGTACTTTCTCTTTGGCATAGCTTTTTCCTGAAAATAGACATTTGAATCAATAGTTCATGTCTAGGCTATAGGAGGAAAGAAACAAATAGTCATTCAATTGAAATATTTTACCACTTTAGAACTTTACAATTAGCCTTCTCAAACCAATTCATCTCATCAAAGAACAAGTGGGTAAGTTCCAATATGGCTTACCTAGCCTTTAATTACACGGCCTACCTTGTCATTTTCAATTTGATTCTTAGTTTGACCCATTAGTAGCTCAACTGGAGGTTTTTATTCAGACACTGTATTTCCATACTTGAGCATAATATCCTCCTTTGTTTGGGACTTCAATTTTTCTTTCTTGATTTTGAATTTCTAGTACAATAGCTCTGCTTGGTGGGATGGATCTGCTTGTAAGTGAATATCATGTCCTTTCTCAAAGGCTTCCCAAGCATGTATAAAATCCTGAGCTTGGCCAGTAGTCCTATATTGATTATCTCCCTGTCAAATTTTATGAAATGCAAATCAACCTGAAGAATCATAATAAGATAATCATTATCTTCAGAGCATCAATATTTAATATTTATTCATTGTAACAGGCAGCATACCCCGTAGAACTTCTCATTTGGATCACTGTCAGGTTGAGGATCCTCTCTCATGGACTGAGTCTTTGGATCATAATGAGCTGAATTTATATTCAAATTCAAAATATAGTTGGAAGTGTCTTCTCTAATTTATGAGTTTCTGGTGTACATTTATGCATATAAGAGTGAATCAGAATCCAAATGAAAGATAGTGCAACATTTACCATCAACTAAACAGTCAAAAACCTGACTACAAAAATGATCAAAATAGAAACTAACCTAATTGTACCTGTGCTACCACCTTCTGTGGTACGCAAACACTTTTCTACCTTGGAAAAGTCCAATTGCTTGCTCTCATAAACCTTATCTTCACCGACCTTTAGAGCATCCTCATCATCTTCCTCATCATTGTCCTCACCTTCTCCTTCAGGATTACTATTTTTCTGCTCCATTTTTTATCAATTGTTGTTCTTTCTAAAACTTCCTCCTTGCCTCATCCCTGGCATCATACCTATCTATAACACGGGTATATGTGGCCGAATCATATACATTTCAACGATCACATTTTCCATCATAATCCAGCTCAAAGGATTCAACTTTTCATCAAGTTTTATTCGCTTGTTTGTCCATTTTGCTCCAACTTTACGAGGCCTTTCCATGCAGGACTTAGAATCATGTGTCATTGCCCCACAGCTGGTACAAAAATAATTTTTGGAAATTTAAAAAATAATAAAAGAAAAATATTTGATAATCCAAAAAGCTCTAATGTCGATCATTTTATCTGATCATTTCATCAAGTAAACCCACTAGGAAAGAACAATGCTAGTTGACATTTCAATACAAAAGAGAACATCTAAGAATACATCTTTTTTGCAAGTGTAAGAGAATAAGTGTGATTTAGACATACTTTTTACATGCACCTTTTCTGTATCAATCAGCCTGGTAGACCTTAGCACCTTTGCCATATCAGTCCTTTGAATAGTTTGGATTTGAATTCCATTTCCTTTGATGTTTTAGACTCTGATGAGAAAATTAGTGGCAATAAGATTAGAAACCTTGGGATAATATCATAATAGTGTGATTTCAACATAAAAATAGTGCAATAAGCACTAAGAGTGTTTAAAAAATAATTACCAGCCTCTCTGCATTGAGATACCATGGAGCTGACGACATATATTGAGGGATATGGGGGTTGATCTCCATTCTATCTTCACCAAGTTCTGCTGGTGCAAGTCTAGCCTTTTGAGCCTCTTCTAACTCCTACTGCTTTCTGTGATCTTCTCTCGATTTGAATGACCCTGTAGTTTAAAAAACCATTAGCACTATTTGCAGACAAAATTCTCCTTGCAGTAAGTATACAGAGGTACTTTCTCTCTCACACATCTTAAGAGGTGAACTGCAGTAATGATATATTTAAAAATTATATGAATATCATTAATTTAAGGAGCATCCAAATCAAATATATTCAAAATTCTTAATTATTAGGAAATTTTCCTCAGTGAGAGAGGCGAGTCTCATGCCTCATTCCTCTCATCAAAGCCCAAATCAAGAATTCTTGAAATTCAAAACCATAATCAGAAGATACCAATTAATTTATTCAATTCTGACTGCTTCGGCCTAAACACGGATTTCTAAAATTTCTCTTTTTCTTCAAATGGAAAACATGAAAATACTATCTGCCTTATTAGAGGAAGAAATCACACAAATTATTCTGAGTGAGCTTTTGTCTATTCATGTCTTTCTAAAATTCCCGTTTTCTTTAGCTGGAAAAACATGAAAATGTTACTCCACCATATTTGAAGAATAAAGCATGTGAAGTAGAGAATTTGCCTCTTGGTTGAACAACCTTTTGATATGAAAAGGGGAATTGTTACCACACCTTTGCATTAATAAGGAAGGATGGATCCAATGACTGATCGTATAATAAACTCCAATCATTTGTCTTACATTGCTTTATTTAGGCTATCCTCATTTATGCCTTGACTGTTCACAATCCTCTTCAAAAACCAACAAATGGAACACCTCAAAATAATTAATACAATCATTAAAAGACTCTAAATGGTCACCAAGGACTCAAACAAAGAATATAACATTTTTCTACCACCTTCCTGTAGCAACATTGACATGAACTAACATAGGAAAGAGCAGGACAATTTTTGGAAATCAAATTGTTTGACCCCTCAAACGTCAAAATATTTTTTTCTGGAAAGAAGGAAGTTTGTTCAAAACATGTTAATCTATCCATACACCAAGTGGCAGGTCCATACTTGACAATATATGGCTTCACCAACACATTTTCTAACTGCAGATTCTGGAAATCATTTTTCTGAACAAGCTGTCTTTACAAAAATGACCATAACTCAATAAATTCTCCATAAAAATAGATGAGACTTGAATCAAATGAAAGATACTTCATGTATGCATCAAATAAAAGTTGTCCTATATCATTAATAGGTCGTACATGGCCATACAAATCTCTGCAGCATGACTGTTCCTTTCACTAAATCAAACAACTATGACTGTCAACATGCAATCTGACTTTGACAAGCAATTGGCACCACTAGCCAAAGAAGGAATAAGGTTATTTAGGTCCTTTACAATACCATAATATCAAATCCATCCCCTGATAACATTAATATGAAGTAATTTTTAAGAAAATTGCTTATTTGATGTCACAGTTACAAAATTTTCAATGCATTCTTGATCTAGGGCTCGCTTGTTCTCCACAAATACAAACCCACATGTTAGCTTAGGACTTTCAACCGAATTTATTTCTATTAAGCACAACATTGATGATTCCATGAATGAGAAATACAAGGAAAGTTGAGAGATATTCATGTTTTAGAGTAGTCTTGAAGATAATAGTAGCCTTCAGACAATAAAATAGAGAGACAAGAACCATGTGACTGTTAGAACACAAAAGAGATATTTTAAAAAAGAAATGACTAGGAGAATACAATGAATGTGAATAAGAGGTAAAGCATTGTTTTCAAATACAAATACAATAAGTTTAATGAAGGGTCAAAGTATTAATCCTAAGAGATGAGAAGGAATTATTTTCACAAACAGTGGAAAGAATACATGAAGCCACAAGGAAGCAATACTTACATTACAGTAAAGAAAGTGATGTATAGTGCCCAATGAGCAGCAATAGAGGGAGTGAAACCGATGACAGTGATATTAATGCATGTAAGAGGAGCAGAGGATAGTGGTTTCATTCATGGTTTTAAATATGTCAAACAGTCAAAGGATGAACATAAATGTTTAAACATAGCGACAAAGGAATGATCATTGCTATATGATAAAAACTAGTGAAACACATGTTGAGAAATGTTATTTATGGAAGCAAAGAAAAGTGAAAAAAGACAAGATAGAAGTAAGAACATACGTAGTAGCAGTGAAGGAATGAAGAAACAATAAATGCAGTATTGAAACAATAATAATGAGCCAAGTGACTTGACAATAATGCCAACATAGAGAAGACAATAAATTTTAATGGACAGCCAATTAAAACCAATGAGGAACGATATATATCAATATATTCATAATAGTAATATCATATTTCAAGGAAATTACAAAGACTAAAAGGGTAAAAGGATGTATTCAAAGCAATTGTTATAATAGTGATGTCATATGGAAGATAAAGAGCACTATTATAGTGAAAGAGAAAATCAGTGATTAGTTAGTTGAAAAGTATAAAGACAAATATTGCATTAAAAGCTTCAGAGAAATGTCCAAAGAAATCTTTAATAGTGACAAATCAGTCATCAAATCAATGAATGGTTAAAATAATAACCATCAAGAGATGTAATGACAACAAAAGACCAACAAAGTGGCATTAACAATAGCAAATATAGTTTAAAAGTGATATGAGCAGCCTTAATAGAATTTTAAAAGCATAATCATTGTCAAATTCACTGAAGAAGGAGATCAAAACTCTAATAAAAAGCATGACTAAACAGTAAGGAGTAGTCCAAAGCATGCTATTAAGAGCCAAAACTCAATGAAATACAATATCAAATAATAGTGATGTTATGAATATGCAATTCATCAGTACACAAATGAAACCAAAGGAGTGATTTTAATGCATGAAAAGCACTAATATTGATCTATCAAATTACATGATGAAGACCAATGCTAATGAGGGTGAAGGAACATTAAGAGGAAAATAAATATCCACCATTAACTACAGGCTATTGCCTGAATTTCTATGCATGCAGGTAGACTTTCATCACCATGTGATGTAAACTAAACAAAAGAGAGACATGAAACATATTTTTTTCACAAGGCAATGTGCCACCAAAACTGAAAGACAATAAACAAAAATTATTTTCACCTGTGATCTCTTGTTGATATAAACAGCTACCAGTTCCACTGAATGACACTTATTAACAACATTCTTCATTAGAAAGAAACCATATTAACTCAAGTACCTTAATTCACCCAAACAGATATTACACTCTAAAAGATAAACTAGCTTTTCTTGTGCACTTTAGAAGTTCACCTCCTCTTATTGGTCCACGCAGGGCTGATTGAGTAGGAAGAGAATTTTACAAGAGATTCCAAGGGAAAAACACATATCTACAATATAAATTCCAAACTTCTTCCCTCTAAACCATAAACCATGACATCATCCCTATGAGAAGTTAACATGCATATATCAATCTAACATAAACGTTCCCTGCATTCTCTACTCCATAGTTTGTTTACCCACAATGGACAAAGAAACAAATGTGGCATACAGAAAAGATAGCATAGAAAAAGGAAAACAAAAATATTGTTTTATCCCTAAACTTGAATAGAATTGCAAATTCTCCTCCGAAATGGTTAATCTATGTCCATTCTCTTTCAAGTCCACAAACAAATGTAGAATACAAAAAAGATAACAGCAGCAAAAAATCCTTTTATCCTGAACTTGAATAACTCAATGGTAGAATGTTGATGAATGAAACATCGATCTATATTATATAGCATCTCTATATTATATAGCATCGAGGAAATAAGAGTATAACTATCATATGGTAATAGAAAAGAAAGACTAAATTAAGTAGTTACATGAATATCCAGCGACTCAATTATTCAAAAACACTTTGGAAGAATCCACAAATAGGATGGTTGAATTGAAAAAATCAGCAGCAACCTTTGTCCATGTTAAGCATGCTACTATCAACTTCAGATGGTAATATCTGCAACCATAACAAAAGGAAAGGTGAAAAATAAGCCGCAATACTCAAGGGAAATTAATATGTAAATAATGAAAAATTACCTTAACTATTATCTTCATACTCAATAGTAAACAGTATCCAATTTTGAAATCTCCAAAAAGAAAAATGGTAAGAATGTTGTTGATACCAAGTGTTTCTCTTACAGATCCATACACCATTCTCAACAATCTTTGTACACTTGACATTCCTGCACAGACATTAACCTATCCCATTAAATAATAGAAGATACATCTTGAAAAATGTTAAATGGGAAATAAATAAATTATAACTTTAGTTTACTAATGATGTTGGTTTTGACTTTTATTTTATTTTTGAATATTGTATGCATAATACACGGACATCTTTTGCAGAGATGATGGAACTCTCAATCAATGAAAATGGATTTCAGGGCTTCCGTTCCCATCTCAACCTCTTCTCTCTATTATTTAAAAAATTGAAGAAGTTTAACAAAATAAAAATGTTGTAATTTTCACAACAATTGACATTTTGAGTCTAATATTATGAGTTTTAAGTTTTCCATAGCTTTCATATTCATTATTTCTTTAGCCAAGGTTTATGATTAGAAAAGCTTATTTATAATGTGTAATGAGGAGCTGAGGAGATGAGATAGTCTGCCTCTATAAAAAATGTCACCCATGGAACCTTACTTCGCCTATTAGTTAAGAATTATCCCATTAAAGTATTTAGAATATGAAGCATTTTCTTGCCTTTTCTTAAAAGCAGAGGCAATAAGCAATTATTGTATGGTCTGAAGGATAGCAATACTAGAAGTTATTGTGATCCTTAAAAAGTCAAATAATATGCAAATGGTAGTCTTGGCCTCATAGTTTGGAAGAAGCAATAGGGAGGTCATAAAAGCTACAAAGATGAGATAGTGAACATTTAAGAAGAAATAACAGAAAGAACTTGAAAGAAAGGTAATATATAAAATAAAAGAAGCTATAAAAAGGAACTTTACATATTTGAATTAAAAAAGGAAATCAGAAGCACATATCAAATGCTACAAGAATATAAAACAAGCTGTAAAATAAACTCTCAAAATATATGAAAATATATGAGCCACTTAATTTACAAGTAAGGAGAAATAGATAATTAAGGGCATGAGATATTGAGTGGTTTAAGTATAGAATCAATCGAGGAAAAGGTGCTCAGTGAGGCATGAAGACTTTAATAATTTATACAGCTAGACCAAAGATGTTTTAGCAGGTTCTATTAGAAACCCATACAGAGAATGCCGCTACAAATATGAGAGTATGTTCAATTGTGGCCATGTTTAGGAGCCATATAGGAACACAACATTGCAGAAAAGGGACGTCGTAGTCTGTAAATAAAAGATGTGTGTAGAATGGAACTAGAAATCTGAACAGAGATATCTAATAAATGATTTTTGTGAATGAATAATAGGAAGAAAAAAATGAACCATTAATTAGATGAGTACAATGAATTGAGATACATTTTTTGAAAAAGGGAAATATTACTATTTGAGAGATGAGACAGACCACTGCTAAAAATATTACCGCAAATGTCAAAACTAATGTATTGACATTGGACAATAACAAAAACGCATTGGCAATGGCTTCTCAAATTATTTTAAAAATTAACCTTGCAACTTACCAGTAATAGAAATTTATTAAGCCATCTATCCCTATGTGGATGCAGATATTTAAGAAAAATCTTCAAGGTCAGACAAGATATATTAACTGTTTTACATATGCTACAAGTGTAAAAGAAGAAAATTTCACAAAAACTAATGCAAAATGGTAGTCAATAGATTTTAAAAAAAAATCAAAATGAAATTATGAAAAGAAAGTAACCTACTAGATTTTGATAGTATTGTCCAAACAATGGGCAGCACAATGTTTTAACTAGAGGGGCTTCTGAAGGGTATTCAAACTTTTCCATTCTATTTTAGCTGAATTGAATCTTGCACCCTTTACCATCTGTGATTCTTACAAAAAACCTAAAAAAAACACCAATTTAAGAGTGAAAATTTTTGATTAGGAAAACTATAGTAATCTCTACATAAAACTGAGGAACCGTGGCAAGCAACCTACCTGAAGATTTTACATAGTGTTGATGAAGGAAATTGAGCAGGGTTTAGCCAACAAAAAATTGAGCCATCACAACAACCTGATAAGAAAATTCAAGTATTGTCATGTTTGAAAAGAATGCCTTCCATTAACTCAATACACAAATCGCTAATGCCAAAGATAGAATATACGAACAAAATTAATGAAAAGATTCAAAGAAAACCTAGCATCCATGGTGGGAATGTTCTAGCCAGTTGAAAATAAGAAGTATAATTTCAACAACAATTATATTTTCATGGTTATAATTTATCTCTAAGAAATATACTCTTAACAGGTAAGATTACATTTTTTCCCAATGTCCTCACCCATTTTTAAAGCAATGAAAACATAAATTTTGGTTCAGATCCTAGGTTCCACACAACATTGAACAAAATCACTTACAAATAATCACAATTCAAGGCAACATCCAGATAAGTAAACAACACCAACTCTCCTGATCTCCCCGGACAAAAGTACAAATTGGCCCGCGGCTTGTTTTTACAATATGCTTCTGAGCACAAGATAAGATACCCATCAATGTACTTAAGTAAACAATAAATTCCACCTCCCTTTCAAACATAGTACAAAAAACTAGAGGAACCACAACACCAAGAAGAAAAGTCACACTATCCAATTCTTTCAAACGCCCACAAAATCCAGAATATTTTCTATTTGAAACACCTAAATCCACAAAATGAGAAAATAGAACATACAGATTATCAGTTCATTTTAATATAAATAGTTAACATTTCTTAGAAATATAGATAGCACGCCCAATTAATATAAACTAGAATAAATTGGGAAAACCAAAACAACCCCTCAAATTTATCCAGAATAAATTGTATCAAAATGCAAAAAAAGTTGTAAAAATACAGAATCAAATACAAAATCAAATCATGTGGCAGGTTTTTTATGTTAAAACTTGCATCAATTTACACTGAATTTAAAATCTGAATAATAACATACTAAATGCAAATTGACAATTTTTGGTATTGTCTAATATAATGTTAGATATTGAAATCATAAAAAATTAGCAAATTCATTGTAAATCTTACAACTTTTGTCGCTAAATTTCAACTTTATTTCTACCATTTATGGTTTATTTCAAACCCTAAAGGTGCTTATTTAAGGAGTAAGGGTGTGATTAACTATGGAAAGAGAAGAAGGGAGAATAAGCTACGATTACAAAAACCAGGGTAGCGATTCCGTTATTTATGAAATAACAATCTCATTAAGCAGCGACTCTGTTATTTGGTATTTGGCACATGAACAACCCAACAACCTTGGACCTGGGCCGAGGACACTTAGGGTTTCTAAACTGGATTTAAGTACCTATTTATGTCTTGATTATCCCTTTTGCCATATATTCACCGAGAGTCTTCTAGAATTTTTGGTTGGTGTGAGAACAACATTTCAAAAACATTTGAACTAATTAAAGAAGAGTGCAGGGAGGGCTTCACACTTACATGACTGGTTACTGAAGGCGGGCATTGTTGCGATCTCTAGCATGTTTGAGAATTTTGGTGTATTTTTGCCTTTACCGCTTCCTTGCCTAGTGTAATGACTTTCCCGCTCTTCTTTTACTTTTGCACTCGTGTCCCATTTTGTATGATTATAATTAATAAGTTAAAATGTTCGTTCTATTTCAACTTTTTATTAATTAAATTTTATTTTTAATTAATTATTTTTTATTTTTTATTTAATTAGTAATTATAATACATAATATATCTTGGGTGATGGATAGACGTTGCAATAATTTTTTTCTTTATTTTTTAATTTAAGAGTGTGATGTCCCATTTCAAGAATAGGATTTAATGATTAATCTAAAAAAAATTAATAAAACGTAGAATAATAATATTAATTGACAATTATATATTATTTATTAATGTAATAATAAATAATACTATATAATAATAATATATTGTACTTCACAATATAATAACATATTATATTATTAATAGGATATTATATTATTAATTAATACAATATAATATTAATCAGAATACAAGTATAAATATAAATAAATTAATGTATTAAAATGAATGAATGAAAAGATACGACAAAGTATGGGATACATCTTGCATATGATACCATATATTTTCTATAGTGGAGGTAGATGGTCTGATTGAGTGGTATTTTGTTTCCATGGGTATTCTTAGATACTTTTTCTTATTGAGTATCTTGATGAGCTGATGTATATGACACTTTTCCTTATTGAGTATCTTGATGAGCTAATGTATATGTCAAACATTCTCTTTGTGATATAGTTATTAGGATTCAACTGTGTAGTTTTGAGTCAAACATGTTGACCCATTTTTCATGGCCACCACGGGTACCCTGGCCTCTACGGGTACCTTATAGACAAAGTGAACTACAAAATGAAATGAAAGAATTGGTCAATTTGTTACCCTAACATGTTCGAGAGTTCTTTTTGTCTCTATGTTTTATTTTATTTGACATATGATATTAATACATGAATTTGATAAAGTGATATTAATATTTCTTTATTACAATTTATGTATTAAAAATAAATAAATAATAAAAATATTTATTTAAGTAATACTTTAGTAAATATATAAATATTATAAAAAAAAATTGTCAAATAAATTAAACATCTAGCATAATGATCTTGACATTGAAACTCAATCTATGAAGAAGGAAGACAGTGTCTTCATGAAAATAATCACAGATGCTCAGGAAATGATGAAACCAAATATGAACATTTTAATTGTTGAGTAGGTATTAAAAAAACCTGATGAAAATAATTCTTCTAAGTGGTTTAAGAAGTTCAAGCTTGCACGCAATTCAACTAATTCCTTGAATTCAAATATGTATGATTCCCCATACCCTGATTTTCAAATATGACATGAGATGAGAAACCAATTCGAAATAGTGAGCCATGACTGAAAATTTGTTTGATGAAAACATGCTCTCACAATAAAATGAATGAAATTGTGGAACCAAAAAGGAAAAACCCCTTAAACTATTTATTTAGTCATTTTACCCGATGACCAAATTGGTCATTTATTTAGTCATTTTACCTGATGACCAAATTGGTCATTTATTTAGTCATTTGTTTAGTCATTTATTTAGTCATTTTAGTTGTGATTTTACCCGATGAAAAAATTGGTCATTTATTTAGTCATTTATTTGCCAAATATGATTAGTTTTGGTCATGTGACTAAAACTTTTAGTCACGTAACTAAAAGTTTTACTCACTTAGTCATTTATTTGCCAAATTCTACTAGTGACGAAACAAGTCATTCTAAGATTACAAATCACCGTAACGGTCAACCGTTCGATGAGAATCAATTACAATCATGTAACAAGCCATTATGAGCTTACAAATCATCGAATCGGTCAACCGTTTGATGAGAATTAGCTACAATCACGTAACAAGCCATTCTGAGCTTACAAATCACTGAATCAGTGAACCGTTAGAAGAGAAATCAGTTACAATCACGTAACAAGCTATCCTGAGCTTACAAGTCACCGAATCAGTCAATCATTCGATGAGAATCAATTACAATCACATAACAAGCCATTCTGAGCTTACAAATCACCGAATCGGTCAACCGTTTGATGAGAATGAATTATAATCACGTAACAAGTCATTATGAGTTTACAAATCACCGAATCGGTCAACCTTTCAATGAGAATCAATTACAATCATGTAACAAGCCATTCTGAGCTTACAAATCATTGAATCGGCCAACCGTTCAATTAGAATTAGCTACAATCAAGTAACAAGCCATTCTGAGCTTACAAATCACCGAATCAGTCAACCATTCGATGAGAATCATCTCCAATCACATAACAAGTCATTCTGAGCTTACAAATCACCGAATCGGTCAACCGTTCAATGAGAATTAATTAATATCACGTAACAAGCCATTCTTAGCTTACAAATCACTGAATCGGTCAACTCTTTGATGATTATCAACTACAATCATGTAAAAGGCCATAACTAGATTACAAATCATAGAAACAGTCAACCATTCGATGAGAATCAATTTCAATCATGTAACAAGCTATTTTGAGCTTACAAATTACTGAATCGGTCAACCGTTCGATGAGAATCAACTACAATCATGTAAATGGCCATTCTGAGCTTACAAATCACCGAATTGGTCAATCGTTCGATGAGAATAAGCTACAATCATGTAACACACCATTCTAAGCTTACAAATCACCAAATCAGTCAACCTTTTGATGAGAATCAATTACAATCACGTAACAAGCTATTCTGAGCTTACAAATCACTGACTTGGTCAACCGTTCGATGAGAATCAACTACAATCACATAACAAGCCATTCTGAGCTTACAAATCACTGAATCAGTCAACAGTTCAATGAGAATCAGCTACAATCACTTAACAAGCCATTCTGAGCTTACAAATCACCGAATCAGTCACCCGTTCGATGAGAATAAATTAAAATCATGTAACAAGCCATTCTGAGCTTACAAATCACTGAATCAATCAATCATTCAATGAGAATCATTCACAATCACATAAGAAGCCATTCTAAGCTTACAAATCACTGAATCATTCAACCGCTCGATGAGAATTAGCTACAATCACATAACAAGCTATTTTGAGCTAACAAATCACTAAATCAGTCAACCATTTGATGAGAATCAGCTACAATCACGTAATAATCCATTCTAAGCTTACAAATCAATGAATCAGTCAACCGTTCGATGAGAATCAGCTACAATCACGTAACAAGACATTATGAGCTTACAAATCATCGAATCAGTCAACCGTTCGATGAGAATCAGCTACAATCACGTAACAACTCATTGTACGCTTACAAATCACTGAATCGGTCAACCGTTCAATGAGAATCAGCTACAATCACGTAACTAGCCATTATGAGCTTACAAATCACCGAATCGGTCAACCCTTCAATGAGAATCAATTACAATAACGTAACGAGCTATTCTAAGCTTACAAATCACTGAATTCATCAACTGTTTGATGAGAATCAATTACAATCACGTAACAAGCCATTTTGAGCTTACAAATAAATGAATCGGTCAACCGTTTGATTAGAATTAGCTACACTCAAGTAACAAGCCATTCTGAGCTTATAAATCACCCAATCGGTCAATTGTTTGATGAGAATCAGCTACAATCATGTAACAAGCTAGTCTAAGCTTACAAATTACTGAATCGGTCACCCGTTCGATGAGAATCAATTACAATCAAGTAACAAGCCATTCTTATCTTACAAATCATTGAATTAGTCAACCATTCAATGTGAATCAATTACAATCATCTAACAAGTCACCCTGAGCTTACAAATCATCGAATCGGTCAACCATTTGTTCAGAATCATCCCCAATCATGTAACAAGTCATTCTAAGCTTACAAATCACCAAATCGGTCAACCGTTTGATGACAATCAATTACAATCACGTAATAAACCATTGTGAGCTTACAAATCACCGAATCGGTCAACCGTTCGATGAGAATAAGCTACAATCACGTAACACACCATTCTATGCTTACAAATCATAGAATCGATCAAGCGTTTGATGAGAATCATCTAGAATCATGTAACAAGCCATTCTGAACTTACAAATCACCAAATTGGTCAATCGTCCAATGAGAATTAGCTACAATTACGTAACAAGCCTTTCTGAGCTTACAAATCATCAAATCGGTCAACCGTTCAATGAGAATCAGCTACAATCATGTAACAAGCCATTCTGAGCTTACAAATCACCAAGTCAGTAAACCATTCGATGAGAATAAATTAAAATCATGTAACAAGCCATTGTAAGCTTACAAATCACCGAATCAGTCAACCATTCAATGAGAATAATTTATAATCATGTAAGAAGCCATTCTGAGCTTACAAATCATCGAATCAGTCAACCATTCGATGAGAATTAGCTAAAATCACGTAACAAGCTATTTTGAGCTAACAAATCACCGAATCGGTCAATCGTTTGATGAGAATCAATTACAATCATGTAACAAGCCATTCTGAGCTTACAAATCACCGAATCAGTCAACCATTCGATGAGAATCAATTGCAATCACGTAAGAAGCCATCCTGCGCGTGCAAATCACCAAATCGGTCAACTGTTTGATGGGAATCAGCTACAATCATGTAACAAGCCATTCTCAGCCTATAAATCACTAAATCGACCAACCGTTCGATGAGAATTAATTACAATCACATAACAAGCCATTCTGAGCTTACAAATCACTGAATTGGTTAACGTTCGATGACAATTAGCTACAATCATGTAACAAGCATTTCTAAGCTTACAAATCATTGAATTGGTCAACCATTCGATGACAATCATCTCCAATCATGTAACAAGCCATTCGGAGCTTACAAATCATCGAATCAGTTAGCCGTTCGATGAGAATCAGCTACAATCACATAACAAGCCATTTTGAGCTTACAAAACACTGAATAGGTCAATTGTTCGATGAGAATCAGCTATAATCATGTAACAATCTATTTTGAGCTTAGAAATCACTGAATCGGTCAACTGTTCGATGAGAATTAGCTACAATCATGTAAGAAGCCATTTTGAGCTTACAAATCACTGAATCGGTTGACCGTTCGATGAGAATCAATTGCAATCACGTAACAAGCCATTCTGAGCTTACAAATCACTAAATAGGTCAACTATTCGATGAGAATCAATTACAATCACGTAACAAACCATTTTGAGCTTACAAATCACCAAATCAAACAACTGCTTGATCAGAACTATTTACAATCACATCACAAGCCATTTTGAGCTTAAAACTCACCGAATAGGTCAATCGTTCAATGAGAATCAACTACAATCACGTAACAAGCCATTCAAAGCTTACAAACCACTGAATCAGTCAACCGTTCAAAGAGAATCAATTATAATAACATAACAAGTCATTCTCAGCTTACCAATTATCGAATCAATCAACAGTTCGATGAGAATTAATTAAAATCATGTAACAAGCCATTCTGAGCTTATAAATCACTGAATCCATCAACCGTTTGATGAGAATTAGCTACAATCACTTAACAAGCCATTCTGAGCTTACAAATCACCGAATCAGTCAACTGTTCGATGAGAATCAATTAGAATCACATAACAAGCCATTTTCAACTTACAAATCACTGAATCGGTCAACGGTTCGATGAGAATCAATTACAATTAGGTAACAAGCCATTCTGAGCTTACAAATAATTAAATCGATCAACCATTTGGTGAGAATTAATTACAATCACCTGACAACCATTCTGAGCTTATAAATCACCGAATGAGTCAACCGTTCGATGAGCATTAGCTACAATCATGCAATAAGCCATTCTGAGCTTACAAATCACCAAATTGATCAATCATTTGATGAGAATCAGCTACAATCACGTAACAAGCCATTCTAAGCTTACAAATCACCAAATCGGTCAACCATTCGATGAGAATCATCTCCAATCATGTAACAAGCCATTCTGAGCTTACAAATCACTGAATCGGTCAACCATTCAATGAGAATCAATTACAATCATGTAACAAGCCATTATGAGTTGACAAATCACTGAATTAGTCAACCATTCGATGAGAATTAATGACAATCATGTAACAAGCTATTCTGAGCTTACAAATTACTCAATCGGTCACCCATTTGATGAGAATCAATTACAATCAGGTAACAAGCCATTGTTATCTTACAAAACACTGAATCAGTCAACCGTTCAATAAGAATCAATTACAATCATGTAACAAGTCACTCTAAGCTTAAAAATCACCGAATCGGTCAATTGTTTATTAAGAATCATCCCCAATCACGTAACAAGCTATTCTAAGCTTACAAATCACTGAATTGGTCAACCGTTCGATGAGAATCAATTAAAATCATGTAATAAGCCATTGTGAGCTTACAAATCACCAAATCGGTCATCCGTTCACTGAGAATAAGCTACAATCATGAAACAAGCCATTCTGAGCTTACAAATAATGGAATTGGTCAACCATTCAATGAGAATCACCTACAATCATGTAACAAGCCATTTACAGGTTACAAATTACTGAATCCATCAATAGTTTGATGAGAATCAACTACAATCAGGTAACAAGCCATTCTAAGGTTACAAATCACCGAATCCATCAACCGTTCGATGAGAATCAACTACAATCATTTAACAAGCCATTCTAAGCTAACAAATATTGGAATCGGTCAACCGTTCGATGAGAATCAGCTACAATCAGGTAACAAGCCATTCTAAGCTTACAAATCACCGAATCGATCAACCGTTTGATGAGAATCAGTTACAATCATGTAACAAGTCATTCTAAACACAGAAATCACCAAATCGGTCAATGATTCAATTAGAATTTACAATCACCAAATCGGTCAACTATTTGTTGAGAATCATCCCCCAATCACATAACAAGCTATTCTAAGCTTACAAATCACTGAATCGGTCAACCATTCGATGAGAATCAATTAAAATCATTTAATAAGCCATTGTGAGCTTACAAATCACTAAATCGATCATCTGTTCAATGAGAATAAGCTACACGTAACATGTCATTCTGAGCTTACAAATCACCAAATCAGTCAACTTTTTGATGAGAATCAATTACAATCATGTAACAAGCTATTCTGAGCTTACAAATCATTGACTCGGTCAACCATTCGATGAGAATTAGCTACAATCACATAACAACCCATTCTGAGCTTACAAATCACTGAAACGGTCAACCATTCAATGAGAATCAGCTACAATCACATAACAAGCCATTCTGAGCTTACAAATCATCGAATCGGTCAACCATTCGATGAGAATCAGCTACAATCATGTAACGAGTCATTGTGCACTTCCAAATCACCAAATCGGTCAACCGTTCGATGACAATCAGCTATAATCACGTAACAAGCCATTCTAAGCTTACAAATCACCGAATCGGTCAACCATTTGATGAGAATCAATTTCAATCACATAATAAGCCATTTTTTAGCTTACAAATAAATTAATCGATCAACCATTTGATTAGAATCAGCTACACTCACGTAACAAGCCATTCTGAGCTTATAAAACACCCAATCAATCAATTATTCGATGAGAATCAACTACAATCATGTAACAAGCCATTCTGAGCTTACAAATAACTAAATAGGTCAACCATTCGAAGAGAATTAGCTACAATCATGTAACAACCCATTCTGAGCTTATAAAATCACCGAATCGGTCAACCGTTCAATGATAATCAATTGCAATCACGTAACAAGCCATTCTGAGCTTACAAATCACAAAATCTGTCAACCGTTTAATGGGAATTAGCTACAATAATGTAACAACCTAATCTATGCTTATAAATTACCGAATCTGTCAACCCTTGATGAGAATCAACTACAATCACGTAACAAGCCATTCTAAGCTTACAAATCACCAAAATGGTCAATCATTTGATGAGAATCACTTGCAATCATGTAACAAGCCATTTTGAGCTTACAAATTACTGATTCGGTCAACCATTCGATGATAATCAACTACAATCACGTAGGAAGCCATTCTGAGCTAACAAATCACTAAGTCGGTCAACCGTTCGATGAGAATCAACTATAATCACGTAACAAGCCACTCTGAGCTTACAAATAACAAACTCGATCAACCGTTCGATGAGAATCAGCTACCATCACATAACAAGCCATTCTCAACTTACAAATCACCGAATCGGTCAACCGTTCGATGAGAATCAGCTACAATCATGTAACAAGCCATTCTAAGATTACAAATCATCGAATCGGTCAACCGTTCGATGAGAATCAATTACAATCACATAACAAGCCATTTTGAGCTTACAAATCACCGAATTGGTCAACCGTCTGATGAGAATCATCTCCAATCATGTAACACACCATTCTGAGCTTACAAATCACCAAATCGGTCAACCGTTCGATGACAATCCATTACAGTCACGTAATAAGTCATTCTGAGCTTACAAATCACTGAATTGGTCAACCGTTCGATGAGAATCATCTCTAATCATGTAACAAGCCATTCTGAGATTACAAATCACCGAATCGATCAACCATTTGGTGAGAATCAATTACAATCATGTAACAAGCCATTCTGAGCTTACAAATCACTGAATCAGTCAACCGATCGATGAGAATGAATTATAATCACGTAACAAGACATTCTGAGCTTACAAATCACTGAATCGGTCAACTGTTTGATGAGAATTAATTACAATTACATAAAAAGTCATTATGAGCTTACAAATCACCAAATCGATCAACTATTCGATGAGAATCAACTACAATCACGTAACAACCCATTCTGAGCTTACAAATCAAAAAATCAGTCAACCGTTCTATAAGAATCAGCTACAATCACGTAACAACCCATTTTGAGCTTACAAATCACTGATTCGGTCAACCGTTCGATGAAAATGAATTACAATCATGTAACAAGCCATTCTTAGCTTACAAATAACCGAATCAGTCAACTGTTCAATGAGAATCAGCTACAATCACGTAACAAGGCATTCTGAGCTTAATCATCACTGAATCGCTCAACCATTCAATGAGAATAAGCTACAACCACGTAATAAGCCATTTTCAGCATACAAATCACCAAAATAGTCAACCATTTGATGAGAATCAACTGCAATCACGTAACAAGCCATTCTGATCTTACAAATCACCGAATTGGTCAACCGTTCGATGAGAACTAGCTACAATCACGTAACAAGCCATTATGAGCTCACAAATCACTGAATCGGTCAACCGTTGGATGAGATTCAGCTACAATCACGTAACATGCCATTCTGAGCTTACAAATCACCGAATCTATCAACTGTTCGATGAGAATCATTTACAATGACATAACAAGCTATTCTGAGCTTACAAATCACCGAATCGGTAATTCATTCGATGAGAATCAGCTACAATCACGTAACAAGCCATTTCAAGCTTACAATTCACTAAAACCGTCAACCGTTCAATGAGAATCACTTGCAATCATGTGACAAGCCATTTTGAGCTTACAAATTACCGAATCTGTCAACTGTTCGATGAGAATCAACTACAATCACGTAGCAAGCCATTTTGAGCTTACAAATCATTGACTTGGTCAACTGTTCGATGAGAATCAGCTACAATCACGTAACAAGACATTCTGAGATTATAAATAATGGACTCGGTCAACCGTTCGATGAGAATCATCTCCAATCATGTAACAAGCCATTTTGAGCTTAAAAATCAACGAATCGATCAACCGTTCGATGAGTATCAATCACAATCACCTAACAAGCCACTATGAGCTTAAAAATCACTGAAACGGTCAACCGTTTGATGAGAATCAATTGGAATCACGTAACAAGCCATTCTAACCTTATAAATCACCGAATCGGTCAACCGTTTGATGAGAATCAGTTACAATCACATAACAAGTCATCCGGAGCTTACAAATAATAGACTCGATCAACCGTTTGATGAGAATCAACTACCATCACATAACAAGCCATTCTGAGCTTACAAATCACCCAATTGGTCAACTGTTCAATGAGAATCAATTACAATCACGAAACAAACCATTCTGAGTTGATAAGTCACCGAATCGGTCATTCCATGAGAATTAGCTACAATCACTAAACAAGTCATTCTGAGCTTACAAATCACCGAATCGGTCAACCGTTTGAAGAGAATTAGCTACAGTCATGTAACAACCCATTCTGAGCTTACAAATCATCGAATCAGTCAACTGTTTGATGAGAATCAATTGCAATGACGTAGCAAGCCATTATGAGCTTAGAAATCACTGAATCTGTCAATCGTTCGATGAGAGTCAGCTATAATCACGTAACAAGCCATTTTGAGCTTATAAATCATCGAATCGGTCTACCGTTCGATGAGAATCAGCTATAATCAAATAACCATTATGAGCTATCAAATCACTGAATCAATCAACCATTCGAGGAGAAGAAGCTACAATCACGTAACAAGCCCTTCTGATCTTACAATTCACCGAAATGGTTAACCTTTCGATGAGAATCAATTGCTATCATGTAACAAGCCACTGTGAGCTTACAAATCACCGAATTGGTCAACCGTTCAATGAGAATCATTTACAATCACGTAAGAAGCCATTTTGAGCCTACAAATCACCGAATCGGTCAACCATTCAATGAGAATTAGCTATAATCATGTAACAAGCCATTCTGAGCTTACAAATCACTGAATCAGTCAACCATTCAATGAGAATCAGCTACAATCATGTAACAAGCCATTCTGAGCTTACAAATCATCGAATCAGTCAATTGCTCATTGAGAATCATTTACAATCATGTAAGAAGCCATTCTGAGGTTACAAATCACTGAATAGGTCAACCATTCAATGAGAATTAATTACAATCACGTAACAAACTATTTTGAGATTACAAATCACCGAATCTGTCAACCGTTTGATGAGAATCATTCACAATCACGTAAGAAGTCATTCTGAGTTATCAAATCACTGAATCAATCAACCATTCGATGAGAAGAAGCTACAATCATGTAACAAGGCCTTCTGATCTTACAATTCACCAAAACGGTTAACCTTTCGATGAGAATCAATTGCTATCACGTAACAAGCCACTGGGAGCTTACAAATCACTGAATTGGTCAACCATTCAATGAGAATCATTTACAATCATGTAAGAAGCCATTTTGAGCTTACAAATCACCGAATCAGTCAACCATTCGATGAGAATCGGTTATAATCATGTAACAAGCCATTCTGAGCTTATAAATCACTAAATCAGTCAACCGTTCGATGAGAATTAGCTACAATCTTATAACAAGCCATCCTAAGCTTACAAATCACTAAATCAGTAAATCATTCGATGAGAATTAGCTACAATGTCGTAACAAGCCATTCTGAGTTTACAAATCACTGAATCTATCAACCCTTCGATGAGAATCAATTACAATCCTGTAAAAAGCCATTATGAGCTTACAAATCACCGAATCGATCAACTATTTAATGAGAATCAATTACAATCACGTAACAAGCCATTCTTAGATTCCAAATCACTAAATCAGTCAAGCATTTGATAAGAATCAATTGCAATCATGTAACAAGCCATTTTGAGCTTACAAATTACTGAATCGATCAACTGTTCGACGAGATTCAGCTACAATTACGTAGAAAACAATTCTGAGCTTACAAATCACCGAATCGGTCAATCGTTCGATGAGAATCAACTACAATAACGTAACAAGCCATTCTGAGCTTACAAATAATTGAACCGGTCAACCGTTTGATGAGAATCAACTAAAATTATGTAACAAGCCATTATGATCTTACAAATCATCAAATCAGTCAACCATTCGATGAGAATTAGTTACAATCACATAACAAGCTATTTTGAGCTTACAAATCACCGAATCGGTCAACCGTTTGATGAGAATTAGCTACAATCATGTAACAAGCCATTCTGAGCTTACAAATCACCGAATCAGTCAACCATTCAATGAGAATCAATTACAATCATGTAACAAGCTATTTTGAGCTTACAAATCACCGAATCTGTCAACCATAAGATGAGAATCAATTGATATCACGTAACAAACCATTTTGAGCTTAGAAATAAATGAATCAGTTAACCCTTTGATGAGAATCAGCTACACTCACGTAATAAGTCATTCTGAGTTTACAAATCACCCAATCGGTCTACCATTTGATGCAAATCAGCTACAAGCACATAACAAACAATTCTGACCTTACAAATAACTGAATCGATCAACCGTTCAATGAGAATCAGCTAGAATCACGTAACAACCCATTATGAGATTACAAATCACCAAATTAGTCAACTATTCGATGAGAATAAATTACAATCATGTAACAAGCCATTCTTAGCTTACAAATCACCGAATCGGTCAATCGTTCGATGAGAATCAGCTACAATCACGTAACAAGCCATTCTGAGCTTACAAATAATTGAATAGGTCAATGATTCGATGAGAATCAGCTACAATCACGTAACAAACCATTCTGAGCTTACAAATCACTGAATCGGTCAGCCGTTCTATAAGAATTAGCTACAATCACGTAACAACCTATTCTAAGCATACAAATCACTAAATCGGTCAACCGTTCAATGAGAATCAGCCACAATAATATAACAAGCTATTCTGAGCTTACAAATCACCGAATATGTCAATGATTCAATGAGAATCAATTGCAATCATATAACAACCCATTCTGAGCTTACAAATCACCGAATCATTCAACCATTTGATGAGAATCAATTACAATCACATAACAAGCCATTCTTAGCTTACAAATCATTGAATCGGTCAACTGTTTGATGAGAATTAGCTACAATCATGTAACAAGCCATTCTTAGCTTACAAATCATTGAATCAGTCAATCATTTGATGAGAATCAATTACAATCGCGTAACAGGCCATTCTTAGCCAACAAATCATTGAATCGGTCAATCGTTCGATGAGAATCAGCTAGAATCACGTAACAAGCCATTCTGAGCTTACAAATCACTGAATCGGTCAACCGTTATATGAGAATCAGCTACAATCATGTAACAAGCCATTCTAAGCTTACAAATCATAGAATCTGTCAACAGTTCGATGAGAATCACCTACAATCGTGAAACAACGTATACTTAGCTTACAAATTACTGAATTAGTCATTTATTCAATGAGAATCAATTATAATCACATAACAACCCATTCTAAGCTTACAAATCACAAAATCATTCAACTGTTCGATGAGAATCAATTACAATCACGTAACCCATTGTGAGCTTACTAATCACCGAATAGGTCAACCATTCGATGAGAGTCAGCTAAAAATATGTAACAAGCCATTCTAAGATTAGAAATCACCGAATTGGTCAACCATTTGATTAGAATCAGCTACAATCACGTAACAAACCATTCTGAGCTTACAAATCACCGAATCAGTCAAACGTTTGATGAGAATTAGCTACAATCACATAACAAGCCATTGTGAGCTTGCAAATCACCGAATTGCTCAACCATTCGATGAGAATCAGCTAAAATCATGTAACAAGCTATTCTAAGCTTACAAATCACCGAATAGGTCAACCGTTCGAAGAGAATCAACTACAATCATGTAACAAGCCATTCTGAGCTTACAAATCAGTGAATCAGTCAACCGTTCGATGAGAATAAATTAGAATCACGTAGCAAGCCATTCCGAGCTTACAAATCATCGAATTGGTCAACCGTTCCATGAGAATTAATTACAATCACGTAGCAAGCCATTCTGAGCTTACAAATCACCAAATTAGTCAACCGTTCGATGAGAGCCATCTATAATCACGTAAAAAGCTATTATGAGCTTACAAATCACCGAATCGGTCAACCGCTCAATGAGAATCAACTACAATCACGTAAGAAGCTATTCTGAGTTTACAAATCTATCAATTGGTCAACCGTTCTATGAGAATCATCTAAAATCAAGTAACAACTTATTCTGAGCTTACGAATCACCGAATCGGTCAACCATTCAATGAGAATCAATTACAATCACTTAACAAGCCATTCTTAGCTTACAAATCACCGAATTGGTCAACCGTTCGATGAGAATAAGTTACAATCATGTAAGAAGCCATTTTGAGCTTACAAATCACTGAAACGGTAAACTGTTTGATGAGAATCAATTACAATCATGTAACAAGACATTTTGAGCTTACAAATCATTGAATCGGTCAACCGTTCGATGAGAATCTATTCATATAATGTAACTGTAGACTAGGATTTGAGTGTGCACCTAAACCTGTTTTGAAGGCCAAAGACAAACAAACGTCATAGCATATAATCAAATCAAATTTAATGGTAAACAAACTAAAATCAAAGCCACCTCAGTTTAAGCCTAAAACGGATGCGCCCATGCACCGTTTGATATGCTTGGATATAGATGGATGTGGGTGTGCAAACTCAAGCACTTGGAGCATGCAAATTAGGATGATTTGAAAATCAAGAAGACCCAAAATGACACAAAATAGGTATGAGGAACCTATTTTGCCTCAAAGGCCTCAAGAACACACAAATATGCAAAGCTAAAAGATGAACTAAGATTGCTAAGATGCATGAATTAACAAAGAAGCTAGGTTAATCCAATTATGCTAGTTTAGATATGATTTAAGCTTGAAAATGATCTAAAATGATAAGTTTATGCTTATGCTAGAATGAAAATGGCATTATAACTTTGCTATTGAGTTTGAGAGTTGAAAGATGATTTGCCTTAGGAAGTGAGGGTATTTATAGGAAAAGGGAAGGTCTTGGTTTAAAAGGATGAGTCAGAGTTAGGGCTAAGGTTAGGGTTGAGTCAAGGACAAGTGTCCTGACAAGTGTCAAGGGAGGATTGAGTTGAAAGTTTGAGGGCATGTGCACAATTTGGTAAATGTGCCCAAGGCCAAGAGGTGGCAAGGAAGGGATAAGAAGGTCTTAAATGCATAATGAATGCATGTAAGAAAGATAATGAAGGCTTAAATGCATCCTTAAATGCATTTGCAAGAGGTGGCCAAGAGGTGGCAATCCTTGTTGACTAAGGAGGAGGTTAGCATAAGTTTTGGTAAACCTTTTGCTAATGGAATGTGACAAGATTAGAAAGGGGATTAGGATTAGGATTAGAAGAAAGGGTTGGCAAGTGGCTTTTGGTGAGATTTAGATATTTATTAAAGGCAAATTTAATAAATATTAAATATCTAGGCTTAGGGTTTGAAGGGACTAGATTAGGGATTTGACCCATTTAGAGGAAGGTTTAGGACTTTCTAGAAGAGTTTAGTGCTTTTTAGAATTTTGGCCAACTTTGGGATAAAAAATAAATTAAAAATAAATTAATTTATTTTTGAAGTTTTTGGTCAATTTATTAATTAAATAATTAATAAATTAGGGATAATGTCTAAATGACATTTTAGGCTAGATTCCTTAATTAAAGATTTTTAATTAAGAGAGAGGGATTTAATGCCATAAAAATAAATTAATTAATTAAATAATTAATTAATTAATAAATGATGATGTCATCAAGGATTTTCAGAAAACAAAAATAATTTATTTTCTGAAGGATTTTTCGGTGTCTACATTTTGCCCCTCTTTGATGCGATGCCGCAAGTGGCATGGCGTCAAAGATAAGAAAACAAGATGCCAAGGCTAGAATCAGAAGAAGAGGGTATGACGCACGGGGGGATTGGAAGAAAGAGGATACATGCCCCGGTGGGACAAAATCATGGAAGATGCGCCCAGTGGGACAAGGAGAAAGAGGGATTACGCCCTGGGACAGAGTGTGCCCGGCGGGACGAGGAAGGAAGGGCCTAGGAAGAAAGGGGAGATAAATAACTTCACTTCTAAGAACAAATATGGATGATATGCAAGATGAGATGGAAATGCAAGATGCAAGATGTAGCTATATGCAAAGATGCAAGATTAATCTATATGATAAATGCAAGGGACCAGATAGCTCCAAGTGCAAACGGGAGTGCACAACCTAGATTTAATATAGCTATGTTAGAGACCTGCCAAAGATACTGGGATCACGAGGCCTGTCAACAACGTCGCAGAGGACTGACGAGGACTGACGCTAAACAAACACACAAGGTTGCCCCAACATCACACATGAAGCGCAGAGGTGACATGGCGGAACCAATGCTGAAGGAACCACAAACACACAACTGACTCACAGGCAGAAGCGAAAGATCAAAAGATCTTGCCCCAGATTATCCGCACACGCAGCACACCGTGATATAATGAATCGTGGTGACCCTGGTGGGATAATGAGAAGCCAAAAAGATTAACAAGACCCAAAGGACAAAAATCCAAGATCAAAATGATAACTCCAAAAAGACATCCTTTGCCAAGGAGAGAGATTAGGTTTGATTGATGGTGGGAAGATTGGTCGGACAGGAGGAACGATATATCCTCAAGGACCAGGATGGAAGATTAGGTCAGACAGGGGGAACGATATATCCTCAAGGACCCATGGGTTGGTGAGAGAATAAGTGTAGTTGTTTGCTGGCAAAAGCTGAAGTTAAAGGAATAATCAGGATGAGCAAGGATAAGTCGACAATTGATGTTGCTGAAGCACAAGGCCCGAGTGGGACTAAAAGTTTTTTGAGGCTGGGGATGGGACAAGATATTTGATCAAATACTGCTGCAAGACGGAAAAAGGTTATGTACAACAAGGAGGAACGATATGCACAAGGGATATGTATAGAAGCTCAGGATTGGGGATAGGAAGATCACACTCGGTGGGACTCTCACTAAGACGGAGACAAGGAGGATAAATACAGGGAGGATTGCGTTGTACAGGAAAGGGATAAGGATATGGTACAAGATATGGTACAAAGCTTTGGAATAGGATATGTATTGCAGATGGGTTTGAGGAAGATGGAAGCTGAAAGGACAACTGAATAGATAAATAGCTCAGTTTACTATGTTGGCACCTGTTTGCCAGGTTTTCACCAACATACTTGTCCAAGGCGCTTGAATTGCCAAGTTTTCACCGTTTGGACGATTATTTTCTCTTTCTCTTTTCTTCTTTTTACTTTTTTTCTTTTTGCTTTTTTGCTTTTTTTCTTTTTTGCTTTTTTTGAATGTTTTTGGATTTTCTGATATATGCAGGATCAGGTTCAGGCATAGAACCTCTTCAGATGGATGATGTTGATAGGATCATTCAAGGGCTCGCCTTCTGGTGTTGATAGCTGATAGGCTCCCGAGCCAAAGGATGCGGTGACAACATAGGGGCCCAACCAAGTAGGCTCAAACTTGCCTTTCTTTTCTCTATTTGCTAGGACCTTCTGATTTTTTTTAAGGACCATGTCACTGACCTGGAATTGTCTAGGATGGACCTTTTTGTTATAAATCCTTTGAGTCGATTCTGGTATGCAACCAGGTGATCGTAGGCTTGCTGTCTCTTTTCATCTAGCAGATCTAGCTGTGTGAGCCGGGCCACACGATAGTTTTCATCAGTTGTATAGTTCTTCATGGAGACGCGCAAGGATGGGAGCTCAACCTCGATCGGCAGAACGGCTTCAGCACCATATACAAGGGAGTATGGGGTGGTGCCTGTGGGAGTGCGATAAGAAGTGCGATAAGCCCAGAGGGTGGGATTAATTTGGAGGTGCCAGTCACGACCAGAATCATTGACAACCTTCTTGAGGATTTTCAAGATAGTTTTGTTAGTTGCCTCAGCTTGGCCATTTCCTTGAGGGAAATATGGACTGGAGAAACGGTGATGGATGTGGAGTCTGGCACACAGATCATCCACATGCTGGTTTTCAAAAGGTGTGCCATGGTCTGTGAAAATGGTAGATGGTATGCCGAAGCGGCAGATGATATGGTAGAGGATGAACTTGGATATTTGGATGCCAGTAGTAAGGGTGAGCGGAATCGCTTCAACCCATTTGGTAAAGTACTCTGTGGCTGTTATGATATACTTGTGTCCATCTGAAAAGAGGGGGGTGATCAAGCCAATGAGGTCGAGGCCCCAACATGAAAAAGGCCACGGTGGTGCAATAGGCTGTAGATCCTGTGCTGGTGCATGTATCAAATTGGCATGCTGTTGACATGGGAGACATTTCTTGACAAATTCACACGCATCATGTTCCATTGTTGGCCAATAATATCCAACTCTAAGCAGCTGCTTTGTTAGAACCATGCCACTTGTGTGGGCACCGCAAATTCTAGCATGAACTTCTTGTAAGGCCAAGACGGCCTCGTTTGAATCTAAACATCTAGATAGGACATTGTGATACCCGCGACGATATAGGGTGTTGGCTACAAGAGTGTAGCGGGAAGCTCTTCGAATAAGGTTTTGGCGTTGGTTATTGGTGAGATGGGGAGATATGATACCATTTTTTAGATATGCATGGATGTCGTGGTACCATGGGGATTGGGGACCAACCAAGACACACACCATGTTTGCATCGGTGTTCTCATAAGCTGGCAAGTGTAGCTACTCGACTAGAAATTCATATTGTGTTGCGTCATGTGGGATTTCCAATAAGGATCCGATGGTTGCCATTGCATCTGCTGCTTTGTTTTGAAGCCTTGGGATCTGATTGAATTGTAGATGTAGGAAATGCTCTTTCAGTTTATCCACCAGTTGCTTGTAGGGTAGCAATTTGTCATCCTTTTTCTGATACTCATCAAGGACTTTCTTGATAATGAGCTGTGAATCTCCAAAGACTTGTAGTTCTATGATGTTCCATTGGATAGCTGTTTTGAGACCTAAGATGAGTGCCTCATATTCTGCAATGTTGTTGGTACAGGGGAATCCCAACTTGAATGATTTTGGGATGTAGTCACCTTGAGGTGTGATGAATAGGATTCCTGCCCCAGAGCTATGGGATGTGTTGGAACCATCAAAGTATAGGTGCCACATGGATTTCTCTTCAATCATGCATAAGTGTTCATCAGGGAATTCCATGATTAGTGGATAAGCATCCACCAGTGGTGCTTCTGCTAGTTGATCGGCAATGACTTGCCCTTTGATTGCTTTGCGATCTACATACTGAATGTCAAATTCGCTGAGTAACATGACCCATTTTGCCATACGGCCTGTGAGGGTTGTCCTTGATAACAGATACTTAAGAGGGTCCACCTTTGATATGAGCTTGATTGTGTGGCTAAGCATGTAATGTCTAAGTTTTTGAGTGGCAAAGACCACTGCTAGGCATGCTTTCTCCATGGGTGAATAGTTAAGCTCATAGCCCACAAGAGTGCGACTGATGTAGTAGACAGCTCATTCTCTGTTTTCATCATCATGCTGTGCTAGGAGTGCCCCTAGTGCTGTAGCTATTGTTGAGATGTAAAGGATGAGTGGGCATCCTGGAACTGGTGGTACAAGGATCGGAGCGTTAGCTAGATACTCCTTGAGCTTATCAAAGCTTCTTTGACATATGGGATCCCACTTGAAGTTGGTGTCTTTGCATAAGAGATGTGAGAAGGGTTGGCACTTGTCTGCTAGTTGCGAGATGAACCGCCGAACTGATTGAAGCTTGCCCTGTAGGCTTCTGAGTTATTTGAGATTTCTTGGTGGAGGCATCTCCGTTATTGCTTTTACCTTTTTAGGATCGATCTCTATGCCTCATCTAGAGACGATGAAGCCTAGAAGCTTGCCAGATGTAACACCAAAGACACATTTCTTAGGATTAAGCTTTAAGCCATAATGATTCAGACGATCAAATACACGCTCTAAGATGTCGAGGTGCTCATCTCTTGTTTTGGATTTTGCAAGGATATCATCCACATAGTCCTCAAGAATCTTGTGGATCATGTCATGGAAGATCGCTGTCATTGCTCGCTGATATGTTGCTCCTGCATTCTTTAGCCCAAAGGGCATCATATTGTAGCAGAAGGTACCCCATGGGGTTGTGAATGCTATTTTATGTTGATCTGCTTCCGCTATATGAATCTGGTTGTAGCCGGAAAAGCCATCCATTAATGATAACATCTCATGACCCGCTGTGAGGTCTACAAGCATGTCTATGTTTGGCAATGGGAAGTCATCCTTAGGACATGCCTTATTCAAGTCCCTGAAATCAGTATAGATTCTGATGTCGCTAGAAGGCTTTGTGACTGGCACCATGTTAGAGATCCACTCTGAATAATCTATTGCTCTGATGATCTTAGCTTGGAGGAGCTTCTCAAGCTCTGCTTTGACAAGCAATGCTACCTTTGGATGCATTTTCCTTAGCTTCTGCTTCACTGGCTTGACGTTTGGATCTACTAATAGATGATGAACAATAAGGTTTGGATCAAGCCCAGGCATGTGGGCGTATGACCATGCAAAGTTGATGATGGATTCCTTAAGCAAGGCACTGAGAGCGATTTCTTCTCCTTCTGTTAGGTTGACTGCAATGGAGGTGATCCTTGGACATTCTTCTGTTCCCAAGTTGATTGGCTTGGTCTCTTCTATGATGATCGGCGACTGCTCAGGTCTATAATCTTGGATAGGGGGAAGAGGCAAGGCTTCATCTTCTAGCGCCTGAATTGCCAAGTTTTCACTAGAAGATACGCCCTTTATTTTTACTATTTTGGAATCAGAATGTGCCCCAAGGGGGTTTTCACATAAAGACTCATGATGTTCTTTTTCTATTTCATTTTGCGACTAAAGCTTGCCTCTTCCCCAAAATATCCTTCTGGGTGAAGTTGATAGATAGAGGTTGATGTTGGATCCTGGTTGACTGCTAGATCTGATGCCCCCATGAATTCTAGGAGTGCTTGTGCGCTTTGGAACTCATCGATGTGTGCGATGCTTGGTTGGTCCCAATCTATGAGGTCGGGGTTTGCGAGGGGAAGATCTATGAGGTTAATGGAGAGTTGTTGGAGAACAGAAGTCCCCAGGAGGGTGTCGTTGGCAAAGATATCGTCGTAGGATCGAATGTCTTTCTCTTCGGAGATGTCTTCGATTTCCACAAGGTTATCCTGGCTATTCGAAAAGTTCACGTTGGTCATGTTAGTGTCCGCAGTTGTGGTATTGGGCTCTTGTTCAAGCAGGTGAGAGGTATTAAAGCCAAGTCCTTGCTGTTCTGGATTCTGGGATGGTATGATAGGAAACAAATTTCCGTCCTCTTGTGGTCCTAGACCACCACCTTGATAGTTATAGTGTTCTGTGACATTTTTGTAGGGGATTGGATATTTCTCTTTGAAGTACTCAAGAAGTTGTGTGTCACGTGATGGGGGATCTTTGTATAACCATTTGTTAATATCTGGATCCATTTCTTTGCTGTTGATGGTACCATGAGACTCAAAAGTCATGTTTCCGATTTGCTTGAGCTTATAATGTTCCTCAACAGGCTTGTTTTGACAACTTGGGTGCCCTTGAGTATGTGGATCACGTGGAAGAACCCCTACAGCAAATGCATCACTGAGGTTGTATTCGCCACAACCCTGGTTGTTAATCTTGACGGATGATAAGGTGGAAGAGAGGATGGTCTCTGGATCACGATGGGATCGGGATGAGCTAGCAATAGAAGTACCAATATCGGTTCCAGGACAATGAGTAGAATGAGGGAAAGATGCTTCCATCGCACGACAGTATGCGAAGGGGTTAGGATCAGCGTGGATGGTAACCTCAGTGCCTTGATGTGGAAACTTGATGCACTGATGGTAAGTAGATGGTACAACCTTAATGGAATGGATCCATGGGCGGTCGAGAAGAATATTAAACGGTAGGTCAAGATCAACAACGTGACAGACGGTATCTTGTGTTGCTGGGCCTAGCTGGATAGGCAAGGTGATAGTACCTTCAGAGGTACGCTCCAAGTTGTCATATGCTTTGATAGTGATCATCTCATGTTGTATGTCGGCCTCCATGAACCCGATCTTCTTGATGAATTTTAATGTGCACAAGTTGAGGGCTGAGCCATTATCTATTAAGACCCGTTTGATGGCAAAGTCTCTGACCATGACAGCAATGCGGAGAGGGAGAGTATGCCCAGGAGCGACATCTAGTATATTAGATTCTTTGAAGGATAAGGCACATGCTGCTGATAGGTGTCCCACAAGAGTTTCAAACTGAGTTGTGTTAATGTCCGTGGGGACATGGCCTTCTTTTAGAGCTTTGTCCAGGATCTCCTGATGGATGGGTGATGTGCGAAGCAAATCCAAGATAGATATTTGGGCTGGCATGTTCCCGAGATGCTCTAGGATATTGTATTGTGCACTTGGTGCATTATGCTGTGTTGCGCGTGCATTTGATGCTGGCCTGGTGTTAGACTATGCTGTGGATGCAGTAGATGTTGGCCTTGGAGGAGCAGCTGACCTCAGAGGAGCACCGGCAACAGTTATCCTACCACTGTGGGTAGTTGCAGCACATTGTCGATCCGGCCCTCTGACGTGGATGGTATTGATGGTGGGCTCATCTTGGATGGGCTCAACTTGAGTTATGCATCCGACATACTTGTCATAGTTGATGTAGGCTGCTGTGTGATCTTCTTGCTTGCCTTTGCCATGATTTTGGGGCTGATTGGCATTGGCTTGATTCTTCCCGGTATCGTGTTGAGGAAACACATTTTGATATATTTGCAAACCGGCGTTGGGTGAAGCTTCAGCTGGTGCATCGACCTGGATCTCCTTGCGATCAATGAGATCTTGGATGTAGTTCTTAAGCCGCATGCACTTCAATGTTGTGTGCCCCTTCACACGATGGTAATCACAGTATTCATTTTCTTTATACCAATCAGACTTTGGTGCGTTGTCATCCTTCTGTGGGATGGGCGGATATGTGATCATATTTTCCTTAGCTAGCCGATAAAAGATCTGATCTAGAGGCTCACCCAAAGGTGTGAAAGTCCTCTTTGGATTGTTTTGATTGTTGGGCTTGTTCTGCCTTGGGGCACCGTTAACTGCGTTAACAGGATTGCCCTGACATGATGGCTGTTGCTGTTGGTATTGCTGTCGATACTGTTGCACAGGTGGTTGATGAGCTTGAGGAGGTTGCTGATAAATAGGTGCTTGATATGCGGGAGCTGGTGGTTGCTGATAGATGGGCGCTTGTGGTGGTTGGTATGTTTGAGCTGGTGTAGGACTAGCCACAATGAATTGTACATTCTTAGTGTCAGTGGCTCCATCTGTAACAACATTCTTGTTACAATTCCAGTAACGGGATTTATCATTGTTGGGTTTGTTTTTGGAATCATCCTTGAAGTGACGAATAGTGCCTTCGTCTAGGAGAGCTTTCTCGATGCCTATGCCCTTACTCTTGATGTCTTGGTATGTCTGGAGACAGTTCATTCGCATGTGATGGGATAGCTTTGGATGTAGGTTATCAATGAAGATCTTTGTTAGATGCTTCTCTGGCGGCTGATATGATAACCTGGTTGTAAGATTCTGTCATCTTTGCAAATATTCTGCAAGGCTTTCTCCATCTTTTTGCTTTGAGTTGCATAGGTCTAGCAAGGACAACTCATTCTCCACATTATGGGTATAGTGTGTGATGAACTTCTCAGAGAGTTCAGCAAAGGTTTTTATTGTCCCATGTGGTATTTTGTAAAACCACTCAACAGCAGTTCCTCCCAAGCTTTTGGGAAACAGGCGCAGGAGATAATTATCACTATAAGCCACTTCTTGGCACGCCATGTAGAACTCTTTGATATGGTTTACTGGATCTCCTTTCCCCCGATACTTGTCGAACTTGGGCATCTCAAAATGCTTGGGGAAAGGGATAGTTGCTATGGACCGATCGAAGGGATATGAGCACACCTCTTCGAACTTGTATGTTTTATTCTCTGTTCCACTTTGTAGCTCCTTTAGAGCATTTTTTATTGCTTCTCATTCAGCATTGAGGGGCGAGGGAACTGGGACTTCTGCTTGTGATGGAAGCTGTGGAACTGGATATGGCACTTGCTGTGGATAAATGGGTTGGAACTGATTTTGGGGCAATGGTTGCTGGGGATATTGCTGGTGTGGCATAGGGGGATATTGTGGTAAATGATATGGAACCACTTGATGTTGTTGGGCTGCTTGCTGTTGTTGAACTGGCGGTTGTTGTGGGACTGCTTGCTGATATTGGACATTTGGAACTTGCTGTTGTAACTGATGGGTGGGAACTTGTTGTTGCTGGGGGATGATAGGGATTTGTTGCTGAGGCTGATAGCAAGGGACTTGCTGTTGTTGAGGCATGATGGGTGTTTGCTGAAAGGGGACATGTGGTTGCTATGGGGGAGGCTGTTGGAATGATGCTGCTTGCGGGTATGATGGTGGTAGTTGCTGAGGTTGGCTTTGGGTTTGGCTGATATAAGCTGGGTGCATGCCTGCGTTACTTAGAGGTGGAACAGATGTGGGGAAGCTAGAAGCAAAGGGTGATGGGGTAAGATAGCTGGGGAAAGTTGGCTGTTGAGGTGGTGGAACTTGCTGGAAGGTATTTGGGATTTGGGACGAATAGCTTGAAGCCGGCGGTGGTTGGGGTAGTTGCTGCTGTGCTGCTTGGGCGAAGGCGGTTTGTTGACTTGCAATCATAGATGTAAGGGATTGAGATGGGATCCCCCATGCCTTCATTTCTTCTTGTGTAAGGCCCCACTAAGAGCTTGTGTTAGGGTGCACTACAGCGGATGATGGAATGGTAGGAGCAATGAGAGCTTGGGGTACGAATGATGGTTGAGAGAAAGGAGCTTGTTGAGGTTGTGGTTGAGCGGATGCTTGTGAGGAGGAAAATGAAGGAAACACCCAAGAGAAAGATGAAGTTGGAATGGGAAGCGATTGCGCTAACCCCAAAGAAGAAGGTACGGGTGCTTGGGGGGTGAAGGGTGATGGTGCTCCTTTGATGGTGAAAGGCGTTGCTTGACTTGCGGATGGTGGTGAAACTTTTGGTGTAAAAGCTTGCGTGAGAGGTGGAAGCTGACTTTGGGTTAAGTGTTGGATTTGAGTTTGGGCAGCCATAGAAGATGATGAAGCAAAAGGGGTAGGAGATGGAGTGGATGGCGCTGCAGCTTGTGTCATGGGACTGGTGAGGCTTCCTTGCAAGAAAAGGGGAATGGTGGAAAGCTCTTGGGGTGTTTGCATGATAGGATCAGGGAATGATTGGACAAATGGAGAATATGCTTGTGCTGGAACTTGGATAGTTTTGATGGGGATGCGTGGATAGAAAGATGGTGGGATGGAGGTACTTTCTGGCAGATAGTGGGCAAACGTGCTTTGCTGATGTTGCGGTACAAGGGCATTGGTCGCTGGTGGGCTTTCTAGAGGATTTTCAAATGCTTAGATTGCCAACGGGGATGAAGGGATGTTTGGATCTTCACATGGGTTACTGGCTTGGATCTGGGGATTGTAGGTCATCATGGCATTGGTGAAAAGGTTGGGATCGGATGAGGTTGTTGGTGGATAAGGATTCATGCTTCTTCTTTTCCGAGATCTGGTCTCGACAGGCATGGAGATGCAAGTGCTAAATGGATGCAAGATGTTTGGCTAAAAGATGTTGATGGATGCAAAGTTGATGAACTTCTAAAGATGATGACTTCTAAGATGCAAATGCAAAGACAGGGATCAAGATGGTGGAGGAAAGATAGGTTGCTGGTGAAAAGCTGGTGAAAGATTACTGAGTGGTCAACAAATGAGCTGCTATTTTTTTTCCAAATGGAGGATCAGAGATATGATGGGGTCAACCTAGGATAGACTGATGATCTTTGGTCAACAAGTTTCTTATCAATACACTCCAATCTCTTGCTCGAGATGATGGCTATGCAAGGACAATGTTTGATTTCTTTATGACAACACGTTGTGTCAAAAAGAGGATGATGGTCTCTGATCTTGGATAAGGGATAAGAACAACTCAAAAGGTAGAACACTAAGTGTTGGTGGAACTCTGGATTTGGAACAAAAGATGATGGATCTGCTTTGGATGGCGGATGCTAAAAGATAAGGATGGGAAGCTGGTTTAGTTTGGTGATGAAAAGATGGTGAAGGATGATGAAGGAACAATGCTCTAGAAGGATGATGCAAGTGCAAATGACAAGGATTAATTCTAGAATGCTGGTAGGAAGATGAATGCAAATGCAACTTTTATGATGTTCTTGAGACGCAACTAGGGTTTTGATGCTGATGCAAAGGGTGAAACTAGGATGAAACAAAGATGCAAGGCTATTTGAGACAAGATTTCAAGATCTGAAGATGGAACAAGACATGAACAAGGAATTGGCTAATCTTCTGGCTCAAGGTTGACAAAGTGATGGTTAACTCAGAAACGGAAGGCGAACTGTTTGATGCGGGCGTTATGGGCAATGTTCTTAAGTCTGGCTTGGGACTTTTCTTCGGCTTTGGTTGCTTGGATAATGGCTTGATAGGTCTTGGTGTTCTTCTTAGTAACTTTTCGCTCTTGATAGGCTTGGGATTTGGGCAACTTCGCTTTAGGATGTTTGTTCTTGCTGGGCATCACTTGGAAAAGAGGCTTCTGATTTTGAGGCAAAGGTTTCCAATGGCAAAAGTTAAAGTTAAAGCAATCTCCGCAAGGGACAAAGCAACCCTGCGGGATACAAACAAAGGCAACTGACTCTGACAAAGCTTTGAAAGTGTATGTTTCAACAAGTGTTTTCACGGAGTCTTTGACTATCAAGCACTTCAAACAGATCTACCTAAGGAAGGTGAGTATCAAAATCGCTTGCCCACAGCTTGGTATCCCACAGAAGGGAATACAAATGGTGAGTAATCTTGAGGCGACCTGGTAAACCCCTTGGAATCGGTCCTTGCACAAGGATTTTGATACTTTCGGATGTAGATAGGGTAGCCTCTATTTTATTAGGTTTTTAATAGTTCTGTGGTGTCTCCATACCCGGTTATGCTGATCATCTGTGACTCACTTAAGAGCCTTGCCAATAATGCTGGGGGAGAGGAATGTTTACCATCCTCAGACACGTGTTTGGCACGAACGCCCGACGATTAGGAGATGTAAGCGATTCTTTTGGTATTCGCTTATTTGTATACCGGCCGAGGGGGATACCGGTTTGAGGTCGTTCTCCGAGGAGGAAGCGCTTCTCCTTGGACAGGCCTCGCTAAAAGTAGAACAGGTGAACTTGTCCAAGTTCAAATGTTCCACGTTGCTTACTCTAACAAGGATTATGCAAAAATAGAAAAACTCCTACATGCACATCAAGCAGATTTTGTTCATTTTCCCAAATTTGATTAAGTGATGTTTGAACTTTGAAATGAAGACACTCGTGATTAGATTTTGATTTGTTCCTTTCCTCAAAATGTAAATGAATTGAACGTTTGCAAGTTCTTTCCTTTTGTGCATTCAAGATTTGGTTAGCGAGTTGATTTAAGAACTTTGAAAAAGCTTTGTTTTATCCCTTAGATCACTCAAGATTGAATTTGTTTTCTTGCTTTGGAATTTGAAATGAGATAGGGAATAGAGTTGTTTGTTTCCTTTAGTGCATTCGAGATTGAGTTAGCTTTTCAAAATGATAATGACATTCTAAGACCTAAGTTCATTTTCTTAATGTCATTCAAGATTTTGTTTTTGACCTTTGCTGTAAAAGAAATGAAAAAACCAGTCCCAAGCAACTCAAGACAAAAAACCAAAAAGCGACACTGTCCAGCTTATAGGCGACGCTGGAAAGTGCAGAAGTGACATATGATTCTTACAGGCGACATTCTGTACCTCAAAAGGCGACAGATAAAAATGCAGAGGCGTGATTTCTTTCGTTACAGGCGTGATTTCTTTACATGCAGGTGACAGAAGAGAATTCTGAGATGGAACAGAAGTTATCGATCACAGGAAAATTTCAGTTATGCAGGCGTGAAAACAGAGGTCATAGGCGTCATTTCTTTCCTCAAAGGCGTGATTTCATTGCAAGAAGGCGTGACTGTATTATTTGTAGGTGACATTTCTTTTCATGAAGGTGACATTTCTTTGTTTGAAGGTGACATTTAATTGCTGTAGGCGAGATTTCTTTTCTTGAAGGCGTGATTTCTTTTAATTCCTACGACAGCAAGAATGAAAAGTGTGTTTTGATCAAGTTGATTGTGGTTTTCGTCCCACCGGGCGTGCCAGAATGTAGACTAGGATTTGAGTGTGCACCTAAACCTGTTTTGAAGGCCAAAGATAAACAAATGTCATAGCATATAATCAAATCAAATTTAATGGTAAACAAACTAAAATCAAAGCCACCTCAGTTTAAGCCTAAAACGGATGCGCCCATGCACCGTTTGATATGCTTGGATATAGATGGATGTGGGTGTGCAAACTCAAGCACTTGGAGCATGCAAATTAGGATGATTTGAGGATCAAGAAGACCCAAAATGACACAAAATAGGTATGAGGAACCTATTTTGCCTCAAAGGCCTCAAGAACACACAAATATGCAAAGCTAAAAGATGAACTAAGATTGCTAAGATGCATGAATTAACAAAGAAGCTAGGTTAATCCAATTATGCTAGTTTAGATATGATTTAAGCTTGAAAATGATCTAAAATGATAAGTTTATGCTTATGCTAGAATGAAAATGGCATTATAACTTTGCTATTGAGTTTGAGAGTTGAAAGATGATTTGCTTTAGGAAGTGAGGGTATTTATAGGAAAAGGGAAGGTCTTGGTTTAAAAGGATGAGTCAGAGTTAGGGCTAAGGTTAGGGTTGAGTCAAGGACAAGTGTCCTGACAAGTGTCAAGGGAGGATTGAGTTGAAAGTTTGAGGGCATGTGCACAATTTGGTAAATGTGCCCAAGGCCAAGAGGTGGCAAGGAAGGGATAAGAAGGTCTTAAATGCATAATGAATGCATGTAAGAAAGATAAGGAAGGCTTAAATGCATCCTTAAATGCATTTGCAAGAGGTGGCCAAGAGGTGGCAATCCTTGTTGACTAAGGAGGAGGTTAGCATAAGTTTTGGTAAACCTTTTGCTAATGGAATGTGACAAGATTAGAAATGGGATTAGGATTAGGATTAGAAGAAAGGGATGGGCAAGTGGCTTTTGGTGAGATTTAGATATTTATTAAAGGCAAATTTAATAAATATTAAATATCTAGGCTTAGGGTTTGAAGGGACTAGATTAGGGATTTGACCCATTTAGACGAAGGTTTAGGACTTTCTAGAAGAGTTTAGTGCTCTTTAGAATTTTGGCCAACTTTGGGATAAAAAATAAATTAAAAATAAATTAATTTATTTTTGAAGTTTTTGGTCAATTTATTAATTAAATAATTAATAAATTAGGGATAATGTCTAAATGACATTTTAGGCTAGATTCCTTAATTAAAGATTTTTAATTAAGAGAGAGGGATTTAATGTCATAAAAATAAATAAATTAATTAAATAAATAATTAATTAATAAATGATGATGTCATCAAGGATTTTCAGAAAACAAAAATAATTTATTTTCTGAAGGATTTTTCGGTGTCTACAGTAACAACTGATTCTAAGCTTACAAATCATCGAATCGATCAACCATTCGATGAGAATCAACTATAATGATGTAGCAAGCCATTTTGAGCTTACAAATCACTGAATCGGTCAATCGTGTGATGAGAATGAGCTACAATCAGGTAACAAGCCATTCTAAACTTACAAATCACTAAATCGGTCAACCATTCGATGAGAATTAGTTACAATCATGTAACAAGTCATTCTGAGCTTACAAATCATCGAATTGGTCAACTATTTGATGAGAATCAGCTAAGAATAGTAACAAGCCATTCTGAGCTTAAAAATCACCTAATTGGTCAACCGTTCGATGATAATAAATTACAATCATGTAACAAACCATTCTGAGCTTACAAATGAACAAATCGGTCAACCGTTTGATGAGAATCAATTACAATCATGTAATAAGCCATTCTGAGCTTACAAATCACCAAATCGGTCAACTGTTCGATGAGAATCAATTACAATCACGTAACAAGCCATTCAGAGCTTACAAATCACTGACATGGTCAACCGTTCATTGAGAATCATCTCCAATCACGTAACAAGCCATTATGAGCTTACAAATTAACGAAACGGTCAACTGTTGTATAAAAATCAGCTACAATCATGTAACAAGATATTTTGAGCTTTCAAATCACCGAATCGGTCAACTGTTCAATGAGTATCAATTACAATCACGTAAAAGTCCATTCTGAGCTTACAAATCACTGAATCGGTTAATCGTTCAATGAGAATCAGCTATAATCATGTAACAGGCCATTCTAAGCTTACAAATCACTAAATCGGTCAACCGTTTAATGAGAACCATTTATGATTAATCACGTAACAAGCCATTTGGAGCTTACAAATCATCGAATCAGTCAACTATTCGATGAGAATCATCTAGAATCACGTAACAAGCTATTCTGAGCTTAAAAATAAACAAATCGGTCAACCATTCGATGAGAATCAATTACAATCATGTAACAAGCCATTGTGAGCTAACAAATCTTGAATTGGTCAACCGTTTGATGAGAATCAATTACAATCACGTAACAAGACATCCTAAGCTTACAAATCACTGAATTAGTCAATTGTTTCATGAGAATCAGCTACAATCATGTAACAAGCCATTCTAAGCTTACAAATCACCAAATCGGGCAACAATTTGATGAGAATCAGCTACAATCACGTAACAAGCCATTGTGAGCTTACAAATCACTAAATCGGTCAACCATTCAAGGAGAATCAGCTACAATCATGTAACAAGGCATTCTAAGCTTAAAAATCACTAAATCGATCAACAACAAGCTATTCCTATTTTACAAATCATCGAATCAGTCAACAACAAGCCATTCCTAGCTTACAAATCACCGAATCAGTCAACCGTTTGATTAGAATCAGCTACAATCACGAACAAGCCATTCCGAGCTTACAAATCATAGAATCTATCAACCATTCGATGATAATTAATTACAATCACGTAACAAGCCATTTTGAGCTTACAAATCACTGAATCGGTCAACTATTTGATTAGAATCATCTCCAATCATGTAACAAGCTATTCTGAGCTTATAAATCTTTGAATCGGTCAACCATTCGATGAGAATCAGCAACAATCATGTAACAAGCAATTATGAGTTTATAAATCACTGAATCAGTCAACCATTTGGTGAGAATCATTTACAATCATGAAGAAGCCATTATGAACTTGCAAATCATGAAATCGGTCAACCATTCGATGAGAATAAGCTACAATCACGTAACAAGCCATTCTAGCTTACAAATCACCAAAATAGTCAACCGTTTGATTATATTCAATTGCAATAACGTAACAAGCCATTCTGAGCTTACAAATCACCGAATCGGTCAACCATTCGATGAGAATAAGTTGCAATCACGTAACAAGCCATTTTGAGCTTACAAATCACTGAATTGGTTAACCATTTGATGAGAATCAGCAAGAATCATGTAACAAGCCATTTTGAGCTTACAAATCATTGAACCAGTCAACTGTTCGATGAGAATGAATTACAATCATATAACAAGCTATTCTGAGCTTATAAATCATCAAATCGGTCAATTGTTCAATGAGAATCAATTACATTCATGTAACAAGCTATTTTGAGCTTACAAATCACCAAATCGGTCAACCATTCGATAAGAATCAATTACAATCACATAACAATTCATTCTTAGCTTACAAATCACCGAATCGATCAACCGTTCAATGAGAATCATCTCTAATAATTTAACAAGCCATTTTGAGCTTACAAATCACCAAATCGGTCAACCGTTCAATGAGAATCAATTACAGTCACGTAACAATCCATTCTTAGCTTACAAATCACTGAATCAGTCAACCGTTCAACAAGAATGAGCTACAATCATGTAACAAGTCATTCTGAGCTTACAAATGACAAAATTAGTCAACCTTTCGATGAGAATCAATTACAATTACGTAATAAGTAATTTTGAGCTTACAAATCACTGAATCGGTCAATCGTTCGATGAGAATTAATTACAATCACGTAACAAGCCATTCTAAGCTTACAAATCACCTAATCAGTCAACCGTTCGATGAGAATTAGCTACAATCACATAATAAGGTATTCTTTTCTTCCAAATCACCGAATCCGTCAACTGTTCGATGAGAATCAGTGACAATCATGTAATAAGCCATTCTGAGCTTACAAATCACCGAATTGGTCAACCATTCGATGAGAATCAATTAAAATCATGTAACAAGCCATTCTGAGATAACAAATCACCAAATCTGTCAACCATTTGATGAGAATCAATTAAAATCACGTAACAAGCCATTTTGAGCTTACAACTCACCAAATCGGTTAATTGTTTCATGAGAATCAACTACAATCACATAACAAGCCATTTTAAGCTTACAAATCACCGAGTTAGTCAACCATTCGATGAGAATCAATTACAATCATGTAATAAGCTATTCTGGGCTTACAAATCACCGAATTAGTCAACCGTTCGATGAGAATTAATTACAATCACATAACAAGTCATTCTAACTTTACAAATCACCGAATCGGTCAACTGTTTGATGAGAATCAGCTACAATAACCTAACAAGCCAGTTTGAGCTTACAAATCATTGAATCGGTCAGCCATTCGATGAGAATCAATTACAATCATGTAATAATCCTTTCTGAGCTTCCAAATTACCAATCGGTCAACCATTTAATGAGAATCAATTACAATCATGTAACAGGCCATTTTGAGCTTACAAATCACTGAAACGGTCAACCATTCGATGAGAATAAATTGCAATCATGTAACAAGCCATTTTGAGCTTACAAATAACTAAATCGTTCAACCATTCGATGGGAATCAACAATAATCACGTAAATGGCCATTCTGAGCTTACAAATCACTGAATCGGTCATCCATTTGATGAGAATAATCTACAATCACGTAACAAGCCATTCAGAGCTTACAAATAACTTAATCGGTCAACCGTTCGATGTGAATCAGCTATAGTCACGTAACAAGCCATTCTAAGTTTACAAATCACCGAATGGGTCAACCGTTCAATGAGAATCAATTACAATCATGTAACAAGCCATTTTGAGTTTACAAATCACTGGATCGGTCAACCATTCGATGAGAATCAATTACAATCATGTAACAAGCCATTCTAAGCTTCGAAATCATTGAATCGACAACCATTCGATGAGAATCAATTACAATCACGTAACAAGCCATTCTGAGCTTACAAGTCACTAAATTGGTCAACCATTTGATGAGAATCAACTAGAATAATGTAACAAGCCATTCTGAGCTTACAAATCACCGAATCAATTAACCGTTCGATGAGAATCAGCTACAATCATGTAACAAGCCATTATGCACTTACAAATCATCAAATCGGTCAACTGTTTGATGAGAATCACTTACAATCATGTAACAACCAATTCTGAGCTTACAAATCACCAAATCAGTTAACCGTTCAATGAAAATCAGCCACAATCATGTTATAAGCCATTCTGAGCTTACAAATGATTGAATCGGTCAACCATTCAATGATAATTAATTACAATCACGTAACAAACCATTCTGAGTTTCCAAATCACCGAATCGATGAACCGTTCGATGAGAATCAATTACAATGACGTAAAAAGCCATTCTTAGCTTACAGATCACTAAATCAGTCAACCGTTCAATGGAAATTAGCAACAATCATGTAACAAGCCATTTCAAGCTTACAAATCACTGAAATAGTCAATCGTTCGATGAGAATCAATTGTAATCACGTAATAAGCCATTCTGAGCTTACAAATCTCTGAATCAATCAACCGTTCGATGAGAATTAACTACAATCACATAACAAGTCATTCAAAGCTTATAAATCACCGAATCACGCAACCATTCGATGAGAATTAGCTACAATCATGTGACAAGCCATTTTGAGCTTACAAATCACTAAATCGCTCAACCATTTGATGAGAATAAGCTACAATCATGTAACAAGCCATTTTGAGCTTACAAATTACCGAAAAGGTCAACCTGAGAATCAATTGCAATCATGTAACAAGCCATTCTGAGTTTAAAAATCACCGAATCGATCAACTATTCAATGAGAATCAATTACAATCACGTAACAAGCTATTCTAAGCTTACAAATCACCGAATCGGTCAACCGTTCGATGAGAATCAATCACAATATTGTAACAAGCCATTCTAAGCTTACAAATCATCGAATCGATCAATCGTTTGATGAGAATCAATTACAATCACGTAACAAGCCATTCTGAGTTTACAAATCACTGAATCGGTCAATTATTTGATGAGAATCAGCTACAATCATGTAACAAGCCATTCTGAGCTTACAAATCACCGAATCAGTCAATCATTCGATGAGAATCAATTACAAACACATAACAAGCTATTTTGAGCTTACATATCACCAAATCAGTCAATCGTTTGATCAGAATAAATTACAATCACATAACAACCCATTCTGAGCTTACAAATCACCAAATCGGTCAACCATTCGATGAGAATCAGCTACAATCATGTAACAAGCCATTCTGAACTTACAAATCATGAAATTGATCAGCCATTTGATGAGAATCAGCTCTAATCATGTAACAAGCCATTCTGAGCTTACAAATCACCGAATTGGTCAACCGTTCAATGAGAATCAATTACAATCATGTAAAAAGCCATTCTAAGCTTAGAAATCAAGGAATCAGTCAACTATTCGATGAGAATCAATTACAATCACGTAACAAGTCATTCTGAGCTTACAAATCACTGAATCAATCGACCTTTCGATGATAATCAATCACCATTATGTAACAAGCCATTCTAAGCTTACAAATCACCGAATCGGTCAACCATTCGATGAGAATCAGCTACAATCATGTAATAAGCCATTCTAAGCTTACAAATCACCGAATCGGTCAACCGTTTGATGGGAATCAGCTATAATCATGTAGCAAGCCATTCTGAGCTTACAAATCACCAAATTGGTCAACTGTTTAATGAGAATCAGCTAAAATCATGTAACAAGCCATTCTAAGCTTACAAATCACTGAATTAGTCAACCGTTCGATGACAATCAATTACAATCACGTAACAAGTCATTCTGAGCTTACAAATCACTGACTCGGACATCTGTTCGATGAGAATCAATTACAATCATGTAACAAGACATTCTGAGTATACAAATCATCAAATCAGTCAATTGTTTGATGACAATCAATTTAGAATGAGGTAACAAGCCATTCTGAGCTTACAAATAACCAAATCACGTAAGAAGATAATCTAAGCTTACAAATAACCAAATCAGTCAACCATTCAATGAGAATCAATTACAATCACATAACAAGCCATTATGAGCAAACAAATCACTGTATCGGTCAACCGTTTGATGAGAATCAATTACAATCACATAACAAGCCATTCTGAATTTACAAATCACCGAATCGGTTAACTATTTGATGAGAATGAGCTACAGTCATGCAACAAGCCATTTCGAGCTTACAAATCACAGATTCGGTCAACTGTTCGATGAGAATCAATTACAATCATGTAACAAGCCACTCTTAGCTTACAAATCACCGACTCGGTCAACCAATCGAGGAGAATCAACTACAATCACGTAACAAGCCATTATCAGATTACAAATCACCAAATCGGTCAACCATTCAATGAGAATCAATTACAATCATGTAACAAGCTATTCTGTGCTTACAAATCACCGAATCGGTCAACCATTCGATGAGAATCAATTACAATATCGTAACAAGCCATTCTAAGCTTACAAATCATTGAATCGGTCAACTGTTCGATGAGAATCAATTATAATCATGTAACAAGCCATTCTGAGCTTACAAATCACTAAATCGCTCAACCATTTTATGAGAATCAGCTACAATCATGAAACAAGCCATTCTGAGGTTACAAATCAATGAATTGGTCAACCGTTCTATGAGAATCAACTACAATCACGTAACAACCCATTCTAAGCTTACAAATCACCTAATTGGTCAACTGTTTGACAAAAATTAATTACAATCACGTAACAAGCCATTCTTAGCTTACAAATCACTGAATCGGTCAACCATTCGATGTGAATCAGCTCCAATCATGTAACAAGCCATTCTGAGCTTACAAATCATTGAATCGGTCAACTGTTTGATGAGAATAAGCTAAAATCATTTAGCAAGCCATGAAATCGTGTAACAAGCCATTCTGAGTTTACAAGTCACCGAATTGGTTAACGGTTTGATGGGAGTCAGCTAGAATCACGTAACAAGCCATTCTGAGCTTACAAATCACCAAATTAGTCAATCGTTCGATGAGAAGCAGCTCCAATCATGTAACAAGCCAGTTTGAGCTTACAAATCACCAAATCGGTCAACCGTTCAATGAGAATAAATTACAATCACATAACAAGCCATTATGAGCTTACAAATCACCGAATCGGTCAGCTATACCATGAAAATTAATTATAATCACGTAAAAAGCCTTTCTGAGCTTACAAATCACTGAATCAGTCAACCGTTCAATGAGAATCATCTCCAATAATGTAAAAGGCCATTTTGAGCTCACAAATCACCGAATTGGCCAACTCTTCGATGAGAATCTCCTACAATCACGTAACAAGCCATTCTAAGCTTAAAAATCATTGAATCGGTCAATCGTTAGATGAGAATGAATTACAATCACATAACAAGCCATTTTGAGCTTATGAATCACTGAATCAGTCAACCATTTGATGAGAATCATCTCCAATGATGTAACAAGCCATTTTGAGCGTACAAATCACCGAATCGGTCAACGATTTGATGAGAATTTATTACAATCACGTAACAAGCCATTCTAAGCTTACAATTCACCGAATCGATCAACCGTTCAATGAGAATCAATTACAATCACATAATAAACCATTCTGAGTTTACAAATCACTAAATCGGTCAACCGTTCGATGAGAATCAATTACAATCATGTAACAAGCCATTTTGAGCTTATAAATCACTGAATCGGTCAACCGTTCGATAAGAATCAATTGCAATCACGTAACAAGCCATTCTAAGCTTACAAATCATTGAATCGGTCAACCATTCGATGAGAAACAATTACAATCACGTAATAAACCATTGTGAGCTTACAAATCACCGAATCAGTCAACCATTCAATGAGAATCAATTACAATGATGTAACAAGCTATACTTAGCTTACAAATCACCGAATCGGTCAACCGTTTGATGAGAATTGGCTATAATCACATAACAAGCCATTCTGAGTTTACAAATCACCGAATCAATCAATCGTTCGATGAGAATCAACTATAATCATGCAACAAGCCATTCTGAGCTCACAAATCATTGATTCGGTCAACCATTCGATGAGAGACAGCTACAATCATGTAAAAAGTCTTTCTGAGCTTACAAAATCACTGACTCGGTCAACCGTTCGATGAAAATCATTTGCAATCATGTAAGAAGCCATTCTAAGCTTACAAATCACCGAATCGGTCAACCCTTCGATGAGAATCAACTACAATCATGTAACTAGCCATTTTGAGCTTACAAATCCCTTAATCGGTCAACCATTTGATGAGAATTAGCTACAATCACGTAACAAGCCATTCTGAGCTTACAAATCACCGAATCGGTAAATTGTTTAATGAGAATAATCTCCAATCACATAAGAAGATATTCTGAGCTTACAAATTACTGAATCGGTCAACTATTTGATGAGAATCAGCTACAATCACGTAACAAGCCATTCTGAGCTTATAAATCACTAAATCGATCAACCACTCCACGAGAATTATGTACAATCACGTAACAAGCCATTTTGAGCTAACAAATCACTGAATCGGTCAACTGTTCGATGAGAATAAGCTGCAATCACGTAACAAGACATTCAAGCTTACAAATCACCGAAACTGTCAACTGTTCGATGAAAATCAATTGCAATTATGTAACAAAACATTCTGTGCTTACAAATCACTAAATCGATCAATCGTTCGATAAGAATCAATTACAATCATGTAACAAGCCATTCTGAGCTTACAAATCACCGAATCAGTCGACCGTTCGATGAGAATCAATTACAATCACGTAACAAGCTATTCTTAGCTTACAAATCATTGAATTGGTCAACCGTTTGATGAGAATCAGCTACAATCACGTAACAAGCCATTCTGTGCTTACAAATCACCGAATCGATCAACCGTTTGATGAGAATTTTCTATAATCATGTAACAAGCCATTCTGAATATACAAATCACTGAATTGATCAATCATTCGATGAGAATTAATTCCAATTAAGTAACAAGTCATTCTGAGCTTACAAATCACCGAATTAGTCAACCGTTTGATGAGAATCAATTACAATCACGTAACAAGCTATTCTTAGCTTACAAATCATTGAATCGGTCAACTGTTTAATTATAATCAACTATAATCACGTAACAAGCCATTCTGAGTTTACAAATAATCGAATAGGTCAACCATTCTATAAGAATAAATTACAATCATGTAACAAGCCAGTCTGAGTGTACAAACCACTGAATCAGTAAACTATTCGATGAGAATCAATTACAATCATGTAACAAGCAATTCTTAGCTTACAAATCACTGAATCAATCAACCATTCGATGGGAATCAACAACAATCACGCAACAAGGCATTTCGAGCTTACAAATCACCGAAATGGTCAACCGTTTGATTAGAATCAATTGCAATCACGTAACAAGTCATTCTACACTTACAAATCTATGAATCGGTCAACCGTTCGATGAGAATCAGCTACAATCACGTAACAAGCAATTCGAAGCTTATAAATCACCGAATCAGTCAACCATTCGATGAGAATCAACTACAATCATGTAACAAGCCATTCTGAGCTAACAAATCACTGAATCAGTCAACCATTCAATGAGAATAAGCTACAATCACGTAACAAGTGATTCTAAGCTTACAAATCATTGAAAAGGTCAAACATTCGATGAGAATCAATTGCAATCATGTAACAAGCCATTCTAAGCTTACAAATCACCGAATCAGTCAACCGTTCGATGAGAATTAATTACAATCATGTAATAAGCCATTCCGAGCTTACAAATTATCAAATCGGTCAATCATTTGATCAGAATCAATTACAATGACGTAACAAGTCATTCTAAGCTTACAAATCACTGAATCGGTCAACCGTTTGATGAGAATTAGCTACAGTCACGTAACAAGCCATTCTGAGCTTAAAAATCATTGAATCAGTCACCCGTTTGATGAGAATTAATTACAAACACGTAACAAGCCATTCTGAGCTTACAAATCACTGAATTGGTCAACCGTTTGATGAGAATAAATTACAATCACGTAACAAGCCATTTTGAGCTACAAATCACCAATCTATCAATCATTTGATGAAAATCAATTACAATCACGTAACAAGCTATTCTAAGCTTACAAATCACTGAATTGATCAATTGTTCGATGAGAATAAGCTACAATCACGTAACAAGCTATTTTGAGCTTACAAATCATGGAACCGATCAACTATTCGATGAGAATCAACTACAATCACGTAACAAGCCATTCTGAGCTTACAAATCACCCAATCGATCAACCATTGGATAAGAATCAGGTAAAATCATGTAACAAGTCATTATGAGCTTACAAATCACTGAATCGGTCAACCGTTCGAGAAGAATCAACTACAATGACGTAACAAGCCATTCTGAGCTTACAAATCATCGAATCGATCAACCATTTGATGAGAATCATATTAGATCACGTAACAATCCATTCTGAGCTACAAATCACCGAATCGGTAAACCGTTCGATAAGAATTAATTACAATCACATAACAATCCATTCTGACCTTACAAAATATTGAATCGGTCAATCGTTCGATGACAATCAGGTATAATCATGTAAAAAGCCATTCTGAGCATACAAATCATCGAATCGGTTAACCGTTCGATGAGAGACATCTCCAATCATGTAACAAGCCATTCTGAGCTTACAAATCAATGAATCCATCAACTGTTTAGTGAGAATCAGCTACAACCACGTAACTAGCCATTCTGAGCTTACGAATCCCTGAATCGGTTAACTGTTTGATGAGAATTAGCTACAATCACATAACAAGCCATTCTGAGATTATAAATCACTGAATCAGTCAACCGTTCGATGAGAATCATCTCTAATCATGCAACAACCCATTTTAAGCTTACAAATACCTGAATCGGTGAACCGTTCGATGAGAATCAACTACAATCACGTAACAAGCAATTTCTTAGCTTACAAATCACTGAGTCGGTCAACTGTTCGATGAGAATCAACTACAATCATGTAACAAGCCATTCCTAGCTTACAAATCATGAAAATAGTCAAGTGTTTGATGACAATCAATTACAATCATGTAACAAGCCATTTTGAGCTTACAAATTACTAAATCAGTCAACCGTTCAATGAAAATCAGCTACAATCATGTAAATGGCCATTTTGAGCTTACAAATCACCGAATCGGTCAATCGTTCAATGAGAATTAGTTCCAATCATGTAACAAGCCATTCTGAGATTACAAATAACTGAGTCAGTCAATCATTTGATGAAAATTAGCTACAATCACATAACAAGTCATTCTATGCTTACAAATCACCAAATCGGTCAACCGTTCGATGAGAACAAATTGTAATTACATTATAAGCCATTCCAAGCTTACAAATCACTGAATTGGTCAACCGTTCAATGAGAATCAGCTACAATCACGTAACAAGCCATTATGAGCTTATAAATCATTGACTCGGTCAACCGTTTCATGAGAATCAATGACAATCACGTAACAAGCCATTCTGAGCTACAATCATGTAACAAGCCATTATGAGCTTACAAATCACCGAATCAGTCAACCATTCGATAAGAATTAATTACAATCATGTAACAAGCCATTTGGAACTTACATATCACCGAATCGGTCAATTGTTCGATGAGAATCAGCTACAATCACATAAGAAGCCATTCTGAGCTTACAAATCACCGAATCGGTCAACCATTCGATGAGAATTAATTACAATCATGTAACAAGCCATTCTGAGCTTACATATCACTGAATAAATTAACCGTTTGATGAGGATGAGGTACAATCATCTAAAAAACTATTCTGAACTTACAAATCACCGAATCGGTCAACCGTTCGATGAGAATCAACTACAATCACGTAACAAGCAATTTTGAGCTTACAAATCATTGAATCGGTCAATCGTTCGATGAGAATAAGCTACAATCACGTATCAAGCCATTCTGAGCTTACAACTCATAGAATCAGTCAACCATTTAATGATTATCAATTACAATCACGTAAAAAGCCATTCTGAGCTTACAAATCTATGAATTGGTCAACCATTCGATGAGAATTAGCTACAATCATGTAACAAGCCATTCTGAGCTTCCAAATCACCGAATCAGTCAACCATTTGAAGGGAATTATTTACAATCACGTAACTAACTATTTTGAGCTTACAAATCATCGAATCGGTCAACCATTCAATGAGAATCGGCTACAATTACATAACTAGCCATTATGAACTTACAAATCACTGAATCGGTCAACTATTCCATGACAATCAAATATAATCACGTAACAAGCTATTATGAGCTTATAAATCATCGAATCGGTCAACCGTTCGATGAGAATCAATTATAATCATGTAACAAGATATTCTGAGCTTACAAATCACTAGATCGGTGAAGAGTTTGATGAGAATCAATTACAATCATGTAACAACCCATTTTGAGCTTAAAAATCACCGAATCGGTCAACCGTTTGATGAGAATCATCTCCAATCACGTAACAAGCCATTTTGAGCTTACAAATCACCGAATCGGTCAACCGTTTGATGAAAATCAGCTACAATCACGTAACAAGCCATTATGAGCTTAGAAATTACTGAATTGGTCAACCGTTCAATGATAATTAGCTACAATCACGTAACAAGCCATTTTGATCTTAAAAAACATTGAATCGGTCAACTGTTTGATGCGAATCAGCTACAATCATGTAACAAGCCATTCTGAGCTTACAAATCACTGAATCAATCAACCGTTCGATGAGAATCAACTACAATCACGTAACAAGCCATTCTGAGCTTACAAATCACTGAATCGATAAACGTTTGATGAGAATCAGCTACAATCACGTAACAAGCAATTCCAAATTTACAAATCATTGGATCGGTCAATCGTTCGATGAGAATTAGCTAGAATCTTGTAACAAGCTATTTTGAGCTTACAAATCACTGAATCGGTCAATGGTTCAATGAGAATTAGCTACAATCTCGTAACAAGCCATTCTGAGCTGATGAATCACCGAATCAGTCAACCTTTAGATGAGAATCAATTATAATGATGTAAAAAACTATTTTGAGCTTACAAATCACTAAATCGGTCAACCGTTCGATGAGAATCAATTACAATCCCGTAACAAGCCATTCTTAGCTTCCAAATCATTGAATCAGTCAACTGTTCGCTGAGAATCAGTTACAATCACATAACCAGCCAGTCTGAGCTTACAAATGACCGAAACGGTAAACCATTCGATGAGAATCAATTTCAATCATGTAATAAGCCATTTTGAGCTTACAAATTACTGAATCGGTCAACGGTTTGAGGAGAATTAGCTACAATCATGTAACAAGCCATTCTGATGTTACAAATCACCAAATCAGTCAACCTTTCGATGAGAATCAATTACAATCACGTAACAAGCCATTCTGAGCCTACAAATCATAGAATCAGTCAACCATTTGATGAGAATCAATTATAATCACGTAACAAGTCATTCTGAGTTTACAAATCCTTAAATCGGTCAACCGTTCTAGGAGAATCATCTCCAATAACGTAACAAGCCATTCTGAGCTTACAAATAACCAAATTGGTCAACCATTCAATGAGAATCAATTAAAATCATGTAAGAAGCCATTTTGAGATTACAAATAATTGAATTGGTCAACCGTTCGATGAGAATCAATTAAAATCACGTAACAAGTCATTTTGAGATAACAAATCACTGAATCGGTCAACTATTCGATGAGAATCAATTGCAATCACGTAACAACACATTCTAAGCTTACAAATCACCGATTCGGTCAACCATTCGATAACAAATAATTACAATCACGTAACAAGCTATTCTGAGCTTACAAATCTCTCAATCGGTCAACCATTCGATGAGAATCAATTACAATCACGTAACAAGCCAATTTGAGCTTACAAATCACTAAATCGGTCAATCGTTTGATGAGAATGAGCTACAATCACGTAACAAGCCATTCTAAGCTTACAAATCACTGAATCGGTCAATCGATTGCTGAGAATCACTTACAATCATGTAACAAGCCGTTATGAGCTTACAAAGCACTGAATTGGGCAAGCATTCGATTAGAATTAATTACAATTAGGTAACAAGCCATTATGAGCTTACAAATCACCGAATCAGTCAACTATTTGAGGAGAATCAATTACAATCACGTAACAAGCCATTCTAAGCTGATAAATCACCGAATCGGTGAACCATTCGATGAGAATTAATTACAATCATGTAACAAGCCATTCTGAGCTTACAAATCATCGAATCGATCAACCATTAGATGGGAATCATTTACAATCATGTAAGAAGCCATTCTGAGCTTACAAATCACCGAGTCGGTCAACCGTTCGATGAGAATCAGCTATAATCACGTAACAAGCCATTGCGAGCTTACAAATCATCGAATCGGTCAACCGTTCTATGAGAATCAATTACAATCATGTAACAAGCCATTATGAGCTTACAAATCACCAAATCGGTCAACCGTTCGATGATAATCATTTACAATAACGTAAGAAGCCATTTTGAGCTTAAAAATCACTAAGTCAGTCAACCATTTGAAGAGAATCAATTACAATCATGTAACAAGCTATTCTGAGCTTACAAGTCACTGAATCGATCAACCATTTTATGAGAATCAGCTACAATCATGTAACAAGCCATTCTGAGCTTACAAATAACCGAATCGGTTAACCGTTCAATGAGAATCAGCTACAATCATGTAACAAGCAATGCTGAGCTTACAAATAACTGAATCGGTCAACCGTTTGATCAAAATCACTTACAATCATGTAACAACCCATTTTGAGCTTACAAATCACCGAATCGGTTAACCGTTCAACGAGAATTAGTTACAATCACATAACGAGCCATTATAAGCTTACAAATCATCGAATCGGTCAACCATTCAATAAAAATTAGTTACAATCACGTAACAAACCATTCAAAGTTTATAAATCACTGCATCGGTCAACCGTTCATTGAGAATAAGCTACAATCATGTAACAAGCCATTCTGAGCTTACAAATCACCGAATCGGTCAACCGTTTTATCAGAATCAACTACAATCATGTAAAAAGTCATTCTGAGCTTACAAATCACTGAATTGGTCAACCATTCGATGAGAATCAACTATAATCATTCAACAAGCCATTCTTAGCTTACAAATCAATAAATCGGTTAACCGTTCAATGAGAATCAATTATAATCATGTAACAACCCATTCTGAGCTTACCAATCACCGAATCGGTGAACCATTCGATGAGAATAAACTACAATCATGTAAAAAGCTATTCTTAACTTACAAATCATCGAATCGGTCAACCGTTCCATGAGAATTAATTACAATCATGTAACAAGCCATTCTGAGCTTACAAATCACCGAATCGATCAACCGTTTGATGCGAATCAACTACAATCACATAACAAGCCATCTTGAGCTTACAAATAATCAAATCGGTCAACTGTTCAATGAAAATTAGCTACAATCATGTAATAAGCCATTCTGAGTTTACAAATCGCCCAATCAGTCAACCATTCGATAAGAATCAACTACAATCACGTAACAATCCATTATGTGCTTACAAATAACTAAATCGGTCAACCGTTGGATGAGAATCAGCTACAATCATGTAACAAGCCTTTCTGAGCTTACAAATCACCGAATTGGTCAACCGTTCGATAAGAATCAATCACAATCACGTAAAAAACCACTCTGAGCTTACAAATCAATGAATCGGTCAATCGTTCGATGAGAATTAGTTACAATCACGTAACAAGTTATTATGAGCTTACAAATCACCAAATGGTCAACCATTTGATGAGAGTCAGCTACAATCGGTCAAGCGTTCGATGAGAATCATTTACAATCATGTAAGAAGCCATTTTGAGCTTGAAAATCACAAAATCATTCAACCGTTCGATGAGAATAAGCTACAATCACATAACAAGCCATTCTGAGTTTACAAATCACCGATTCGGTCAACTGTTTGATGAGAATCACTTACAATCATGTAAGAAGCCATTTTGAGCTTACAAATTGTTGAATCGATCAACAGTTCAATGAGAATTAATTACAATCACGTAAGAAGCTATTCTGAGCATACAAATCACCGAATCAGGTAACCGTTCGATTAGAATTAATTACAATCACTTAAGAAGCTATTCTGAGCATACAAATCATCGAATGGGGTAACTGTTCGATTAGAATTAATTACAATCATGTAACAAGCCATTATGAGCTTACAAATCACCAAATCGGTCAACCATCCAATGAGAATCAGCTATAATTATGTAATAAGCTTTTCTGAGCTGACAAATTACCGAATTGGTCAACCGTTCGATGAGAATCAGCTACAATCATGTAACAAACCATTCTGAGGTTGCAAATCACCAAATCAGTCAACCATTTGATGAGAATCATCTCCAATCATGTAACAAGCCATTCTGAGCTTACAAATCATCGAATCGGTCAACCATTTGATGAGAATCAATTACAATCACGTAACAAGCCATTGTCAGCTTAAAAATTACCGAGTTGGTCAATTGTTCAATGAGAATCAATTGCAATCATGTAACAAGCTATTTTGAGCTTACAAATCACCGAATCGGTCAACCGTTCGATGAGAATCAGCTACAATCACGTAACAAACCATTCTGAGCTTACAAATCACTGAATCGGTCAACCATTCGATGAGAATCAATTACAATCACGTAACAAGCCATTCTGAGCCTAAAAATCACCGAATCGGTCGACCGTTTGATGAGAATCAGCTACAATCATGTAACAAACCATTGTGAGCTTACAAATCACCGAGTCGGTCAACCGTTCAATGAGAACCAATTACAATAAGGTAATCAACTATTCTAAGCTTAGAAATCACCGAATCGGTCAACCATTCAATGAGAATTAATTACAATCATGTAACAAGCCATTCTGAGCTAACAAATCACCGAATCAATCAACCGTTTGATGAGAATCAGCTACAATCACGTAACAAGCCATTCTTAGCTTACAAATCACTAAATCGGTCAACCATTCGGTGAGAATCAATTATAATTGTGTAACAAGCCATTTTCAGCTAACAAATCACCGAATCGGTCAACCGTTCGATGAGAATTAATTAAAATCACATAACAAGCCATTCTGAGCTTACAAATTGTCGAATTGGTCAACCGTTCGATGAGAATCAGCTACAATCATGTAACAAGCCATTTTGCAGTTACAAATCACCGAATCGGTCAACCGTTCTATGAGAATTAGCTACAAACATGTAACAACCCATTTTGAGCTTACCATTCACTAAATCGGTCAACCGTTCGATGAGAATCAATTACAAAAATGTAACAAGTCATTCTTAGATTACAAATCACTGAATCAGTCGATCGTTTGCTGAGAATCAACTACAATCCCGTAAAAATCCATTCTGAGCTTACAAATCACTGAATTGGTAAACTGTTCGATGAGAATCATCTCCAATCACGTAACAAGCCAATTTGAGCTTACAAATAATCAAATCGGTCAACCATTCGATGAGAATCAATTACAATCACATAACAAGCCATTGTGAGCTAACAAATTACTGAATCGGTCAACCGTTTGATGAGAATCAATTGCAATCACAAAACAAGCCATTCTGAGCTTACAAATCACCGAATCAGTCAACTGTTTGATGAGTATCAGCTACAATCATGTAACAAGCCATTCTGAGCTTACGAATCACTGATTTAGTCAACCGTTTGATGAGAATAAATTACAATCACGTAACAAGCCATTTTAGACTTTCAAATAACCGAATCACTAAAATGGTCAACCATTCGATGAGAATCTATTACAATCACGTAACAACCCATTCTGAGCTTGCAAATCACCGGATTGGTCAACCATTTGATGAGAATTATTTATGTTAGAATAAGTTATTAATTTTATTAATATTTTACTCCCTTCTTAAGATATCAACTCTTTGCTTTAGTCAACTCATGCACTAGTTATGCATCAGTTTTCTTTAGTTGACTTATGCACTAGTTATTTTTTGCATGCATTAGTCTTGTAATAGTTTAACTGATTATTACATGCACTTTTGCTTTTTAAGTTTTCCTTTTCAAGGCCTTTGATCTTTTTTATATAGATGATCCATTGTACACTATTATTCATTCATTAATTGAGGATATTTTCTTCTTCATATTTTTGAGTCAAACCCTTGGCCTCTTCTTCTCTCTACTTCCTTGTAACAAGTTTTTTGTATGCAGATGATCTTGGCGTTCTGTGGATTTGTATTGCTCAAATCCTACATGGTATCAGAGGCTAATCTGCTACAACTTTTTCATGTTTGAAGGATTCAAATTAGAGATTTGAGAGGTTTTGGTTATAGTTTTTAGATCTGATTTTCTCTGTAGGACGTTATTTTTTATTTCTTTTTTGCTTGCAAATTTTTTTTTTTGGAGCATTTTTAGCCCAAATAGACCTCACGGTTGCGTTCGGAAGGTCTGAGATAGTCAAAATTCATATAAAACTTGTCAAATTTTGACAAGTTGACTTCTGAGGCAAATTTTTTTTGCCCTCTAGACCGTACTGCTTGGCACGCGGATCGAGACAATCAAGGTACGATAATTTTTTTTTTAAAAAAATAAAAATTAAAAAAAATTTGGCCCACCACCAAGCAGCCACCCAGAAGCCACCCGGCGGCCACCGCAGAGCCACCTGACGGCCACCGCCAACCGCCATCACTCCGACTGCCACCGCTCCGCCCAGCGGCCGCTGTGCCAACCGCGCCACCCTAACCGCCAACGGCTAGGCCAAACCACCAACGGCGGGCCCAAACCACTAGAAGCTAGCCCTTTAGTGCCAGCACTCGGACGACATGTGACCAGGGGCCAGCGGGATTTTTTGCACAACAAAAAAATTATTTTTGAATTTTTTTTTTACCTTTGGAGCACTTTTCACTCAAATTGGCTTTTCGGGAGCTCCAGGCATCATTTTTTGACAAACGAGATATCATCGGAAAGCTGGTTCCAAGCCCGACGCTCTCATGGAGTTTAATCTGGTATTTTTTTTTTCCATCTAGCTTGTTGTTTCTGATGTCAAATCCAGATTATCTTTTTTCCATTCCAGGGGGGCTAATTTGCTCAAATTAGCTCCATTTTTTGATCCGGAAGAAGCGTCATAAAGATCTTCTCGAGAACCATCTATATTTCTAACTCTTTTCATTAGAATTTTTTCAAGGTACACAAGATTCAGATCTGAAGCCTCTTTGCTCTTCTCTTGATAAAGCATATCATTTTAGGCTTGGGGGTTCGATATTTGGCTTGTGGGGGGGGGGGTCTTATTTTCTTGTTTCTTTCAATTAAACAAGATATTTGTCAAAGTAAAACCCCTTCTAAAGAATATGGCCAAGACCTCTTCTTTTCTAGAACTTCTGACCCCACATAATTATCACACATGGAAAACCCTGATGACACGGCTTCTCCATTCAAAAGGGCTCTGGTCTTGTCTAGATGCAGTGCAGCTAGTATTACAAAGGCCCTTTGAGATGATGCAACATTGAAACAAGATGGATGAGGCTATGGGGTTGATTGCTTTACAGGTATCAGACAGCTTGTAGTTTCATCTTGATGGGTGCAATACCCCTCTAGCTATGTGGACCAAGCTGAACACTTTGTTTGGTACAGTAAATGAGTTTTGAGCACTTCAGATTGAGGCAGAGCTTACCTCTCTTGTACCTAATTCTTTTCCCTCTATTGAGGACTTTCTAATGAAGTTCAAATAGTAGAGATCTTTGTTACACAGATGTGGAAAGCAAAAGACTGATAAAGAGTGCATTTATCTGATTCTGTCTAAGTTTAGGGGAAACTTTCAGATCTTCTCTTCTACCTTTCATTCTACAATGGATGCTTTGGGACCTACATTCACCATGCCCACTTTTGAGGTGTTATGTGATCGTTTGACTAGAGAGTAGGCCAAGATTACTTAGTTGGACTCTCTAACAGGATCAACGAACCATGCATTGGTTGCCCAACCCTCCAAAGAAAAGTAGAAGCAGAAGCCAAAATAGATATTAGATTCCTCTTCTCAGCCCTCTACTGGCCCACCATCTTCTTCTAAGAAGGAGAAACAAAAGATCGAGATACCTACATGTTCCTATTGTCAGAAGGGACCTCATGATGAGTCACATTATTTTTAGAAGAGATTTGATGGCTATGAGAAACAGATTGCATATTTGCAAGTTCTTCTTCAGAAGAGCACTATTTCCTCTCCATCCTCTTCTACCTCAAAAGGGTGTTCTTTTTAGTCTTCCTCCACATCTTCGACATCTGGACAGGATTTAGGAAAGGGTCATGCATTATGAGCATCCATTGCATCCCCTTCACAGGTCCCTTGGATATTGGATTCAGGTGCTTCTCACCATATGGCATCTTCTAAAGGGGTCTTCTCTACTGTTGAGGCTTCTCCCATTCCTCCTATTCTCATGGGGAATAACACTATCCTGACAGTCTGCGGGAAAGGTTCAGTCAGCATTCAGGATGGCACATTCAATGATGTATTGTATGTTCCATCTCTATTTGTAAACCTTCTCTCGATTTATTAGATTACACACAGTGGTTCAAGGAAGACAGTTGAGTTCACTGTAGATTCAGTCTTCATTCGAGATATTATGACAGGAGGTATTGTTGCTACAGGGACAGTTGATCATTCCACCCGTCTCTACACCTTCTCACACTTTGGTCCACCATCTCCATTATCAGAGCACAACTCTCCTCTTTCGTGAGAGCCTCATGTGGTGCAGTCAGGTCGCTTGAACCTTTGCATTCTTCCTGAGATCACTACTATGATTGCCACACCACATCTTGTTGAGGTCTTTTCTCTTTAGTAGGATTCTTCTTCAGCACTGCCTGACCCTCCAGCTCCATTCATTGAGCTACCAGGTGCAGTTGTTGAGGATTCTATAGAGGACACTCATCTCCTCTCTCCTAATAGTGTCAGCACACCAGTCACACCACCTACATTGGGGATTCCCTTTCAGGCTCCTTGTGTTTTCTCCTTTGAGCATCAGCTAGCCCTTCCAGTTTCACCTCTCATTCAGGAGTTTCCTTGTTTCGTGCCTTTGTTTCTTCCGCATTAGAGTTCCATTGGTTCAATCATTTCCACAGAGGTTCCATTATTCTGGGGGGACTTTGGTGTCTCATCCCTCTCTCATGGGGGGGCTAGTTGTACTTATGGTTTTGAGAGAGTCTCTTGAGCTATTTTTTTTCTGCATTTTTCTATCTCTTTTTGGAGTAGAGTTTTTTCCCACTGGGTTTTCTCTATTCCTCCATTTTACAGAGATTTGGTTGTCCTGGGTACCTCATCAGGCCATGTTGCCAGGACCCATTTCTGCTTTCAGCATTGCAGTTTCCTTTGCTTTCTTCTTGCATTATTTGTAGCTGCATCATTGCTCATCTTAAGGGGGGGGTGTTAGAGTAAATTATTAATTTTATTAATATTTTACTTCCTTCTTAAGATATCAACTCTTTGGTTTAGTCAACTCATGCACTAGTTATGCATCAGTTGTTTTTTGCATGCATTAGTCTTGTAATAGTTTAACTGATTATTACATGCACTTCTACTTTTTAGGTTTTCCTTTTCAAGGCCTTTGATCTCCTTTATATGGATGATCCATTGTACACTATTATTCATTCATTAAATGAGGATATTTTTTTCTTCATATTTTTGAGTCAAACCCTTGGCCTCTTCTTCTCTCTACTTCCTTGTAATAGGTTTTTTGTATGCAGATGATCTTGGCATTCTGTGGATTTGTATTGCTCAAATCTTACAGTTTACAATCACATCAGAAGCCATTTTGAGCTTACAAGTCACTGAATCAATCAACCGTTCTATGAAAATCAGCTACAATCATGTAACAAGCCATTTTGAGCGTAGAAATCACCGAATTGGTCATCCGTTCGATGAGAATCAGCTAATATCATGTAACAAGCCATTCTAAATTTACAAATTAGTGAATTGGTCAATTGTTCAATGAGAATCGATTAAAATCATGTAACATGCCATTATGAACTTACAAATCACCGAATCGGTCAACTATTTAATGAGAATCAAGTACAATCACGTAACAAGCCATTATGAGCTTACAAATCACTGAATCAGTCAAACTTTCACTGATAATCAATTACAATTACATAACAAGCCATTGTGAGCTTACAAATCACCGATTCGGTCAAGCATTTGATGACAATCAGCTGCAATCACGTAACAAGCCATTCTGAGCTTACAAATCACCAAATCGGTCAACCATTCGATGAGAGTCAATTAGAATCATGTAACAAGCCATTTTGAGCTGATAAATCAGGGAATCGATCAACCGTTCGATGAGAATCAATTACAATCATGTAACAAGCAATTCTGAGCTTACAAATCACTGAATCTATCAGCCGTTCGATGAGAATAAATTACAATCACATAACAAGTAATTCTGAGCTTACAAATCACTAAATCGGTCACCTATTTGATGAAAATTGATTGCAATTATGTAACAAGCCATTCTGAGCCTACAAATCACCAAATAGATCAACCGTTCGATGAGAATCAGCTAAAATCATGTAACAAGCAATTCTAAGCTTACAAATCACCGAATCGGTCAACTGTTCGATGAGAATCATCTACAATCATGTAAAAAGCCATTCTGAGGTTACAAATCATTGAATCGGTCAACCATTGGATGAGAATCATCTACAATCATGTAACAAGCCATTCTGAGCTTACAGATCATTGAATCGGTCAATTGTTTGATGAGAATCAGCTACAATCAGGTAACAAGCCATTCTGAGCTTACAAATCATCATATCGGTCAACCGTTTGATGAAAATCAATTACAATCATGTAACAAGCCATTCTGAGCTTATAAATCACTGAATCGGTCAACCATTCTATGAAAATCAGCTACAATCACGTAACAAGCCATTATGAGCTTATAAATCACTAAATTAGTCAACCGTTCGATGAGAATCAACTACAATCATGTAACAAGCCATTCTGATCTTACAAATCATTGAATCAGTAAACCATTCGATGAGAATCAATTACAATCATGTAACAAGCCATTTTTAGCTTGCAAATTACTAAATCAGTCAACCGTTCGATGAGATACAACTACAATCATGTAACAAGCCATTCCGAGCTTACAAATCATCAAAACAGTAAACTATTCAATGAGAATCAATTGCAATCATTTAATAAGTTTACCGTTCAATGAGAATCAGTTGCAATCATGTAATAAGCCATTGTGAGCTTACAAATTACCAAATCAGTTAACCATTCAATGAGAATCAGTTACAATCACATACCAAGCCATTCTGAGCTTACGAATTACCAAATCAGTTAATCATTCGATGAGAATTAGCTAAAATCACGTAACGAGCCATTCTGAGATTACAAATCACCGAATCGGTTAACTGTTTGAAGAGAAATAGTTACAATCACGTAACAAGCCATTCTGATCTTACAAATCACCGAATCAGTCAACCATTCAATCAGAATCAATTACAATCACGTAACAAGCCATTCTAAGCTAACAAATGACTGAATCGGTCAACACTTTGACGAGAATCAATTACAATCATGTAACAAGCCATTCTCAAGTTAAAAATCACCGAATCGGTCAACTGATCAATGATAATCAATTACAAATCACCGAATTAGTCAATCATTTGATTAGAATCATCTCCAATCACATAAGAAGCAATTTTGAGCTGAAAAATCACCAAATTGGTCAACCGTTCGATGAGAATCAGCTACAATCATGTAAGAAGTCATTCTGAGCTTACAAATCACTGAATCGGTCAATTGTTCGAAGAGAATCAACTATAATCATGTAACAACCCATTCTAAGCTTACAAATCACTGAATCGGTCAACCCTTTGATGGGAATCAATTGCATTCACGTAACAAGCCATTCTAAGCTTACAAATCACTGAATTGGTCAACCGTTCTATGAAAATCATCTACAATCACGTAACAAGCCATTAAGAGCTTATAAATCACTGAATCAGTCAACCGTTCGATGAGAATCAGCTACAATCACGTAACAAGCCATTCTAAGCTTACAAATCACTGAAACTATAAATCGTTCGATGAGAATCAATTGCAATCATGTAATAAGCCATTTTGAGCTTACAAATTACCGAATCGGTCAACCGTTCAATGACAATCAATTACAATTACGTAAGAAGCCATTCTGAGCTTACAAATCACTGAATCGATCAACCGTTTGATGAGAATCAGCTACAATCACGTAACAAGCCATTTTGAGCTTACAAATCACCGAATATGTCAACTGTTTGATGAGAATCAATTACAATCATGTAACAAACCATTCTGAGCTTACAAATCACCAAATCGGTCAACCGTTCGATGAGAATCATTTAAAATCATGTAACAAGCTATTTTGAGCTTACAAATCACCGATTCGGTCAATCGTTCGATGAGAATCAATTATAATCACATAACATGCCATTCTGAGCTTACAAATCATCAAATCGGTCAAGCGTTCGATGATAATCAATTACCATTACGTAACAAGCCATTCTGAGTTTACAAATCACCGAATCAGTTAACCGTTCAATGATAATCATTTACAATTAGTTAACAAGCCATTCTGAGCTTATGAATCACCAATTCAGTGAACCGTTTGATGAGAAACAATTATAATCACATAACAAGCCATTCTGAGCTTACAAATCATGGAATAGGTCAACCATTTGATGATAATCAATTACCATTATGTGACAAGCCATTCTGAGCTTACAAATCACCAAATCAGTCAAGTATTTGATGAGAATCAGCTACAATCACATAACAAGCCATTCTGAGCTTACAAATCATCGAATAAGTCAATCGTTTGATGAGAATTAGCTACAATCACGTAACAAGCCATTATGTGCTTACAAATCACTGAATCGGTCAATGGTTCGATGAGAATCAATTTACAATCAAGTAACAAGCCATTGTGAGCTAACAAATCATTGAATCGATCAACTGTTTAATGAGAATCAATTGCAATCATCCAACAAGCCATTCTGAGCTTACAAATCACCTAATTGGTCAACCGTTCGATGAGAATCAATTACAATCATGTAACAAGCCATTATGGGCTTACAAATCACCGAATCAGTCAATCGTTCGATGAGAATTAATTACAATTATGTAACAAGCCATTTTGAGCTTACAAATTACCAAATTGGGCACCTGTTCGATGATAATTAATTACAATCATCTAACAACCCATTCTAAGCTTACAAATCACCAAATTGGGCAACTGTTCAATGAGAATGAGCTACAATCATGTAACAAGCCATTCTGAGCTTACAAATCACTAAATCGATCAACTGTTTCTGGAGAATCAGCGACAATCACATAACAAGCCATTCTGAGCTTAATAACCACCGAATCCATCAACCGTTCAATGAGAATCATTTATAATCACATAACAAGCCATTGTGAGCTAACAAATCATTGAATCGGTCAACTGTTTAATGAGAATCAATTGCAATCATGTAACAAGCCATTCTGAGCTTACAAACCACCGAATCAATCAACTGTTTGATGAGAATTAGCTGCAATCATGTAAGAAGCCATTCTGAGCTTACAAATCACCGAGTCGGTCAACCATTTGATGAGAATCAACTACAATCATGTAACAAGCCATTCTGAGCTTACAAATCACTGAATTGGTCAACCCTTCGATGAGAATCAGCTACAATAACGTAACAAGCCATTCTGAGCTTACAAATCACCGAATTCGTCAACTGTTCGATGAGAATCAGCTACAATCATGTAACAACCCATTTTGAGATTATAAATCATTGAATCGATCAACCATTCAATGAGAATTAATTACAATCACGTAACAAGCCATTCTGAGCTTACAAATCACTGAATCGGTCAACTGTTCGAGGAGAATCAGCTACAATCACGTAAAAAGCCATTCTGAGCTTAATAACCACCAAATCTATTAACCATTCAATGAGAATCATCTATAATCACGTAACAAGCCATTGTGAGCTAACAAATCATTGAATTGGTCAATTGCTTGATGAGAATCAATTACAATCATGTAACAAGCCATTCTGAGCTTACAAATCACCGAATCGATCAACTATTTGATGAGAATAAGCTACAATCATGTAACAAGCCATTTTGAGCTTACAAATCACCGAGTCAGTCAACCATTCAATGACAATCAACTACAATCATGTAACAAGCCATTCTGAGCTTACAAATCACCAAATTGGTAAACCGTTCGATGAGAATAAGCTATAATCACATAACAAGCCATACTGAGCTTACAAATCACCGAATCGGTCAACCATTCGATGAGAATCAATAACAATCATATAACAAGCCATTCTTAGCTTACAAATCACTCAATCGGTCAACCGTTCGATGAGAATCAGCTACACTCACGTAACAAGTCATTTTGAGCTTACAAATCACCGAAACGGTCAACCGTTCGATGAGAATCAATTGCAATCATGTAAAAAGCCATTTTGAACCTACAAATTACTTATTCAGTCAACCGTTCAATGAGAATCAATTACAATGATGTAAATGGCCATTCTGAGCTTGCAAATCACCGAATCGGTCAATCGTTTGATTAGAATCAGCTACAATCATTAACAAGTCATTCTGAGCTTACAAATCACATAATCGGTCAACTGTTCAATGAGAATCAGCTACAATCACGTAACAACCTATTCTGAGCTTACAAATCATCAAATCTATCAACCTTTTGATGAGAATAAGCTACAATCACGTAACAAGCCATTTTGAGCTTACAAATCACAAAAATGGTCAACCATTCGATGAGAATCAATTGCAATCACGTAAAAACCCATTTTAAGCTTACAAATAACCGAATCGATCAACTGTTTGATGAGAATCATTTACAATCACATACGAAGCCATTATGAGCTTACAAATCGCTGAATTGGTCAATCATTTCATGAGAATCAACTGCAATCACATATCAAGCGATTATGACCTTACAAATCACTGAATCGATGAATGGTTCGATGAGAATCAGCTACAATCACCTAACAAGCCATTCTGAGCTTACAAATCATCGAATCAGTCAACTATTCGATGAGAATCAATTTACAATCATGTAACAAGCCATTCTTAGCTTACAAATTACTAAATCGGTCAACCATTTGATGAGAATCAATTACAATCATGTAACAAGCCATTCTGAGCTTACAGGTCACTGGATCGGTCAATCATTGCATGAGAATCAATTGCATTCATGTAACAAGCCATTCTAAGCTTAGAAATAACTGAATCGGTCAACTGTTCGATGAGAATCAACTACAATCACGTAACAAGGCATTCTGAGCTTACAAATCACTAAATCAGTCAACCGTTCGATGAGAATCAATTACAATCACATAACAAGAAATTTTGAGCTAACAAACCACCGAATCAGTGAACCGTTCGATGAGAATCATCTCCAATCACGTAACAAGCCATTCTAAGCTTACAAATCACTGAATCAGTCAACCGTTTGATGATAATCAATTACAATCACGTAACAAGTCATTCTAAGTTTACAAATCACTGAATCGGTCAACCATTCGATGAGAATTAATTACAATCACATAACAAGCAATTCTTAGCTTAGAAATCACCAAATCGGTCAACCGTTCGATGAGAATAATCTCCAATCATGTAAGAAGTAATTTTGTGCTTACAAATCACCGAATCGGTCAATCGTTCGATGAGAATCAATTACAATCACATAACAACCAATTCTGAGCTAACAAATCACCGAATCGGTGAACCGTTGGATAAGAATCAATGGCAATCATCTAAAAAGCTATTATGAGCTTACAAATCACCAAATCGGTCAAACATTCTATGACAATCAGCTACAATCACGTAACAAGCCATTCTGAGCTTACAAATCCTTGAATCAGTCAACCGTTTGATGAGAATCAGCTACAATCACGTAACAAGCCATTATGAGCTTACAAATCACCAAATCGGTCAACCGTTCATTGAGAATCAGTTACAATCATGTAAGAAGCCATTCTAAGCTTACAAATCACTAAATTGGTCAACTGTTCGATGAAAATTAATTACAATCACGTAACTAGCCTTTCTGAGCTTACAAATCACCAAATCGGTCAACCGTTCAATGAGAATCAACTACAATGAAGTAACAAGACATTCTAAGCTTACAAATCATCGAATTGGTCAACCGTTCGATGAGAATGAATTACAATCACATAACAAGCCATTCCAAGATTACAAATCACTGAATCGGTCAACCATTCGATGACAGTCAGTTATAATTACATAACGAGTAATTCTAAGTTTACAAATCATGGAATCGGTCACCTATTCGATGAGAATTAATTACAATCACATAACAAGCCATTATGAGCTTACAAATCACTGAATCGATCAACCGGTTGATGAGAATCATTTACAATCACATAAGAAGCCATTCTGAGCTTACAAACCACCGAACTGGTCAACCATTTGATGAGAATCACCTACAATCATGTAACAAGCCATTCTAAGTTTACAAATCACTGAATCTGTCAACTGTTTGATGAGAATCAACTATAATCACATAAAAAGCTATTCTGAGCTTACAAATCACTCAATCGATTGATGAGAATCAGCTATAATCAACTAGAATCACGTAAAAAGCTATTCTGCTCTTACAAATCACCGAATCAGTCAACCGTTTGATGAGAATTAGTTACAATTATGTAACAAGCCATTTCGAGCTTACAAATCATTGAATCAGTCACCTGTTCGATCAGAATTGATTAAAATCATGTAATAAGCCATTCTGAGCTGACAAACCATCGAATCGATCAACCGTTCGATGAGAATCAGCTACAATCATGTAACAAGCCATTCTGAGCTCATAAATTACCGAATCGGTCAACTGCTCGTGAGAATCATCTACAGTCACGTAACAAGCCTTTGTGAGGTTAGAAATCACCAAATCGGTCAACTATTGGATGAGAATCAGCTACAATCATGTGACAAGCCATTCTGAGCTTACAAATCACTAAATCGGTTAACCATTCCATGAGAATCTGCTCCAATCATCTAATAAGCCATTCTGAGCTTACAAATCACCATATCGGTCAACCGTTTGATGAGAATCAATTACAAATCATGTAACAAGCCATTCTGAGCTTATAAATAAATAAATAAATCAATCGTTCGATGAGAATCAGCTACAGTCACGTAACAAGCCATTCTGAGCTTACAAATCATTGAATCGGTCAAATGTTCGATGAGAATCAGCTACAATCATGTAACAAGCCATTTTGAGCTTAAAAATAAATGAATCGGTCAACTGTTGGATGAGAATCAGCTACAATCATGTAACAAGCCATTTTGAGCTTACAAATCACCGAATCAGTCAACGATTTAATGAGAATCAATTACAATCACGTAAGAAGCCATTCTAAGCTTACAAATCACCAAATCAGTCAACCGTTTGATGAGAATCAATTATAATCACATAACAAGCCATTCTGAGCTTAAAAATCACCATATCGGTCAACCGAGAATCAATTACAATCACGTAACAACCTATTCTGAGCAAACAAATCACCAAATCAATCAATCGTTTGATGAGAATCAGCTAGAATGATGTAACAAGCCATTCTGAGCTTACATATTACTGAATCAGTCAACCGTTCGATGAGAATCAGCTACAATCACGTAACAAGCAATTTTAAGCTTATAAATCACTGAATCGATTAACCGTTTGATGAGAATAAGCTACAATCATGTAACAAACCATTTTGAGCTTACAAATCACCGAAACGGTCAACCATTTTATTAGAATCAATTACAATCATGTAACAAGCCATTCTGAACTTACAAATTACCGAATCGGTCAATTGTTTGATGAGAATTAGCTACAATCACATAACAAGCTATTATGAGTCTACAAATCAATGAATTGGTCAACCGTTCAATGAGAATCAGCTACAATCACGTAACAAGCCATTCTGAGCTTACAAATCACCGAATCGGTCAACCGTTCGATGAGAATCAATTACAATCATGTAACAAGCCATTCTGAGCTTACAAATCATCGAATTGGTCAACTTTTTGAAGAGAATTAGCTAGAATTAGCTGCAATTGCATTCATGTAACAAGCCATTCTGAGCTTACAAATCTCTAAATCGATCAATCGTTCGATGAGAATCAGCTAGAATCACGTAACAAGCCATTATGAGCTTATAAATCACTGAATTAGTCAACCGTTGGAGGAGAATCAACTAAATCACTAAATCAGTCAAATGTTCAATGAGAATCAATTACAATCATGTAACAAGCCATTTTGAGCTTACAAATCACCGGATCGATCAACTGTTCAATGAGAATCATTTACAATCAGGTAAGAAGCCATTATGAGCTTACAAATCACTGAATCGGTCAACCGTTTAATGAGAATCAATTGCAATCACGTATCAAGCCATTCTAAGCTTACAAATCATTGAATCGATCAACCGTTCGATGAGAATCAGCTACAATCACATAACAAGCCATTCTGAGCTTACAAATCACTGAATCAGTCAACTATTTAATGAGAATAAATTTACAATCATGTAATAAGCCATTTTGAGCTTACAAATTACCAAATAGGTCAACCGTTCGATGAGAATAAATTACAATCATGTAACAAGCCATTTTGAGCTTACAAGTCACCGAATCGGTCAATCATTTGATGAGAATAAGCTACAATCATGAACAAACCATTATGATCTTCCAAATCACCGAATCGGTCAACTGTTTGAAGAGAATCAGCTACAATCACGTAACAACCCATTTTGAGCTTACAAATCACTGAATCGGTCAACCATTCGATGAGAGTCAATTGCATTCATGTAACAAGTCATTCTGAGCTTACAAATCACTGAATTGGTCAACCGTTTGATGAGAATTAGCTAAAATCATGTAACAAACCATTATGAGTGTATAAATCACTAAATTAGTCAACCGTTCGATGAGAATCAGCTACAATCATGTAACAAGCCATTTTGATTTGACAAATCACTGAATCAGTCAATCGTTCGATGAGAATCAATTACAATCACGTAATAAGCTATTTTTAGCTTACAAATTACTGAATCGATCAACTATTCGATGAGAATCAACTACAATCACGTAACAAGCCATTTCGAGCTTACAAATTACCAAAATGGTAAACTGTTCAATGAGAATCAATTGCAATCATTAAATAATTTTACTGTTCAATGAGAATCAATTGCAATCATGTAATAAGCCATTTTGACCTTACAAATTACCAAATTGGTCAACTATTCGATGAGAATCGGTTACAATCATGTAGCAAGCCATTTTGTGCTTACAAATCACCGAATCGGTCAACCATTCAATGAGAATTAGCTACAATCACGTAACAAACCATTCTAAGCTTACAAATCACCGAATCGGTTAACCGTTTGATGAGAAATAGTTAAAATCACATAACAAGCTATTCTGAGCTTACAAATCACCGAATCAGTCAACCATTCAATCAGAATCCATTACAATCACGTAACAAGCCACTGATCATCGATCGATGAGAATCAATTACAATCACGTAAGAAGCAATTCTAAGCTAACAAATCATTGAATCAGTCAACCATTTGATGAGAATCAATTGCAATCACCTAACAAGCCATTCTAAGCTTACAAATCATTGAATCGAACAACCGTTCTATGAGAATCAGGTACAATCACGTAACAAGCCATTCTGAGCTTACAAATCACCGAACAGGTGAACCGTTTGATGAGAATTAGCTACAATCACGTAACAAGCCATTATGAGCTTACAAGTCACTGAATTGGTCAACCATTCGTTGGGAATCAACTACAATCACATAAGAAGCCATTTTGAGCTTACAAATCACTGAATCGGTCAACCATTCAATGATAATTAATTACAATCACATACCAAGCCATTCTGAGGTTACAAATCACCGAATGGGTCAACCGTTTGATGAGAAACAGCTACAATCACGTAACAAGCTATTCTTAGCTTATAAATAACTAAATTGGTAAATTGTTCGATGAGAATCAACTACAATCATGTAACAAGCCATTATGAGCTTATAAATCACTGAATCAATCAACAGTTCGATGAGAATTAGGTACAATCATGTAACAAGCATTCTAATCTTACAAATCATTGAATCACTCAACCATTTGATGAGAATCAATTACAATCACGTAACAAGCCATTCTTAGCTTACAAATTACTGAATCGGTCAATTGTTCGATGAGAATAAACTACAATCATGTAACAAGTGATTTCGAGCTTACAAATCACTGAAATGGTAAAGTGTTTGATGAGAATCAATTGCAATCATGTAATAAGCCATTTTCAGCTTACAAATTACCGAATCGGTCAATCATTTGATGAAAATTAGTTACAATCACATAGCAAGCCATTCCAAGCTTAAAAATCACCGAATCGGTCAACCGTTCGATGAGAATCAACTACAATCATGTAACAAGCTATTCAGAGCTTAAAAATCATCAAATCAGTTGACCATTTGATGAGAAATAGTTACAATCACGTAAGAAGCCATTCTGAGCATACATATTAGTGAATCGGTCAACCATTCAATCAGAATCAATCACAATCACGTAACAAGCCATTATGAGCTTAAAAATCATCAAATCAGTCAACCGTTCAATGAGAATAAATTACAATCACGTAACAAGCTATTCTAAGCTTACAAATAATTGAATCGATCAACCGTTCGATGAAAATTAGTTACAATTATGTAACAAGCCATTCTAAGCTTACAAATCACTGAATCGATCACCTGTTCGATGAGAATTAATTACAATCACATAACAAGACATTCTGAGCTTACAAATCATGAAATCGATGAGAATTAGATACAATCACGTAATAATTGATTCTAAGCTTACAAATCATCAAATCTGTTAATCGTTCGATGAGAATCATCTACAATCACATAACAAGCCATTATGAGGTTACAAATCACTGAATCGGTCAACTGTTGTATGAGAATTAGCTACAATCACATAACAAGCCATTCTGAGCTTACAAATAATTGAATTCGTAAATCATTTGATGAGAATCATTTACAATCATGTAAGAACCCATTCTAAGCTTACAAATCACTAAATTGGTCAACCGTTCGATGAGAATCATCTACAATCACATAACAAGCCATTCTCAGCTTACAAATCACTGAATTGAAAATCATTCAGAGATAATCAGCTCCAATAACGTAACAAGCCATTCTAAGTTTACAAATCACCGAATCAGTCAACCATTTGATGAGAATCAACTACAATCATGTAACAAGCCATTCTAAGCTTATAAATCACTGAATCAGTCAACCGTTTGATGGGAATCATAGACAATCACGTACTAATCATCAAATAGGTCAACTGTTCGATGAGAATCAGCTGTAATCATGTAACAAGCCATTCTGAGCTTACAAATCATTGAATCAGTCAAGTGTTCAATGAGAATCAATTACAATCACGTAACAAGCCATTCTAAGCTTAGAAATATCTGAATCTGTCAATCGTTCGATGAGAATCAATTACAATCACGTAACAAGCCATTTTGAGGTTACAAATCACTAAATCGGTGAACCGTTCGATGATAATCAACTACCATTACGTAGCAAGCCATTCTGAGCTTACAAATCACTGAATCGGTCTACTGTTCGATGAGAATCACCTACAATCATGTAACAAGCCATTCTGAGCTTACAAATCACCGAATCGGTCAACTGTTTGATGATAATCAATTTACAATAATGTAACAAGCCATTATGATCTTACAAATCACCGCATTAGTCAACTGTTTGATGAGAATCAAATACAATCACGTAACAAGCCATTGTGAGCTTACAAATCACCGAATCGGTCAATCATTCGGTGAGAATCAATTACAATCACGTAACAAGACATTCTAAGCCTACAAATAATCAAATCGATCAACCATTCGATGAGAATCAATTTACAATCATGTAACAAGCCATTCTGAGCTTACGAATCACCAAATCAATCAGTCGTTCGATGAGAATCAATTACAATCACGTAACACACCATTCTGAGCTTATAAATCACCGAATTGGTCAACCATTCAATGAGAATCATCTCCAATCACGTAACAAGCCATTCTAAGCTTACAAATCACCGAATCTGTCAACAATTCGATGAGAATCAATTACAATCACATAACAAGCCATTCTTAGCTTACAAATGACCAATTTGATCAACCATTTGATGAGAAGCATCTCCAATCACGTATCAAACCATTCTGAGCTTACAAATCAATGAATCTGTCAACCATTAAATGAGAATCAATTACAATCAGGTAACAAGCCATTATGAGCTAACAAATCACCAATCGGTCAACCATTTGATGAGAATCAATTGCAATCATGTAACAAGCCATTCTGAGCTTACAAATCACTGAATCGGTCAACCGTTCGATGAGAATCAGCCATAATCAAGTAACAAGCCATTTTGAGCTTACAAATCATTGAATCGGTGAATCATTCAATGAGAATCAACAACAATCACGTAACAAGCCATTCTGAGCTTACAAATCAATGAATCTGTGAACCGTTAGATGAGAATCAAATATAATCATGTAACAACCCATTTTGAGCTTACAAATCATCGAATCGTTCAACCGTTCAATGAGAATCAATTATAGTCTCGTTACAAATCATTGAATCGATCAACCGTTCGATGAGAGTCAGCTACAATGATGTAACAAGCCATTCTAAGCTTATAAATCACTAAATCGGTAAACCATTCAATGAAAATCAGCTACAATTACGTAACAAGCTATTCTAAGCTTACAAATCACCGAATCGATCAATTGTTCGATGAGAATAAGCTACAATCACGTAAGAAACCATTCTGAGCTTACAAATAATTGAAAAGGTCAACCATTGGATGAGAATCTATTGCAATCACCTAACAAGCCATTCTGAGCTTACAAATCACTGAATCAGTCAACCGTTTAATGAGAATCACCTACAATCATGTAACAAGCCATTCTAAGCTTACAATCACTGAATCGGTGAACCATTTGATGAGAATAAGCTACAATCATGTAAAAAGCCATTATGAGCCTACAAATCACCGAATCAATCAACCATTCTATGAGAATCAATTACAATCATGTAACAAGCCATTCTGAGCTTACAAATCACTGAATCGGTCAACTGTTTGATGAGAATAAATTACAATCACGCAACAAGCCATTTTCAGCTTACAAATCACTAAATCGGTCAACCGTTCGATGAGAATCACCTACAATCACGTAACAAGCCATTCTGGGCTAACAAATCACTAAATCAGTCAATCGTTCGATGAGAATAAGCTACAATCATGTAACCATCCATTTTGAACTTACATATCACCGAAACGGTCAACCATTTGATGAGAATCAGCTACAATCATGTAAGAAGCTATTCTTAGCTTAAAAATCACCGAATCGGTCAACCATTCGATGAGAATCAATTGCAATCATTTAACAAGCCATTCTGAGCTTAGAAATCACCGAATCGATCAATCGTTCGATGAGAATCAATTACAATCATGCAACAAGCCATTTTCATCTTACAAATCACTGAATCGGTCAACCATTCGATGAGAATCAGCTACAATCATGTAACAAGCCATTCTGGGCTTACAAATCACTGAATCGGTCAACCGTTCGATGAGAATAAGCTACAATCATGTAACTAGCCATTCTAAGCTTACATATCATCAAAACGGTCAACCATTCGATGAGAATCAGCTACAATCATGTAACAACCTATTCTTAGCTCAAAAATCACCGAATTGGTCAACCGTTTAATGAGAATCACCTACAATCATGTAACAAGCCATTCTAAGCTTACAAATATCTGAATCAGTCAACCATTTGATGAGAATAATCTACAATCACGTAAAAAGCCATTCTGAGCCTACAAATCACCGAATCAGTCAACCATTCTATGAGAATCAATTACAATCATGTAACAAGCCATTCTGAGCTTACAAATCACTGAATAGGTCAACCATTCAATGAGAATAAATTACAATCACATAACAAGCCATTTTCAGCTTACAAATCACTGAATTGGTCAACCATTCGATGAGAATCACCTACAATCATGTAACAAGCAATTATGGGCTTACAAATCACTAAATCGGTCAACCGTTCGATGAGAATAAGCTACAATCACGTAACCATCCATTTTGAACTTTCATATCACCGAAATGGTCAACCATTTGATGCGAATAAGCTACAATCATGTAACAAGCTATTCTTAGCTTAAAAATCAACGAATCGGTCAACCGTTCGATGAGAATCAATTGCAATCATGTAACAAGCCATTCTGAACTTAGAAATCACCGAATCAATCAACTGTTCGATGAGAATCAATTATAATCACGTAACAAGCCATTCTTAGCTTACAAATCACTGAATCGGTCAATTGTTCGATGAGAATCAACTACAATCAGATAACAAGCTATTCTGAGCTTACAAATAACTGAATCGGTCAACCGTTCAATGAGAATCAACTATAATCATGTAACAAGCCATTCCGAGCTTACAAATCACCGAATCGGTCAACCGTTTGAGAGAATCAATTGCAATCACGTAACAAGCTATTTTGAGCTTACAAATTGACAAATCGGTCCACCATTTGAGAGAATCAATTGCAATCATGTAACAAGCCATTTTGAGTTTAAAAATCATTGAATCGGTCAACCGTTCGATGAGATTCAGTTACAATCATGTAACAAGCCATTCTGAGCTTACAAATCACCAAATCGGTCCACCGTTCGATGAGAATCAATTACAATCACGTAACAAGCCATTCTCAGCTTACAAATCACAGAATTGGTCAACCGTTCGATCATAATTTATTAGCATTACGTAGCAAGCCATTTTGAGCTTACAAATCACCGAATCAGTCAGCTGTTCGATATGAACCATCTACAATCACGTAACAAGCCATTCTGAGCTTACAAATCACTAAATCGGTCAACTGTTCGATGAGAATAAGCCACAATCACGCAACAAGCTATTATGAGCTTACAAATCACTGAAAAGGGTCAACCATTTGATGAGAATCAATTACAATCATGTAACGAGCCATTCTGAGCTTGCAAATCACCGAAATGGTCAACCGTTCGATGAGAATCATTTACAATGATGTAACAAGCTATTCTGAGCTTACGAATCACCGTATCGATCAAACGTTCGATGAGAATCAGCTACAATCATGTAAGAAGCCGTTTTGTGCTTACAAATCACCAAATCGGTCAACTGTTTGATGAGAATCAACTACAATCACCTAACAAGTGATTCTAAGCTTACAAATAATGGAATCAGTCAACCGTTTGATGAGAATCAAATACAATCACATAACAAGCTATTTTGAGCTTACAAATCACCGAATCGGTCAACCATTTGATGTGAATCAGTTACAATCACGTAACAAGTCATTTTGAGCATACAAATCACCAAATCCGTCAATGATTTAATCAGAATCAATTACAATCACGTAAAAGGCCATTTTGAGCTTACAAATCACCGAATCGATCTACCATTCGATGAGAATCAGCTACAATCACGTAACAAGCCATTATGAGCATACAAATCACTAAATCGGTCAACAATTCAATCAGAATCAATTACAATGACGTAAAAGGCCATTCTGAGCTTACAAATCACCAAATCGGTCAATTGTTCAATGAGAATAAATTACAATGACATAACAAGCCATTCTAAGCTTACAAATCATCAAATCGGTCAAACGTTTGATGATAATTAATTACTATTACGTAACAAGCCATTCTGAGTTTACAAATCATAGAATCGGTGAACCGTTCGATGAGAATCAGTTACGATCATGTAACAAGCCATTCTTAGCTTACAAGTCGCCGAATCGGTCAACAGTTCAATGAGAATCAGCTACAATCACATAACAAGCCATTCTGAACTTACAAATCACCGAATCAGTCAAATGTTCGATGAGAATCATCTGCAATCATGTAAGAAGCCATTCTGAGCTTAGAAATCACCTAAGTGGTCAACCATTCGATCAGAATCAATTGCAATCATGTAACAAGCCATTCTGAGCTTCCAAATCACTGAATCGATCAATGGTTCTATCAGAATCAGCTACAATCATGTAAGAAGCCATTCTTAGCTTACAAATTAGTAAATCGGTCAACCGTTCGATGAGAATCAATTACAATCATGTAACAACCCATTTTGAGCTGACCAATCATCGAATCGGTGAACCGTTCGATAAGAATCAACTACAATCATGTAAAAATCCATTCTAAGCTTACAAATCACTGAATCGGTCAACCATTCGATGAGAATCAGGTACAATCATGTAACAACCTATTTTGAGCTTACAAATCACTGAATCGGTCAACCGTTCAATGAGAATTAATTACAATCATCAAACAAGCCATTGTGAGCTTACAAATCACCGAATCGGTCAACCGTTCGATGAGAATCAATTACAATCATGTAAAGAGACACTCTGAGCTTACAAATCACCGAATCAATCAATCGTTCGATGAAAATCATCTCCAATCACGTAACAAGCCATTCTAAGCTTAAAAATCACTAAATCGGTCAACCATTCCATGAGAATTAATTACAATCACGTAACAAGCCATTCTGAGCTTACAAATCACCGAATCGATGAACCATTCGATGTGAATTAGCTACAATTACATAAGAAGCCATTTTAAGCTTACAAATAATTGAATCGGTCAACTATTCGATGAAAATCAGCTACAATCACGTAACAAGCCATTCTGAGCTTACAAATCACCAAATCAGTCAACCGTTCGATGAGAATCAGCTACAATCACGTAACAATCCATTATGAGCTTACAAATAAGTGAATCGGTCAACCATTGAATGGGAATTAGCTACAATCATGTAACAAGCCTTTCTAAGCTTACAAATCACTGAATTGGTCAACTGTTCAATGAGAATCAATTACAATTACGTAATAAACCACTCTAAGCTTACAAATCAATGAATCGGTCAACCGTTCGATGAGAATTAGTTACAATCACGTAACAAGCCATTATGAGCTTACAAATCACCGAATTGGTCAAGCATTCGATGAGAATCATTTACAATCACGTAAGAAGCCGTTTTGAGCTTGAAAATCATAGAATCGTTCAACCATTCGATGAGAATCAACTACAATCACATAACAAGCCATTCTGAGCTTACAAATTACCGATCTGGTCAACCGTTTGATGAAAATCAATTACAATCACATAAGAAGCCATTTTGAGCGTACAAATCATTGAATTGATCAATAGTTCGATGATAATCAATTACAATCACGTAAGAAGCTATTTTAAGCATACAAATCACTGAATCGGGTAACCGTTCGATTAGAATTAATTACAATCATGTAACAAGCTATTCTGAGCTTACAAATCACCCAATCGGTCAACTATTCGATGAGAATCAATTACAATCACATAACAAGCCATTGTGAGCTTAAAAATCACCGAGTCGGTCAACCGTTTGATGAGAATCAGCTACAATCATGTAACAAACTATTGTGAGCTTACAAATCACCGAGTCGGTCAACCGTTTAATGAGAATGAATTACAATCATGTAATCAGCCATTCTGAGCTTAGAAATCATCGAATCGGTCAACTGTTCGATGAGAATTAATTACAATCCTCTAACAAGCCATTCTGAGCTAACAAATCACTAAATCACTCAACCGTTTGATGAGAATCAGCTACAATCATGTAACCAGCCATTCTTAGCTTACAAATCACTTAATCAATCAACCGTTCGGTGAGAATCAATTATAATTATGTAACAAGCTATTTTTAGATAACAAATCATCGAAACGGTCAACCGTTCGATGAGAATTAATAAAAATCACATAACAAACCATTTTATGCTTACAAATCACCGAATTGGTCAACCGTTTGATGAGAATCAGCTACAATCACATAAGAAGCCATTCTGAGCTTACAAATCACTGAATCGGTCAACTGTTCTATGAGAATTAGCTACAAACACGTAAGAACCCATTTTTAGCTTACCAATCACTGAATTGGTCAACCGTTTGATCAGAATCAATTACAATAATGTAACAAGTCATTCTTAGATTACAAATCATTGAATCAATCGACCGTTCATTGAGAATCAGCTACAATATAGTAAAAATCCATTTTGAGCTTATAAATCACTGAATCGGTAAACCATTTGATGAGAACCTATTGCAATCACGTAACAAGCCATTCTAAGTTTACAAATCACCAAATTGGTCAACCGTTCGATGAGAATCAATTACAATCACGTAACAAGCCATTCTGAGCTTACAAATCACCGAATCAGTAATTCGTTCGATAAGAATCAATTACAATCACCTAAAAAAACATTTTGAGTATACAAATTATCAAATCGGTCAACCACTCTATGAGAATCAATTTACAATCAGGTAATAAGCCATTCTGAGCTTACAAACCACTGGATCGATCAACCGTTCGATGAGAATCAATTACAATCACATAACAAGTCATTCTCAGCTTACAAATCACCGAATCGGTCAACCGTTCGATGAGAATCATCTCCAATCACGTAACAAGCCAATCTGAGCTTACAAATAATCGAATCGGTCAACCATTCGATGAGAATCAATTACAATCACATAACAACCCATTGTGAGCTAACAAATCACTGAATCGGTCAACCGTTTGATGAGAATCAATTGCAATCATGTAACAAGCCATTCTGAGCTTACAAATCATCGAATCGGTCAACTGTTTGATGAGAATTAGCTACAATCATGTAACAAGCCATTCTGAGCTTATAAATCACCGATTCAGTCAACCGTTCGATGAGAATCAATTACAATCATGTAACAAGCCATTTTGGACTTACAAATAACTAAATTACTGAAATGGTCAACTGTTCGATGAGAATCTATTACAATCACGTAACAAGCCATTCTAAGCTTACAAATCACTGAATCGATCAACCATTTGATGAGAATCATTTAAAATCATCTAAGAAGACATTCTAAGCTTCCAAGTCACCAAATTGGTCAACTGTTCTATGAAAATCAGCTATGATCACGTAACAAGCCATTTTGAGCTTAGAAATCACCAAATTGGTCATCTGTTCGATGAGATTTAGCTATAGTCATGTAACAAGCCATTCTTAATTTACAAATTAGTGAATCGGTGAACTGTTCGATGAGAATCAATTACAATCATGTAACATGCCATTATGAGCTTACAAATCACCGAATCGGTCAACTCTTCAATGAGAATCAATTACAATCACGTAACAAGCCTTTATGAGCTTACAAATCACAAAATCGGTCAACGTTTCACTGAGAATCAATTACAATCACATAACAAGCCATTGTGAGCTTACAAATCACCGATTCGGTCAACCATTCAATGAGAATCAACTACAATCATGTAACAAGCCATTCTGAGCTTACAAATCACCGAATCGGTCACCTGTTTGATGAGAATTGATTACAATCACGTAGCAAGCCATTCTGAGCCTACAAATCACCGATCGATCAACCGTTCGATGAGAATCAGCTAAAATAACGTAACAAGTCATTCTAAGCTTACAAATCACTGAATCGGTCAACTGTTTGATGAGAATCATGTACAATCACGTAAAAAATCATTCTGAGGTTACAAATCACTGAATCAGTCAACCATTGGATGAGAATCAGCTACAATCATGTAACAAGCCATTCTGAGCTTGCAAATCACCGAATCAGTGAACAGTCTGATGAGAGTCAACTACAATCACGTAACAAGCCATTCTAAGCTTACAAATCACCATATCGGTCAACCGTTCGATGGGAATCAATTACAATCATGTAACAAGCCATTCTATGCTTATAAATCACCGAATTAGTCAACCGTTCTATGGAAATCAACTACAATCACGTAACAAGCCATTATGAGCTTATAAATCACTGAATTAGTCAACCGTTCGATGAGAATCAACTACAATCACATAACAAGTCATTCTAATCTTACAAATCACTAAATCAGTAAACCGTTCGATGACAATCAATTACAATCATGTAAGAAGCCATTTTTAACTTACAAATTACTGAATCAGTCAATCGTTGGATGACATACAACTACAATCACCTAACAAGCCATTCTGAGCTTACAAATCACCGAAATGGTAAACTGTTCGATAAGAATCAGTTACAATCACGTAACAAGCCATTCTAAGCTGACAAATGATCGAATTGGTCAACACTTCGATGAAAATCAATTACAATCACGTAACAAGCCATTCTGAAGTTAAAAATCACCAAATCGGTCAACCGATCAATGATAATCAATTACAATCACCTAACAAGCTATTCTGAGCTTACAAATCACCGAATCGGTCAATCGTTTGATGAGAATCAATTACAATCACGTAACAAGCCATTGTGAGGTTACAAATCACTGAATCAGTCAACCATTTGATGAAAACTAATTTAAATCACATAACAAGCAATTCTGAGCTTACAAATCACCGAATCGGTCAATCATTCAATGAGAATCATCTTCAATCATGTAAGATGCACTTTTGAGCTTAAAAATCACTGAATCAGTCAACCGTTCAATGAGAATCAATTACAATCACGTAACAAGCCATTCTGAGCTTACAAATCACCTAATTGGTCAATTGTTTGATCAGAATTAGCTAAAATCACGTAACAAGCCATTCTGAGTTTACAAATCACTGAATCGGTAAATCATTTATTGAGAATCAATTACAATAATGTAAGAAGCTATTCTGAGCTTACAAATCACTAAATCGGTCAACGGTTCGATGAGAATTAATTACAATCATGTAACAAGCCATTATGAGCTTACAAATCACCGAATCGGTCAACCATTCGATGAGAATCAATTACAATCACATAACAAGCAATTCTTAGCTTACAAATCATCGAATCAGTCAACCGTTTGATGATAATCATCTCCAACCACGTAAGAAGCAATTTTGAGCTTACAAATCACCAAATCAGTCAACCGTCCGATAAGAATAAGCTACAATCACGTAACAAGTCATTCTAACCTTACAAATCATCAAAAAGATCAACTGTTCAATAAAAATCTATTGCAATCACCTGACAAGCAATTCTGAGCTTAGAAACTACCGAATCGCTCAACTATTTGATGAGAATCATTTACAACCATGTAACAAGCCATTCTGAGCTTACAAATCATTGACTCAGTCAATAATTGTATGAGAATCAATTACAATCATGTAAGAAGCCATTCTGAGCTTACAAATCATGAATAGGTCAACCATTCGATGAGAATCAGCTATAATCACATAGGAAGCCATTCTGAGCTTACAAATCACTGAATTAATCAACCATTCGATGAGAATCAATTTACAATCATGTAACAAGTCATTCTAAGCTTATAAATTACCGAATCGATCAACCGTTCAATGAGAATCAATTACAATCATCTAACAAGCCTTTCTAAGCTTACAAGTAACCAAATTGGTCAATCATTCAATGAGAATCAACTGCAATCATGAACAAACCATTCTGAGCCTACAAATCACTGAATCGGTCAATTGTTCGAAGAGAATCAACTACAATCACATAACAACCTATTCTAAGCTTACAAATCACTGAATCGATCAACCCTTCGATGAGAATCAATTGCATTCACGTAACAAGCCATTCAGATATTATAAATCACCGAATTGGTCAACCGTTCTATGAGAATCAGCTACAATCATGTAACAAGCCATTATAAGCTTATAACTAACTAAATCAGTCAACCATTCGATGAGAATCAGCTACAATCATGTAACAAGCCATTTTAAGCTTACAAATCACCAAAACGGTAAACCGTTCGATGAGAATCAATTACAATCACATAACAAGCCATTCTGAGTTTACAAATCATCAAATCAGTCAAGTGTTCAGTGATAATCAATTACCATTACGTAACAAGCCATTCTGAGTTTACAAATCACCGAATCGGTTAACTGTTCGATGAGAATCAACTACAATCACGTAACAAGCCATTCTAAGTTTACAAATCATCGAATCGGGTAACCATTTGATAATAATCATTTACATTCACCTAACAAGCCATTCTAAGATTACGAATCACCAATTCGGTGAACCGTTTAATGAGAATCAATTACATTCACATAACAAGCCATTTTGAGTTTACAAATCACCTAATCGGTCAACCGTTCAATGATAATCAATTACCATTATGTAGGAAGCCATTCTAAGCTTACAAATCACTGAATCGGTCAACCGTTCGATGAGAATCAGCTACAATCACGTAATAAGTCACTTTGAGCTTACAAATCACCGAATCGGTCAACCGTTCTATGAGAATCAATTACAATCATGTAACGAGCCATTCTGACCTTACAAATCACCGAATCAGTCAACCGTTCAATGAGAATCAATTACAATCACCTAAAAGGACATTCTGAACTTACAAATCATCGAATCGGTGAACCGTTTGATGAGAATCAAGTAACAAGCCATTGTGAGCTAACAAACCACTGAATCGGTCAACTGTTTGATGAGAATCAATTGCAATCACGTAACAAGCCTTTCTGAGCTTACAAATCACTAAATCAGTCAACTATTTGATGAGAATTATCTATAATCATGTAACAAGCCATTATGAGCTTACAAATCACCTAATCGGTCAACTGTTCGATGAGAATCAATTACAATCATGTAACAAGCCATTATGGGCTTACAAATCACTGAATCGGTCAATCGTTCAATGAGAATTAATGACAATCATGTAACAAGCCATTCTGAGCTTACAAATCACTGAATTGGGCAACCGTTCGATGAGAATTAATTACAATCACATAACAACCCATTCTAAGCTTACAAATCACCAAATCGGGCAACTGTTTGATGAGAATGAGCTACAATCACATAACAAGCCATTCTGAGCTTACAAATCACAGAATCGGTCAACTGTTTGAGGAGATTCAACTACAATCACGTAACAAGCCATTCTGAGCTTAATAACCACCGAATCCATCAACCATTCAATGAGAATCATCTATAATCATGTAACAAGCCATTGTGAGCTAACAAATCACCGAATCTGTCAACTAATTGATGAGAATCAATTGCAATCATGTAACAAGCCATTCTGAGCTTACAAGTCACCAAATCAATCAATTGTTTTATGAGAATTAGCTGCAATCATGTAACAAGCCATTCTGAGCTTACAAATCACCGAGTCGGTTAACCACTCGATGAGAATCAACTACAATCATGTAACAAGCCATTATGAGCTTATAAATCACTAAATCGGTCAACCGTTCGATGAGAATCAGCTACAATCACATAACAAACCATTTTGAGCTTACAAATCACTGAATTTGTTGACCGTTCGATGAGAATCAGCTATAATCACGTAACAACCTATTTTGAGCTTATAAATCACTGAATCAGTCAACCGTTTGATGAGAATTAATTACAATAACATAACAAGCCATTCTGAGCTTACAAATCACCGAATCGGTCAATTGTTTGAGGAGAATCAGCTACAATCATGTAACAAGCCATTCTGAGCTTAATAACCACCGAATCCATTAACCGTTCAATGAGAATCATCTATAATCACATAACAAGGCATTGTGAGCTAACAAATCACGGAATCGGTCAACTATTTGATGAGAATCAATTGCAATCATGTAACAAGCCATTCTGAGCTTACAAATCACTAAATCGATTAACTGTTTGATGAGAATAAGCTACAATCATGTAACAAGCCATTCTGAGCTTACAAATCACCGAGTCAGTCAACTGTTCGATGAGAATCAACTACAATCATGTAACAACCCATTCTGAGCTTACAAATCACCGAATCGGTCAACTGTTTGACGAGAATAAGCTATAATCGCATAACAAGCTATACTGAGCTTACAAATCACCAAATCAGTTAACCGTTCAATGAGAATCAATTACAATCATGTAACAAGCCATTCTTAGCTTCCAAATCACTCAATCGGTCAATCGTTTAATGAGAATCAGCTACAATCACGTAACAAGCCATTGTTGTCACTAGGGATTGCACCTGTGATGGCTAAGTATAAAACCCAACAATCCCTTGAAACATGGGAATACTCTCAAGATGTGGGACCGCTTCTTGAGAATAGACCTCTGGATTAAGGGCCGGCTTCCTCGTTTGTATCACCCAAACTTTACTAACTTTGAAGGGAAAGGGATAGGGAGATTGCATAAAAGTGGAAATTGCTAAATCTACCTAAGGTGATTCACCAAACTGAATGGATCCACAAACTGAAAACAGACTCACAATATAACCCCAACACATAACAAAAACTCCACAACTCTTCCAAATTTGATTTTCCCCCTAGAAAACAATCAGGTGCTGATTGTGAATGAGAAGGAAAGATGATTTTCACAACTCAACACAGTTAGATGCACATAGATTTGAAAACCTTAAAGAAGATCAATGCTTGCAAAATAATCATATGAACATACTATCATGTAAAGGATCAGAATCAATCACAATACATAAAACTAAGTTCATCAACCAACTCACAAACTGTAGAAAAGAAGGGAACAATTTTGCTATTAACTAGAATAAAAGGAGCTACAATATCAGATCACTTCACAAGAGCTACAAAATTCACCTCGTGAGAATGAGGGAATGAAGAACTAGCCTTCTATCACAAAAGTGAGAGGCACATATAGGAAATCTGGAGAATCTGCAATGAAGACCACCACCTTGCCAAGAATAGAAAAGCCTTAGCCATGATCCCATCACTCTGAAATTCAGATGCCACACTCCCGAGACTATAGGGGAAGTGAAAAAAATGGAGTCCCTAGAATAGACTTAGTCAAAGAAGACCTTGGACCCACTAAGTCATGTAGAATAATGATATTTTGACAGCGGTTTATAAGAACACCACATGTCAAAATACCTTACAATGAAATTCTTTCATTGACTTGTAACATTTAGAAAACTATTCCCCCCTTATTAAACCAAAAATAGTGGATTCAAAAATATACTTAAGATAGTCTCAACTAAAAAATGAGGAGAAAATCCTAAAGTATTTACATTTAATACATATCCACATGGCATAAAAATTCTAAAACAAAAGCCTCCCTCACATGATTACAATATAACATCTATCTCTCTTAATCAACAATGACTCTAATCAGGGAACCTATGGCAATGAATATGATTAATATAATTACCTAAGAGAGATAATTATATTAATGCTTTACAATATAAATCATGGCTATGAATAGTATAGCAAAGGGATCCAAAAAGATGCTCGACCCTAAAAGGGGAGACATAAAGAAAGATTCTAAAATTAAAAACCCTCATTCGAAAGGCAACTCTGCAATCACAACATCTGGCAACTTCTAAAACCCATTGAAGCTTTGAATGGAAACCTCCTTCTCAAATTGGAAACAAAAACCTCATCTCGACAAAATGCTTGGTGGTAGGTATTGATTTCTTTATTCATTGCACTGACTGGTTATTGTTCTTTCTACATTATGTTAAGGCATTGCTCGAATGCATCTTTGTATTCTGTGTTTGGTACTATTGAATATTTTATTGTTTACCAGCCCGTGCTCTTATTATTAGGGTGTAGGCACTGTTTCATTGCATATCTTTGCTATTCCTTTGCTTATAGCCTGAGAACTAGGGCATGTGTTCACTGCATTTGGTTGCTCTGTTCTTTCATAGTCCGCAGCATAAAATAGGGGATTACATCTTTGCAAAATGTATTAGGGCACTGTAGCATATGTTCCTTACTGAATTTGAATAGGGTATTGTGTTTTGATGAGCTAGGGCACGAGAAATGGGTGCACTATGGAATTGATGCCCTAGTGTTAGCTCATAACATTAGGGAATTGATGATTTGCTTACCATTCTCTGTGAGATGAAAATGAGGGCACAGTTGAACCTGTAGCTTCTCAGCATGTTTACATGGCCATGTTTGATTCTTCAATGTTTACTGTTTGATGTTTGGTGTCGTGCTTACTTACAAACATGCTTCCTCTTGATTTTCAAGGGCATCAATGATTATGAATTTGTTGTAGCACTGTTGCTTTGCGATCCGGGCATCATGGTTCCTTTCTTTTATTAACAGCTAGAGTATCACATATATCTTTGTATTCTACACTATTTGTAGATTCTTTAAGGCACTGTTGTTTTGATGGCACTCACATCTACGGGTTTCTATGACTATTGATGCATGTGATTACCATGCCCTTTGTATTCAATCCTAATCATACACAGGAACAAGGCACTATGATTGCATTGATGACATGGTTGAAACATCATGCTCTATTTTTCTTTTTTATATCATTGTGGATTTCTTGTCATTCTGACATCATGCCATGAATTCACTATCATATTTTATTGAAGCAGACATCTCTTGTAAGTTTATGGGGCCAGTGAATAGATATGATGGTAGAACACAACCAGGCATCCATTTACCATGAATCATGACATATATCTATTGTAGATCTTTATTCCCTGTTATGGCATCATTGTCACCAATTTATATGTGTTGTATCCTTGTTCCATTTATTGTTTATAAACTTGGAGGCCCGTGAATGTATTGCTTGTTCATCCTTGACCATGGCATGTTGACTGTTATTGTTGCTGTTGCATTACTATGCCATTCATTTGCATCTTGTTTGTGACACCCGATAATGAGGATATCGTGCTCTATTCTCTACATTTCTTGTATGTTTGAACACCATAGTGTGCTCGAGGCTCGTGTATATGATCTCTGTATGATATCAAACCCCAAAGCAAATGTTATTATAGTATTTCATTTCTTCATTTGGAAAGCCCGAAAACTGGTGTTCATTGAGGGCATTTAGTTGTTAGCACATATAGTTTTGTCTTTGTAGATGGTTTACTGATGAAGACACCCAAGGGTGCATGGCATTCATTGAGGGAAAATAGAATTAGTAAAACCATCTCATTTAATTATTATGCTCAATGGATTATGTAATTGTTGCATGTATGCATCAGATTTTGAAACATGTATTGAATCTGTTTACCAAGAATACAAACTTGATTATTTGACATGCCATACCATACTAGATTCACTATTCTGTTCATCATATTTCCTCTGTTTGAGTAAACCTGAGAATGAGAAAGTAATAATATGTGATGACCTTACCATATGTTTCCTGCCTCCATGCTAGTGAGATATATGTATGGTATCATCATTTTGTGCAAATGTTGGGCTACTGCTCATTGATCATCATTATGTATATACCCTGTTATATTGATATTGGTATGCCCACCTGATTATATAGCTTGACATAATGAAACTATTATCAACAGTCTTTCACCTATGCCCTCTCTGGTCCTCTACCATTTGATTTGTGCCATCATGGTGAATGTTATAGATAACAGGCCCAGGTAATGATTTTCAAATTATCATGATTTTCATGTTGTAGTATCATCACAGAATGCAGATTTGAAACATATGAATGCCCTAGATGCAATGCATTGAATTTATCTTTAAATATCATCTGTTGTACCCTTTTTTGAGCCTGTGGATGTATACCCTCAACTATACAATATGAACATCTATACAATAGAGTGCCCTATCTGGCTCATAGGCTTGTGTACTTTGCAAATAGCTTTGTTCTGTTCTTGATGCCATGAAACCCTCTGTAATTCTTTATGTTCTTGATGCTAGATCATCTGAATGTTCCTCTATATGTTCACACAGTGTGTGCTCTTGGCCCTTGATGCAATCACCTGATAGGAAACCTATATTTTTTCTATCATGATCTGCATCAAGGGCCTAGGTCATTCATGGAATCATTATGAATCAACTCCCTTGTATCTGCACATGAAACAAACACGTTAGTGAAAACATGATGTCTCCTTATTTTTGAGTCTGGTACATAGCTTTGAGCACAACCTTTATGAGAGGTGCATGGCTGAGTGTGTATATGAATTATTGTATTGTGATATCAGCCATTGCTTAGATCCATTGGATCTAACCCAAATCCCCTTCTTCTTTTGCAGGTTCTAGATCACAGGAGCTTCTAGATAGGACGGCCTCAGACCTACACAACCAAGCAATGTCTGGTACCCCAATACCACATCTTATTCTATGTATATTTACACTCATTCATTTACTTCTAGTAAAGGCTATGCTCACGGCTTATGTGAGCCTAGATAGATGTTCTTTCTTTTCAACTCTTTTTACTTCTTTGTTTAGAACAAAATGATACAGATAGATGTATGTATAGATGCAGCTGCTATCCATTTCTTTTCTTTTCCATGTATTGCAATGAAATGAACACAAATTTAATCCAGATCACCTAATAACACAAACTAGGTTATAGTAGCTCATCTAGTAACTAGGTTTTCAAAATGTGTCAAAAATATGACAACAGCCATTCTGAGCTTACAAATCACCGAAACGGTAAACCGTTTGATGAGAATCAATTGCAATCATGTAAAAAGCCATTTTGATCTTACAAATTACTTATTTGGTCAACCATTCAATGAGAATCAATTACAATCATGTAAATGGCCATTTTGAGGTTACAAATCACCGAATCAGTCAACCATTCGATTAGAATCAATTACAATCATTAACAAGTCATTCTGAGCTTACAAATCACATAATCGGTCAACTGTTCAATAAGAATCAACTATAATCATGTAACAACCCATTCTGAGCTTACAAATCACAGAATCTATCAACCTTTCGATGAGAATAAGCTACAACCACACAACAGGCCATTCTGAGCTTACAAATCACAAAAACGGTCAATTATTCGATGAGAATCAATTGCAATCATGTAACAAGCCATTTTGAGCTCACAAATAATCAAATCGGTCAACTATTCGATGAGAATCAATTACAATCATGTAACAAGCTATTTTGAGCTTACAAGTCATCGAATCAGTCAATCATTCGATAAGAATCAACTACAATAACAAACAAACCATTCTGATCCTACAAATCACCGAATCGGTCAACTATTCGAAGAGAATTAGCTACAATCTCATAACAACCCATTCTAAGCTTACAAATCACTGAATCGGTCAACCGTTTGATGAGAATCAATTACATTCATGTAACAAGCCATTCTAAGCTTACAAATAACCGAATTGGTCAACTGTTTGATGAGAATCAACTACAATCATGTAACAAGCCATTCTAAGCATACAAATCAAAAAGTTAGTCAACTGTTCGATGAGAATCAGCTACAATCATGTAACAAGCCATTCTGAGCTTACAAATCACCGAATCCGTGACCGTTTGATGAGAATCAGCTACAATCACGTAACAAGCCATTCTGATCTTACAAATCACTGAATCGATCAACCGTTCAATGAGAATCAATTACAATTATGTAACAAGCCATTCTTAGCTTATAAATTATTGAATCGGTCAACCATTCAATGAGAATCAGCTACAATCGTGTAACAAGCCACTCCAAGCTTACAAATCACTGAAATGGTAAACTGTTCGATGAGAATCAATTGCAATCATGTAATAAGTTTACCATTTGATGAGAATCAATTGCAATCATGTAATAAGCCATTCTGATCTTACAAATCACTGAATCGGTCAACCGTTCGATGAGAATCAATTACAATCACGTAACAAGCCATTCTGAGCTTACAAATCATTGAATCAATCAACCGTTTGATGAGAATCAATTACAATCACATAACAAGAAATTTTGAGCTTACAAATCACCGAATCAGTCAACCATTCAATGAGAATAATCTCAAATCATGAAAGAAGCAATTTTGAGCTTACAAATCATTGAATCGGTCAACTGTTTAATGAGAATCAGCTACAATCATGTAACAAGCCATTCTAAGCTTACAAATCACCGAATCGGTCAATCGTTTGATGAGAATCAGTTACAATCATGTAAAAAGCCATTCTGAGCTTACAAATCATCGAACCGGTCAACCATTGAATCGGAACCAATTACAATCACATAAAAAGCTATACTGAGCTTACAAATCACCAAGTTAGTCAACACTTCAATGAAAATCAATTATAATCATGTAACAAGCCATTCTGAGCTTAAAAATCACCGAATCGGTCAACTGTTTGATGACAATCAATTACAATCACGTAACAAGTCATTCTGAGCTTACAAATCACTGAATCGGTCAACCATTCGATCAGAATCAATTACAATCACATAATAAGAATTCTAAGCTTAAAAATCACTAAATCGGTCAACCGTTTGATGAGAATAATCTCCAATTATGTAAGAAGCAATTTTGAGCTTACAAATCACCGAATTGGTCAACCATTCGATGAGAATCAATTACAATCACAAGCAATTTTGAGCTAAAAAATCATCGAATCGGTGAACCGTTTGATGAGAATCAATGGCAATCACCTAAAAAGGCATTCTGAGCTTACAAATCACCGAATCGGTCAAATGTGTTAGTACCCTGTAAAAAATTCCGTGGCTCGAGCAATTTTTTGCCAGTCTCTGCAATTGGTTTTAGGTCCCTGGCATAAACCCTAAGGCAAAAAATTTCAAAAATGTAGCCGTTGGGTCTAAAAAATTTAAAATACCTTGGCCCTATTCTAATGTTGCATTACCTTTTCAGGTCACTCAAAACCTTATAATCCACATGTGCTAATTAAAAGACTTCTTTACATGTCGCGTGGTTAGGTTTTTCATGTGTCTGTGGGGTCCCCTTTATTTCTTCCTAAGTCCTAAGTTTCCCTGACCATTTTATCTTTCCTAAGTTCCCAGCGTCTTGTGGTTTTAATTTTCCCTAAGTCTTGAGCTTTAAATTTTCCTATGTTTCGGCAGCCTTTATTTTCCCCTGGCCCAGCTCTGACACCATCTCCATCTAATGGTGGGCGTATGTTCACAAGCGCTATGTCAGAGGCTTCAAATCTTAAGAATGTCGTTGATCTTGTTGGGTGATGTATTCTTTCTTGTCATGCAGGTCCACTACCATGTTGGCACAGTTGGCATTCTCTCATTGGTCAGTGTGTTGCTGAGAGGGATCCTATCAGTGGGGCCTCCAGTGACGGCTTTTCAATCTATGGTCGATGCATGATCTTAAGGAATATTCTTCCCCTTTGAGATCATGCACCATCTTTTGATTTTGAATCCAACTCAGCATGTGTCAGTGGGACCTAATTTTCTGATGGGTCAAAGGGTCTTGACATCCATAATCCATCCAACAATGGGCGTAAGTTCTCATGGAATCTGTGAGAGGCTTGAGATCTCACACTAGCTATTGATCTCATTTGTCTCAAACGTATCTTTACCAGTGGTCCCAGTGTCAAGTGGAGCTGATTCAGAGTGTTTTGATTGGTCCATGTAGTATGAGGTGGAATCTTGTCACTGGGTCATGGTCCTGTCAATGAATCGATGAACGGCGTATAATCTTATGGGTTTTGTTAGAGGCTTAAGATCTTGCGACGACTATTGATTTTATTTCCTATCAGATGGTTGTCAGAGATGGGGGAAGATTCTTTATCCGACGGTGGGTGTGAAATCTGATAGAATCTCAGATGGGTATGCGAACTTGCAACGACCGTCGATCTTCCTAATGCGGGCCCGGTCAAGTTTCTCAATCTTTTGGCGGTTGGGATAAGTGTTTTAATGGCTGAAAAATTTATGAAGGGTTCACTCATTTGCATGATAAAATGGTGATGTTCTAAAAGTCTTGGCGATTCAACGAACAAGGTCATGTAATCGATAAATCAAATGGTGGAGAGATAAAGTGTTTTTTGAACTGGCAGAAACCTTTGTCGCCAGTTTGCTAAATTTGACTGGGGCCCTTTTAAGAGATAAGTCATAAAGACCGTGAAACATGAAGATCTAATGGTTAGGTTATAAAGGTGATCTCAAATTGAATTGTGACCGCCGATTTATTGTGGGCGCCATAAGTGACCATTTAATTTTAAATTCAAATCATTTTGAGGGTTTGTAGTGACAGAAAGGACCAAAATTAATTATAGACACGGCTAGAAGTGGGTGAATGTATTTTTTTCAATAGTGGCAGAGTGATCTAGAGTGTGATGATCGATTGCAAAGATCTGTACCGTGTAAGAAATGAGATGAATGGCTCGAGGTGTGTTGCAGGTGGTTGAATAGACTAGTTTTCATGGTGGATTTATGATCTTCTATACACTATTCTGAGAATTATCATAATTGGAGATCAAATTTTGATCTGTTCTTCACTAGGTTGCTTGGTTTTCCCCAAAGTGCAGTAATTTCTGATCTTTTGAATTGTTTTGGTGGGTGGAAACCCTAACCCTTACCATGGTTATCCGTAGCTTGTTGCATCCTAACTTGTGTAGGATTCCAAGATAACCAGGGGTATAAATGGTTGAAGTTTTGACTTTGTAAGGGTTCCTTCTTCTGCAATTTGAGGAGAACTGGTTCCATGAAGGGTCCTTTTCCTGTAGATTTTCTCTACTTCTCTACATATAGGGTGCTCTTTCTTCCCTTGATTGGTTCAGGGAATATAATACATGCTATAATTGATTTGTCTTATGTATGAGGATTTAGTATATTCTTACTGTTACTAAGCTATCTCCATTTGAATTCTAAATTCATTAATCATACATCAAGGGTGTTTGATTTGTCTATTTGCATTGCTTATGTGTTTTCAAGTGGAGTTGTCTTCGTAGAGATAACTAGTTTAGGATTAGTTTTCATGTATGTATGAGCTGAGGTATCAAAGATATGTCATGCTTGTCTTCTAGTGGATGCTGGTTAATGTATTATCTGTTTATAGGTCTCTTCTAAGGGGAGGGTCAAAATCCTTTCAATGGATAATAACATACTTGGATACACAAGTGGGTTGTTAAAGTGAGGTTTGGTCATGGTGTGTGATTGATGTTAGGCATCAACACATTGAGTACATTGTCTTCTTGTTTCATAGCCGTTTATTACAATAGGGTATTTGACTCTGTGGCCCATTGGACAAGGCACTGGTCTATCAGGGACTTAGGACATCTCAAGGGTCCTTCAACCCATCTTCAAATCATTTACTTTTAGTTCCACCCTTTCCCTTTCATGTTGTTAGTATAGGTCTCTAGTTTTCATACCCATTCTATGCAAGTAGAGCTATTGCATTAAGAATTGCTTTCATTGGGGTACATGATACCTAAAGGGGTTTGAAGACTATTCCATAATAATCTATCTGCAGGCCTACTATTTGTCATGAGGTTTTTGAGTGTGCAGATAAGGCAATACCCACCTGAGTGATGTGGAGCTCAAAGAAGGAGGATGTTCTCTACCCTCATCAATTGGTTCTATTTTCTTGTCAAACTTGAGTGCCTAATTTAAGGATCAAGCCCACCTTTTGATTCAAGTTTGGTCCTGCAAGGAAAAGACTCCAAAAAATTGGTAACTCGATTGGGGAAGAAGTAAATGACAGCAAGTTTAAGATGTCCAATTCCTTGCTTTACTGAATCATCCCAGAGTCTTGGTTAAAGATCAAAGAGTCAAAAGTACAAAACACATTTGTAAAATCTTCTCACTAAGTGTTAAGTGGCTGCTCTGATTTCTTTGTTTGATCAGTGCAGTTCCTGATAAATAGTATGCAAATCCTGGTGTAGTTTTGGTTGATTGGAAGAGGTACAAAGAAAGGTAAAAAATTTTCCTCTTCAAGGAGGTGGTGACTCTACACAACAAAGAATCTGATGGAGCTTCATGGTGAGCTCTAGATCTGCCCTGCCTTCTAGTCAACAAAGTCTTCTGCTACAAAACTCTCAGGTATTTCTCAAAGATCTGAAATGTCTCCTTATTAAGTGATCAAGCACTAAGAAAAGGACAAGATGTGAGTAGAGGTTTGCATACTTCAAGTTTTCAATTGCATCTCTACAAAATTTTATGGAAGTATTGCATTAAGTTTGATGGGTAAGCTTGATGAGGAGCTTGCCTTCCTTGAGCAAGGCATCCTTAGGGATTGCATGTCATTGATGAGATTGAAAGTAGGATGCAGAAAGGATCTATCCATATCTCTTTTCTATGATAGATTTTGGGATGTATATAATGAGCTTCCTGATGATGTTGAGTTTTCTGAATCTGAGTTCATTGGTTTATTCTTGGATCTTTGTTTTCATGAGTCAACCAGTTGGTCACATGCATTGTGGGAAGAGTATTACATATGTGTCAGAGATTGGATACTTAGTGATGATAGCCTTGGGCTTGAGGATGCACTTGGGGTTTTTTCCTTGAAAGCTGAGAACTAGTAGTTAATGGGGGATAGGAGGTTGAGGGCATTGGCTTCTCTTTATGTTGATCATGAGGAAACTAGTGGTTCTGATGTTGATTCTCATTTTGTAGAGGATATTGATTATGAGGCTGATTTTGAAGTCAAGGCATATGAGAGTGCTAAAGATGAATCTAAATTTGATAATATTTCCAATTTGTCTGTAGACTTTTCTTCTTTTCAATATCAGATTTCTTGTTTCTTGTCCCGGTTTGATGATGTTTTGTGTGAAGGGTAGAGTATTGAGTATGATGTAGATGATGATTCCTACATTGGTTTATCCACACAAGATGATCTAAGGCTAGAGGTCTCTTTTCTTGTCTTGGACAAGGATGATATTTTCCATAAGGGTGAGGTTGAGGAAGATGAAAATAAGGCCCAAAGTCCATTAAGTAGTGAAGAGATTTCAAAAGTCTTGGCTGAAGATTTTCAAAGGTATGCCCCTATTTTGGATTTTGATTTGCAACCCCCCTATGATTTATCCTTTGACACTGATAATGAGGCCAGTGTTCAAAGTGATTATTATGTTCCATTTTCACCAGAGATCCCCTCATGTAGTGACCCTGCAAGAGAAGAGGTAGAAGGACATGATAGTGTGTTTCCCTATCATAGAGATTGCAGTGATGAACAAGCCTCTTGTTCAAGCTCCTTTGCTTCTTCTGCTAAATATGATAGTGATCGTGGCAGTGTTGAGAACTTTTTCTTCAAAAATTGGGACAAATTTTATTTTGATAAAAATGATGATGCAGATCAAGTGTCTCACTATCAAAAAATTTATGAAGAAGACCTTCACTTGGTTCATGGTTTAGTTAGTGAAGACATCATGGATGAACCAAGTTGCTCAGTGGCTAAGGCAATGTATGAAGGGAAATCAGAGGATCCAAGTCCTTCTTAGCTAGGTACTTTTGTAGTAATGCATGATGCTCCATATGCTTTATTTTATGATGCATTACTAGATGAAATTTTTATTTTTTCCAGTCATCATGAAGATGTGAGTAATGTTCCTTACTTCTTGGAATATGAATATGAGTATGGTAGTCATAACTGTAAATACATGGGCAGTGATCAGTATAGTTTTGTTTTTTAGCCCATGAATTATCATATATGTTGGCAGAAGGATAGTTATGAAATTTGTAGGTGTCTGGTTACATATGTGGATGAAAATCAAATTTTTGATTTAGGAGGGTCACTGGTTTTCTCTTGGTGGCCTAGGGCCACTAAGTAACACTGTATAGCTCTATAAATTTTGTAAATATCTTTCCTTTCCTATTGTGTATTTTCCTTCCTCTCTCCCTAGTTCGGTTGCCAGTTTTTGAGGTCCCTGTGTTTTTGTTTTGTGGGTGGTCTACTCTCCTAGAGATCTGAATCCTTGGCATGCCTATAGGAGGCATGCATCCCCAACTAGAGCCACTATTAGTACCTTGAAAAAAATTCTATGGCTCTAGCAATTTTCTGTCAGTCTCTGCAATTGTTTTTAGGTCCCTGGCATAAACCCTAAGGCAAAAAATTTCAAAAATGTAGCTGTTGGGTCTAAAAAATTTAAAATACCTTGGCCCTATTCTAATGTTGCATTACCTTTTCGGGTCACTTAAAACCTTATAATCCACATGTGATAATTAAAATACTTCTTTACATGTCACACGGTTAGGTTTTTCATGTGTCGGCAGGGTCCCCTTTATTTCTTCCTAAGTCCTAAGTTTCCCCGGCCGTTTTATCTTTCCTACGTTCCCATGGCCCAGTGGTTTTAATTTTCCCTAAGTCCTGAGCTTTAAATTTTCCTATGTTTCAGTAGCCTTTATTTTCCTTGGGCCCGACTCTGACACCATCTCCATCTAACGGTGGGTGTATGTTCGTAAGCACTGTGTCAGAGGCTTCAAATCTTAAGACCGCCATTGATCTCATTAGGTGACATAGTCTTTCTTGTCATGCAGGTCCACTGCCATGTTGGCACAGTTGGCATTCTCTCATTGGTCAGTGTGTTGTTGAGAGGGATCCTATCAGTGGGGCCTACAGTGAAGGCTTTTCAATCTACGGTCGGTGCATGATCTTAAGGAATATTCTTCCCCTTTGAGATCATGCACCATCCATTGATTTTGAATCCAACTCAGCATGTGTCAGTGGGACCTAATTTTTTGATGGGTCAGAGGATCTTGACATCTGTAATCCATCCAACAAGGGGTGTAAGTTCTCATGGAATCTGTGAGAGGCTTGAGATCTTACGCCAGCCGTTGATCTCATTTGTCTCAAACGTATCTTTGGCAATGCTCCTGGTGTCAGGTGGAGCTGATTCAGAGTGTTTTGATTGGTCGATGTAGTATGAGGTGGAATCCTATCAGTGGGACCTGGTTTCTGGATGTGTCAGTGGGTCCTAGTCCTGTCAGTGAATCGATGAATGACTATAATCTTATGGGTTTTGTCAGAAGCTTAAGATCTTGCGATGACCGTTGATTTTGTTTCCTATCAGATGGTTGTCAGAGATGGGGGAAGATTCTTTATTTGATGATGGGTGTGAAATCTGATAGAATCTTAGATGGGTATGCGAACTTGCGATGGCCGTTGATCTTCTTGATGCGGGCCCAGTGAAGTTTCTAAGTCTTTTGGCAGTTGGGATAAGTGTTTTAGCGGCCAAAAAATTTATGAAGGGTTTGCTCATTTGCATGATAAAATGGTGACATTCTAAAAGTCTTGGCGATTCAACGAACAACGTCATGTAATCGCTAAATCAAATGGCAGAGAGATAAAGTGTTTTGTGAATTGGCAGAAACCTTTGTCGCCAGTTTGCTAAATTTGACTAGGGCACTTTTAAGAGACAAGTCATAAAGACCGTGAAACATGAAGATCTAATGGTCAGGTTATAAAGTTGATCTCAAATTGAATTGTGATCACCGATTTATTGCGGGCGCCATAAGTGACCGTTTAATTTCAAATTCAAATCATTTTGAGGGTTTGCAGCAATAGAAAGGACCAAAATTAATTGCAGACATGGCTAGAAGTGGGTGAATGTGTTTTTGTTAATAGTGGTAGAGTGATCCAGAGTGTGATGATCAATTGCAGAGATCTGTACCATGTAAGAAATGAGATGAATGGCTCGAGGTGTGTTGCAGGTGGTTGCATAGACTAGTTTTCATGGTGGATTTATGATCTTCTGTACACTGTTTTGAGAATTATCATAATTGGAGATCAAATTTTGATCTATTCTTCACCAGGTTGCTTGGTTTTCACCAAAGTGCAGTAATTTTTTATCTTTTGAATTGTTTTGGTGGGTGGAAACCCTAACCCTTACCATGGTTATCCGTAGCTTATTGCATCCTAACTTGTGTAGGATTCCAAGATAACCAGGGGTATAAATGGTTGAAGTTTTGACTTTGTAAGGGTTCCTTCTTCTACAATTTGAGGAGAACTAGTTCCATGAAGGGTCCTTTTTTTGTAGATTTTCTCTACTTCTCTGCATATAGGGTGCTCTTTCTTTGCTTGATCGGTTCAGGGAATATAATACATGTTGTAATTGATTTGTCTTATGTATGAGGATTCAATATATTCTTACTATTACTAAGCTATCTCCATTTGAATTCTAAATTCATTAATCATACATCAAGGGTGTTTGATTTTTCTATTTTCATTGCTTATGTGTTTGCAAGTGGAGTTGTCTTCACAGAGATAACTAGTTTAGGATTAGTTTTCATGTATGTATGAGCTGAGGTATCAAAGATATGTCATGCTTGTCTTCTAGTGGATGCTGGTTAATGTATTATCTGTTTATAGTTCTCTTCTAAGGGGAGGGTTAACATCCTTTGAATGGATAATAACATACTTGGATACACAAGTGGGTTGTTAAAGTGAGGTTTGGTCATGGTGTGTGATTGATGTTAGGCATCAACACATTGAGTACATTGTCTTCTTGTTTCATAGTCATTTATTACAATAGGGTATTTGACTTTGTGGCCCATTAGACAAGGCACTAGTCTATCAGGGACTTAGGACATCTCAGGGGTCCTTCAACCCATCTTCAAATCATTTACTTTCAGTTCCACCCTTTCCCTTTCATGTTGTTAGTATAGGTCTCTAGTTTTCATACCCATTCTATGCAAGTAGGGCTATTGCATTAAGAATTGCTTTCATTGGGGTACAAGATACCTAAAGGGGTTTGAAGACTATTCCATAATAATCTATCTGCAGGCTTACTATTTGTCATGAGGTTTTTGAGTGTGCAGATAAGGCAATACCCACTTGAGTGATGTGGAGCTCAAAGAAGAAGGAGGATGTTCTCTACCCTCATCAATTGGTTCTATTTTCTTGTCAAACTTGAGTGCCTAATTTGAGGATGAAGCCCACCTTTTGATTCAATTTTGGTCCTGTAAGGAAAATACTCCAACAAAACATTCTATGACAATCAGCTACAATCACGTAAGAAGCCATTCTGAGCTTATAAATCCTTGAATTGGTCAACCGTTTGATGAGAATAAGCTACTATAACCTAACAAGCCATTCTAAGCTTACAAATCACTGAATCGGTTAACTATTCTTTGACAATCAATTACAATCACGTAAGAAGCCATTCCAAGCTTACAAATCACTGAATCGGTCAACTATTCAAGGAGAATTAATTACAATCATGTAACAAGCAATTTTGAGCTTACAAATCATTGAATCGGTCAACCGTTCAATGAGAATTAGCTACAATGATATAACAAGACATTCTGAGCTTACAAATCATTAAATTGGTCAACCGTTCAATGAGAATCAATTACAATCACGTAACAAGCCATTCAGAGCTTACAAATCACTGAATCGGTCAATCGTTTGATGAGAATCAATTACAATCATGTAACAAGCCATTTTGAGATTACAAATCATCGAATCGATCAACCGTTCAATGAGAATTAGTTATAATTATGTAACAAGCCATTCTAAGCTTACAAATCATGGAATCGGTCTCCTGTTCGATGAGAATTAATTACAATCATGTAACAAGCCATTTTGAGATTACAAATCACTGAATCGATCAACCGTTTAATGAGAATCAGCTACAATCATGTAACAAGCCATTTTGACCTTACAAATCATCGAATCGATCAACCAGTTGATGAGAATCATTTACAATCATGTAACGAGCCGTTCTAAGCTTACAAATCACCAAACTAGTCAACCGTTTGATGAGAATCACCTAGAGTCATGTAACGAGCCATTCTAAGTTTACAAATCATTGAATCTGTCAACCGTTCGATGAGAATTGGCTATAATCACGTAAAAAGTCATTCTAAGATTACATATCACTGAATCAGTCAACCATTCTATGAGAATCAATTACAATCATGTAACAAGCCATTCTAAGCTTACAAATTACCGAATCAGTCAACCGTTTGATGAGAATCAATTACAATCACATAACAAGCCATTCTTAGCTTATAAATCACTCAATCGGTCAATTGTTCGATGAGAATCAGCTACAATCATGTAACAAGCCATTCTGAGCTTACAAATCACCAAAACGGTTAACCATTCGATGAGAATCAATTGCAATAAGGTAACAAGCCATTCTGAGCTCACAAATCACCGATTCGGTTAATAGTTAGATGAGAATCATTTACAATCACATAAGAAGCTAGTCTGAGCTTACAAATCATCAAATCAGTCAACCATTTGATGAGAATCAACTGCAATCATGTATCAAGCCATTCTAAGCTTACAAATCATTGAATTGATCAATCGTTCGATGAGAATCAACTACAATGACATAACAAGCCATTCTGAGCTTGCAAATCACCAAATCAGTCAACCATTCGATGAGAATCAATTACAATCATGTAACAAGCCATTCTGAGATTACAAGTCACTGAATCAGTCAATTGTTCGATGAGAATCATCTACAATCACGAACAAGCCATTTTGAGCTTACAAATCACCGAATCAGTCAATTGTTCGAAGAGAGTTAATTAAAATTATGTAACAAGCCATTTTGATCTTACAAATCATTGAATCGGTCAACCGTTTGATGAGAATCAATTATAATCATGTAACAAGCCATTCTTAGCTTACAAATTATTGAATCGGTCAACCGTTCGATGAGAATCATCTACAATCACATTGTTAAGAAGCCATTCTGAGCTTACAAATTACCGAATTGGTCAACCGTTTGATGAAAATTAGTTACAATCATGTAACAAGCCATTCTGAGCTTACAAATCACCAAATTGGCTAACCATTGAATCAGAATCAATTACAATCACATAACAAGCCATTCTGAACTTACAAATCACTGAACCGGTCAACACTTCGATGAGAATCAATTACAATCATGTAACAAGACATTATGAGCCTTAAAATCATTGAATTGGTGAACCGTTCAAAGACAATCAATTACAATCATTGAACAAGCTATTTTGAGCTTACAAATCACTGACTTGGTCAACCGTTCGATGAGAATATATTAAATTCACGTAACAAGCCATTTTGGGCTAACAAATCACTGAATCGGTCAACCATTCGATGAGAATCAATTAAAATCATGTAACAACCAATTTTGAGCTTACAAATCACCAAATCAGTCAACCGTTCGATGAGAATCATCTCCAATCATGTAAGAAGCAATTTTGCTCTGACAAATCATCGAATTGGTCAACCGTTTGATGAGAATCAGTTACAATTATGTAACAAGCCATTCTTAGCTTACAAATCACTAAATCAATCCCCTGTTCGATGGGAATTGATTACAATCACATAACAAGCCATTCTAAGCTTACAAATCACTAAATTGATCAACCATTCACTGAGAATCAGCTACAATAACGTAACAAGCCATTTTGAGCTCACAAATCACCGAATCGGTCAACTGTTCGATGAGAATCATCTATAGTCACGTAACAAGCCATTCTAAGGTTATAAATCACCGAATCAGTCAACCATTGGATGAGAATCAGCTATAATGATGTAACAAGCCATTCTGAGCTTACAAATAACTGAATAAATCAACCGTTTGATGAGAATAAACTACAATCACGTAACAAGCCATTTTGATCTTACAAATCACCATATCGGTCAACCATTCGATGAGAATCAATTACAATCACATAACAAGCCATTCTATGTTAACAAATCACCAAATCGGTCAACTGTTCGATCAAAATTAATTACAATCATGTAATAAGTCATTCTGAGCTTACAAATCACTAAATTGGGCAATCGTTCGATGAGAATTAATTACAATCACGTAACAACCCATTCTGAGCTTACAAATCATCGAATCGGGCAACCGTTCGATGAGAATCAGCTACAATCACGTAACAAACTATCTGAGCTTACAAATCATTGAATTGTTCAACCATTCGAGGAGAATTAGCTACAATCACGTAACAAGCCATTCTGAGCTTACAAATCACTGAATCGGTCAACTGTTCAATGAGAATCAATTACAGTCATGTCACAAGCCATTCTTAGCTTATAAATCACCGAATAGGTCAACCGTTCGATGAGAATTAATTACAATCACGTAACAACCCATTCTGAGCTTACAAATCACCAAATCGGTCAACCGTTCGATGAGAATTACTTACAATCATGTAACAACCCATTCTAAGCTTACAAATCACCGAATCGGGTAACCGTTCGATGAGAATCAGCTACATACATGTAGGAAGCCATTCGGACTTTAGAAATCATTGAATCGGTCAACTGTTTGATGAGAATCAACTGCAATCATGTATCAAGCCATTCTGAGCTTACAAATCACTAAATTGATCAACCGTTCGATGAGAATCAGCTACAAATCACTGAATCGGTCAATCGATCGATGAGAATCAATTTACAATCATGTAACAAGCCATTCTGAGCTTACAAATCAATGAATCGGTTAACTATTCGAAGAGAATCAATTACAATCATGTAACAAGCCATTTTGATTTTACAAATCACTAAATCGGTCAACCGTTCGATGAGAATCAATCACAATCATGTAACAAGCCATTCTTAGCTTAAAAATTATTGAATCTGTCAACCATTCGATGAGAATCATCTATAATCATGTTGTTAACAAGCCATTCTGAGCTTACAAATCACCAAAACGGTAAACCGTTTGATGAGAATCAATTGCAATAATGTAATAAGTTTACCATTCGGTTAGAATCAATTGCAATAATGTAATAAGCCATTTTGAGCTTACAAATTACCGAATCGGTCAACCATTCGATGATAATTAGTTACAATCACATAGCAAGCCATTCTGAGCTTATAGATCACCGAATTGGTGAACCATTCGATGAGAATAAGCTACAATCACGTAATAGGCCATTCTGATCTTACAAATCATTGAATCGGTCAACCGTTTGATGAGAATCAATTACAATCACGTAACAAGCCATTCTGTGCTTCCAAATCACCGAATCTGTCAACCATTCAATCAGAATTAATTACAATCACGTAACAAACCAGTCTGAGCTTACAAATCACCGAATTGGTCAACACTTCGATGAGAATTAATTACAATCACCTAACATGCCATTCTTAGCTTAAAAATCACCGAATCGGTCAACCGTTCGATGATAATCAATTACAATCATGGAACAAGGTATTATGAGTTTAAAAATCACCGAATCGGTCAACCGTTCGATGAGAATCAATTATAGTCACGTAACAAGCAATTCTGAGCTTACAAATCACTGAATCGGTCAACCATTCAATGAGTGTCAATTACAATCACATAACAAGTAATTCTAAGCTTACAAATCACTGAATCGGTCAACCATTCGAGGAGAATCAATTACAATCACATAAGAAGTAATTATGAGCTTACAAATCACCAAATAGGTCAACCGTTCGATAGAATCATCTCCAATCATGTAAGAAGCAAATTTGCTCTTACAAATCATCGAATCAGTCAACCGTTCAATGAGAATTAGTTACAATTATGTAACAAGCCATTTTGAGCTTACAAATCATCGAAACGGTCACTTGTTCGATGAGAATTGATTACAATCACGTAACAAGCCATTGTGAGCTTACAAATCACTGAATCGATCAACAGTTCGATGAGAATAAGCTATAATCATGTAACAAGTCATTTCGAGCTTACAAATCATCGAAATGGTCAACCGTTTGATGACAATAAATTATAATAATGTAAAAAGCCATTTTGAGCTTACAAATTACTTAACTGGTCAACCATTTGATGAGAATCAACTACAATCACATAAATGGCCATTCTGAGCTTACAAATCATCGAATCGATTAACCGTTCCATGAGAATCAGCTACACTCATTAACAAGCCATTCTGAGCTTACAAATCACTGAATCGGTCAACTGTTTGATGAGAATCAGCTATAATCACGTAACAACCTATTCTAAGCTTACAAATCACTGAATTTGTCAACCTTTCAATGAGAATAAGCTACAATCATGTAAAAAGCCATTCTGAGCTTACAAATCACAAAAATGGTCAACCATTCGATGAGAATCAATTATCATCAGGTACCAAGCTATTTTGAGCTTACAAATGACCGAATCAGTCAACCATTCAATTGGAATCATTTAAAATCAAGTAAGAAGCTAGTCTGAGCTTACAAATCACCAAATCGGTCAACCATTTGATGAGAATCATCTCCAATCACGTAAGAAGCAATTTTGCTCTTACAAATGACCGAATCGGTCAACCATTTGATGAGAATCAGTTATAATTATGTAATAAGCTATTTTGAGCTTACAAATCACCGAATTGGTCACCTGTTCGATGAGAATTGATTACAATCACATAACCAACTATTTTGAGATTACAAAACACTGAATCAATCAACCATTCGATGAGAATCAGCTACAATCACGTAACAAGCCATTCTGAGCTTACAAATCACCGAAGCAGTCAACTATTTGATGAGAATCATCTACAAACATGTAACAAGCCATTCTAAGGTTACAAATCACTGAATCAGTCAACCATTGGATGAGAATTAGCTACAATCACGTAACAAGCCACTCTAAGCTTACAGATCACCAAATCGGTCAACCGTTCGATGAGAATCAGCTATGATCACGTAACAAGCCATTCTGAGCTTACAAATCACCAAATCGCTCAACCGTTCGATGAGAATCAACTAGAATCATGTAACAAGCCATTCTGAGCATACAAATAACTGAATCGGTCAACTGTTCGATGAGAATCATCTACAATCACGTAACAAGCCTTTATGAGCTTACAAATCACTGAATCGGTCAACCATTCGATTAGAATCAGCTACAATCATTAACAATCCATTCTGAGCTTACAAATCACTGAATCGGTCAACTGTTCGATGAGAATCAACTACAATCACGTAACAACCCATTCTCAGCTTACAAATGACCAAATCTGTCAACCTTTCAAAGAGAATAAGCTACAATCATGTAACAAGCCATTCTGAGCTTACAAATCACAAAAATGGTCAACCATTCGATGAGAATCAATTGCAATAAGGTAACAAGCCATTTTGAGCTTACAAATCATTGAATCAGTCAATCATTTGATGAGAATCATTTACAATCACGTAAGAAGCCATTCTGAGCTTACAAATCACCGAATTGGTCAAAGGTTTGATGAGAATCAACTGCAATCATGTATCAAGCCATTTTAAGCTTATAAATCATTGAATTGATCAACCATTCGATGAGAATCAGGTACAATCATGTAAAAAGCCACTCTTAGCTTACAAATCATTGAATCAGTCAACCGTTCGATGAGAATCAATTACAATCAATGTAACAAGCCATTCTGATCTTACAAGTCACTGAATCGGTCAACTGTTCGATGAGAATCAATTACAATCATGTAACAAGCAATTTTTAGCTTACAAATTACTGAATCGATCAACTGTTTGATGAGAATAATCTACAATCACATTGTTAACAAGCCATTCCGAGCTTACAAATCACCGAAATGGGAAACCGTTTGATGAGAATCAATTATAATCATGTAATAAGTTTACCATTTGATGAGAATCAATTGCAATCATGTAATAAGTGACTTTCAGCTTACAAATTATCAACTCGGTCAACCGTTCGATGAGAATGAGTTATAAGCACGTAGCAAGCCATTCTGAGCTTACAAATCATCGAATTTGTTAATCATTTGATGAGAATCAACTACAATCACATAACGAGCCATTTTGAGCTTACAAATCATCGAATCGATCAAGTGTTTGATGAGAATCAATTTCAATCACGTAACAAGCCATTTTGGGCTTACAAATCACCGAATCGGTCAACCATTCAATCAGAATCAATTACAATCATGTAACAAGCCATTCTAAGTTTACAAATCACCGAACCGGTCAAAACTTCAATGAGAATCAATTACAATCACATAACAAGCACTTCAGAGCTTACAAAGCACCAAATCGGTCAACCGTTCGATGAGAATTGATTACAATATCGTAAAAAGCCATTCTGAGCTTAGAAATCAATGAATCGATCAACCGTTCGATGAGAATCAGCTACAATCACATAACAAGCCATTCTAAGCTTACAAATCAATGAATCAGTCAACTGTTTGATGAGAATAATCTACAATCACATAACAAGCTATTTTGAGGTTACAAATCATCGAATCGGTCAACCCTTGGATGAGAATCAACTACAATCATGTAGCGAGCCATTTTGAGCTTACAAATCACTAAATCGATCAACTGTTCAATGAGAATTAGCTACAATCACGTAACAAGCCATTTTGAGCTTACAAATCACCATATCAGTCAACCGATCGATGAGAATTAGCTAGAATCACATAATAAGCCATTCTGAGCTTACAAATAATTGAATCGGTCAACCATTCAATGAGAATTAGCTACAAACATGTAACAAGCCATTCTGAGCTTACAAATCATCAAATCGGTCAAACGTTCGATGAGAATCAACTACAATCATGTAACAAGCCATTCTAAGCTTACAAATAAATGAATCAGTCAATCGTTGAATGAGAATCAGCTACAATAGCGTAACAAGCCATTTTGAGCTTAGAAATCACCGAATCGATCAACCATTCAATGAGAATCAATTACAATCACGTAACAAGCTATTCTGAGCTTACAAATCACCAAATTGGTCAACTGTTGGATGAGAATCAGCAACAATCACGTAACAAGTCATTCTGGGATTACAAATCACTAAATCGGTCAACCATTCGATGAGAATAAGCTACAATCGCGTAACAAGCTACAATCACATAACAAGCTACTATGAGCTTAAAAGTCACTGAATCGGTCAATTGTTCGATGAGAGTCAATTAAAATCATGTAACAAGCCATTCTGAGCTTAGAAATCACCGAATCGGTCAACCATTCAATGAGAATCAATTACAATCATGTAACAAGCCATTCTTAGCTTAGAAATCACTAAATCGGTAAACTGTTAAGTGAGAATCCGCTACAATCATGTAACAAGCCATTATGAGCTTATAAATCACTGAATAAGTCAACCGTTCGTTGACAATTAATTACCGATTGGATGAGAATCAGATACAAATAATTGAATCGGTTAACCGTTCGATGAGAATTAATTACAATAATGTAACAAGCCATTATGAGCTTGCAAATCATCGAATCGGTCAACCGTTCAATCATAATCATTTACAATCATGTAAAAATCCATTCTAAGCTTGCAAATCACAAAATCAGTTAACGGTTTGATGAGAATTAGCTACAATCACATAACAAGCCCTTCTGAGCTTACAAATCACTGAATCAATCAACCGATCAATGAGAATAAGCGACAATCATGTAACAAACCATTGTGAGCTTACAAATCACTGAATCGGTCAACCATTCGATGAGAATCATTTACAATCACATAACAAGCCATTATGAGTTTACAAATCACCGATTCGGTCAACCGTTCGATGATAATCAATTACAATCACATAGCAAGCCATTCTGAGCTTACAAATCATCAAATCAGTCAAGCGTTCGATGATAATCAATTACCATTATGTAACAAGCCATTCTGAGTTTACAAATCACCAAATTGGTCAACCGTTTGATGAGAATAAGCTAGAATCACGTAAAAAGCCATTCTAAGTTTACAAATCATCGAATCGGTCAACCATTTGATGGGAATCAGCTACGATCACATATAAATTATCGAAACGGTCAACTGTTTGATGAAGATCAGCTATAATTACGTAGCAAGCCAGTATGAGCTTAAAAATCACCGAATTAGTCAACCGTTTGATGAGAATCAATTACAATCACGTAACAAGCCATTATGAGCTTACAAATCACCGAATTGATCAACCGTTCGATGAGAATCAATTACAATCACATAACAACCCATTCTGAGCTTACAAATCACCGAATCGGTCAACCGTTCGATGAGAAGCAATTACAATCTCGTAACAAGCCATTATTAGCTTACAAATGACCAAATCGATCGATCATTTGCTAAGAATTAGCTACAATCACGTAACAAGCCATTCTGAGCTTACAAATCACTCAATTGGTAAACTGTTTGATGAAAATTAGCTATAATCACGGAACAAGCCATTCTAAGGTTACAAATAACCGAATCAGTCAATTGTTTGATGAGAATAAGCTACAATCACGTAACAAGCCATTCTAATCTTACAAATCACCGAAAAGATCAATCGTTCGATGAAAATCTATTGCAATCATGTAAAAAGCAATTCTGAGCTTACAAATCATTTACAGTCACGTCAGTATCCATTCTGAGCTTACAAATCATTGAACTGGTCAACGGTTCGATGAGAATCACCTACAAATCACTAAATCGGTCAATCATTCTATGAGAATCAGCTACAATCACGAACAAACCATTCTGAGCTAACAAATCACCGAATCGATCAACCGTTCTATGAGAATCAGCTACAATCATGTAACAAGCCATTATGAGCTTATAAATCACTGAATCAGTCAACTGTTCGATGAGAATCAACAACAATCACGTAACAAGCCATTTTGAGCTAAAAAAATCCTCGAATTGGTCAACTGTTTGATGAAAATCAATAACAATCACGTAACAAGCCATTCATAGCTTACAAATCAGCGAATCGGTCAATCGTTCGATGAGAATCAGCTACAATCATGTCACAAGCTATTCTGAGCTTACAAATCACTGAATCGGTCAACCGTTCGATAAGAATTAGCTATAATCACGTAACAAGCCATTCTGAGCTTACAAATCACTGAATCTGTTAACTGTTCGATGAGAATCAATTACAATCATGTAACAAGCCATTCTGAGCTTACAAATCACCAAATTGGTCAACTATTCGGTGAGAATCAATTACAATCACGTAATAAACCATTTTTACTTTACGAATTATCGAATCGAGCAACTATTCAATGAGAACTAATTACAATCATGAAACAAGCCATTCTGAGCTTACAAATCACCGAATAGGTCAACCGTTTGATGAGAATTAGCTACAATCACGTAACAAGCCATTATGAGCTTACAAATCACCGAATCGATCAACCTTTTGATGAGAATCAATTAGAATCACGTAACAAGCCATTTTCAATTTACAAATCACTGAATCGGTCAATCGTTCGATGAGAATCAATTACAATCATGTAACAAGCCATTATGAGCATACAAATTACCAAATCGGTCAACAGTTCAATGAGAATTAGCTACAGTCACATAACAAGCCATTCTGAGCTTAGAAATCACCAAATCAGTCAGTCATTCGATGAGAATCAATTACAATCACGTAACAAGCAATTCCAAGTTTACAAATCATCGAATGGGTCAATTGTTCAATAACAATCATCTACACTCATGTAACAAGCCATTTTGAGCTTACAAATAACCAAATTAGCCAACCGTTTGCCGAATCGGCCAATCATTTGATGAGAATCAGCTACAATTACGTAACAAGCCATTATGAGCTCATAAATCACCAAATCGGTCAACCGTTTGATAAGAATCAGCTACAATCAAGTAACAAGCTATTCTGAGCTTACAAATCATCGAATCGGTCAACTGTTTGATGATAATTAATTGCAATCATGTAACAAGCTATGCTGAGCTTAGAAATCACTGAATTGGTCAACCATTCAATGAGAATCAATTGCAATAACATAAAAAGCCATTCTGAGCTTACAAAGCACCGAATTGGTCACCTGTTCAATGAGAATCAATCACAATCACATAACAAACCATTTTGAGCTTACAAATCACCGAATCGGTCAAATGTTCGATGAGAAATAATTACAATCATGTAACAAGCCATTCTGAGCTTACAAATCACCGAATCGGTCATCCATTTGATGAGAATCAGCTACAATCATGTAACAAGCCATTCTGAGCTTACAAATCACCGAATCCATCAACCGTTTGATGAGAATCAGCTACAATCATGTAACAAGCCATTCTGACCTTACAAATCAATTAATAGGTCAACCGTTTGATGAGAATCAGCTACAATCATGTAACAAGCCATTTTGAGCTTAGAAATCACCGAATCAGTCAATCGTTCGATGAGAATCAATTGCAATCACGTAACAAGCCATTCTCAGCTTACAAATCACCAAATCGGTCAACCATTCGATGAGAAATAATTACAATCACGTAACAAGCCTTTCTGAGCTTACAAATCAATGAATCGGTCAACTGTTTGATGAGAATCAGCAACAATCATGTAACAAGCCATTCTGAGCTTACAAATCACCGAATCGGTCAACCGTTCGGTGAGAATAAATTACAATCACATAACAAGCCATTCTGAGCTTACAAATCAATGAATCGGTCGACCGTTCGATGAGAATCAACTAAAATCATGAAATAAGCCATTCTAAGCTTACAAGTGACCGAATCGGTCGATCGTCGATGAGAATCAGCTACAATCACGTAACTAGCCATTCTGAGCTTACAAATCACCGAATCGGTCATGTAACAAGCCATTCTAAGCTCATAAATCACCAAATCGATCAACCATTCGATGAGAATCAATTCTATTTATGTAACAATCTATTCTGATCTTATAAATCACTGAATCGGTCAACAGTTCGATGAGAATTAGCTTCAATCGCGTAACAAGCCATATTGAGCTTACAAATTACCGAATCAGTTAACCGTTTAATGAGAATCAACTACAATCACATATCAAGCCATTCTGAGCTTACAAATCACCAAATCGGTCAACCGTTTGATGAGAATCAGCTACAATCACGTAATAAGCCATTATGAGCTTACAAATCACTGAATCGGTCAACCATTTCATGAGAATCAACTACAATCACATAACAAGCCATTTTGAGCTTACAAATCACCGAATCAGTCAATTGTTCAATGAGAATTAGCTACAATCACGTAACAAGCCATTCTGAGCTTTCAAATCACCGAATCGGTCAACCGTTCGATGAGAATCAATTACAATCACGTAACAAGCCATTCTGAGTTTACAAATCATCGAATTGGTCAACCATTCGATGAGAATTAATTACAATGACATAACAAGCCATTCTGAGCTTAGAAATCTTTGAATCAGTCAACCATTCAATGAGAACTAGCTACAATCATGTAACAAGATATTCTGAGCTTACAAATCACCGAATCGGTCAATCGTTCAATAAGAATCAGCTACAATCATGTAATAAGCCATTCTTAGCTTACAAATCACCGAATTGGTCAACCGTTCGATGAGAATAATCTACAATCACATTACACGCCATTCTGAGCTTACAAATCACCGAATCGGTCAATCGTTCGATGAGAATTAGCTACAATCATGTAACAAGCCATTCTTATCTTACAAATCACCGAATTGCTCAACCGTTCGATGAGAATAATCTACAATCATGTTACAAGCCATTCTGAGCTTATAATCACCGAATCGGTAAACCGTTTGATGAGAATCAGCTACAATCACGTAACAAGCCATTTTGAGCTTACAAATCACTGAATCAGTCAACCGTTCAATTAGAATCATCTAAAATTACATAACAAGCCATTCTGAGCTTACAAATCATTGAATCGGTCAACTGTTTGATGAGAATCATTCACAATCTCGTAAAAACCCATTCTGACCATACAAATCACTGAATCAATTAATCATTCGATGAGAATCAGCTACAATCACCGAAATGGTCAACCATTTTATGAGAATCCATTCCAATAATGTAACAAGCCATACTAAGCTTACAAATCACTGAATCGGTCAAACGTTTGATTAGAATCAATTACAATCACTTAACAAGCCATTCTGAGCTTACAAATCATCGAATCAGTCAACTGTTCGATGAGAATTAGTTACAATCACGTAACAAGCCATTCTGAGCTTACAAATCACCGAATCGGTGACCTAACAAGCCATTCTGAGCTTATAAATCACCAAATTGGTCAACCATTTGATGAGAATCAGCTACAATCAGGTAACAAGTCATTGTGAGCTTACAAATCACTGAATTGATCAACCATTCTATGAGAATCATCTCCAATCACGTAACAAGCCATTCTGAGCTTACAAATAATTGAATCAGTCAATCATTCGATGAGAATCAATTAAAATCAAGTAACAAGCCATTCTGAGATTACAAATAACCAAATCTGTCAACCGTTCGATGAAAATCAATTAAAATCACGTAACAAGCCATTTTGAGATTACAAATCACTGAATTGTTCAACCGTTCGATGAGAATGAATTGCAATCATGTAACAAGCCATTCTGAGCTTACAAATCACTGAATCGCTCAACTGTTCTATGAGAATCAGCTATAATCACATAATAAGCCATTCTATCAACAGTTCGATGAGAATCACCTACAATCATGAAATAATCTATTCTTAGCTTACAAATCCTTGAATTAGTCAACTATTTGATGAGAATCAATTACAATCTCGTAACAACCCATTTTGAGCTTACAAATCACTGAATCATTTAACTATTCGATGAGAATCAATTAAAATCATGTAACAACCCATTGTGAGCTTACAAATCACTGAATCGGTCAACCGTTCGATGAGAATCAACTACAAACACGTAACAAGCCATTCTGAGGTTACAAATCACTGAATCGGTCAACCATTTGACAAAAATTAGCTACAATCACGTAAAAAGGCATTCTGAGCTTACAAATCACAGAATCGGTCAACCGTTTGATGAGAATCAGCTATAATCACGTAGCAAGCCATTGTAAGCTTACAAATCATAGAATCGGTCAACCATTCGATGAGAATCAACTAAAATCATGTAACATGTCATTCTGTGCTTACAAATCACTGAATCGGTCAACCGTTCGATGAGAATCAGCTACAATCACGCAACAAGCCATTCAAATTATACAAATCACCAAATCAATCAACCGTTCGATGAGAATAAAATACAATCATGTAGCAAGCCATTTTGAGCTTACAAATCATCGAATCGGTCAACCGTTTGATGAGAATAAATTACAATCACGTAACAAGCCATTCTGAGCTTACAAATCACAGAATCAGTCAACCGTTTGATGAGAATTAATTACAATGATGTAACAAGCTATTTTGAGCTTACAAATCACCAAATCGGTCAACCATGCGATGAAAATTAGCTATAATCACGTAACAAGCCATTCTGAGCTTACAAATCACCGAATCAGTCAACCATTCTATGAGAATTAGCTACAATCACGTAACAAGCCATTTTGAGCTTACAAATCAATCAATATGTCAACCGTTCTATGAGAATCAGCTACAATCACGTAACAACCCATTCTGAGCTTAAAAATCACCAAATTGGTCAATCATTCGATGAGAATAAATTTACAATTACGTAACAAGCCATTCTTAGCTTATAAATCATCGAATCGATCAACCATTCGATGAGAATAAGCTACAATCATGTAAGAATCCATTTTGAGCTTACAAATCAACGAAACGGTCAACTGTTTGATGAGAATCAATGAAAATCACGTAACAAGACATTCTGAGCTTACAAATCACCAAATCGGTCAACTGTTTGATGAGAATCAATTACAATCACGTAACAACCTATTCTGAGCTTACAAATCACCGAATCGGCCAACCGTTCAATGAGAATCAGCTACCATCATGTAGCAAGCCATTGTGAGCTTACAAATCACTAGATCGGTCAACCATGTGATGAGAATGTGTTACAATCATGCAACTCCATAATAACTATCCCTCAACTATTTTTGTTGTGGTTCCAACTCCATAATTGCCATACAATTCTATGGGCGACATTGAGTTCCCTTTATAATAGTAGGGGCCGTAAAATAGTACGGGCGGCCTATAATTTCTAAAGGTAGATTATATAGGTCACATGGGCCCCATAGAATTTATAGGGCCCCTCGCAATATAATATAAGCCCTCTGCACAAGCAGGGGGGGGCCTTCCGGTGCATGCAGAGGTAGATTATTGTAGGGCAACCCAACGATTACTATGAAGCCATTCTAAGCTTACAAATCACTGAATTGGTCAACCATTCGATGAGACTTAATTGCAATCATGTAACAAGCCATTTCAAGATTAAAAATCACTGAATCAGTCACCCATTTAATGAGAATCATTTACAATCACGTAAGAAGCTATTTTGAGCTTACAAATCACCGAATTGGTCATTCGTTGGATGAGAATCAGGTACAATCATGTAACAAGCCATTTTGAGCTTACAAATCACTAAAACAGTCAACCATTCGATGAGAATCACTTGCAATCATGTAACAAGCTATTTTGAGCTTACAAATTACTGAATCGGTCAACCGTTCAATCAGAATCAACTAAAATCACGTAGCAAGCCATTCTGAGCTTACAAATCACTCAATCGGTCAACCGTTCGATGAGAATCAGCTACAATCATGTAACAAACCATTATGTGCTTACAAATAATAGACTCGGTCAATCGTTCGATGAGAATCAACTACCATCACGTAACAAACAATTTTGAGCTTAAGAATCACTGAATCGGTCAACCGTTCGATGAGCATCAATTACAATGACATAACAAGCCATTATCAGCTTACAAATCACCAAATTGGTACACTGTTTGATTAGAATTAATTACAATCATGTAACAAGCCATTCTAAGCTTACAAATCACCGAATTGGTCAACCATTCGATGAGAAGAAGCTACAATTACGTAACAAGCCATTATAAGCTTAAAAATCACCGAATCAGTCAACCGTTCGATGAGAATAAATTACAATCACATAACAAGCAATTCTGAGCTTACAAATCATCGAATCGGTCAACGATTCGATGAGAATCATCTCCAAGCATGTAACAAGCCATTCTGAGCTTACAAATAACCAAATTGGTCAACTATTTTGTAAGAATCAACTACAATCAAGTAACAACCCATTCTAAGCTTATAAATCACCGAATCGGTCAATTGTTCGATGAGAATCAATTACAATCACATAATAGGCCATTCTGAGCTTACAAATCATTGAATCAGTCAACCGTTCAATGAGAATCAACTACAATCACCTAAGAAGTCATTATGAGCTTACAAATCACTGAATCGGTCAACCGTTTGATGAGAATCATTTACGATTAATCACGTGACAAGCTATTTTGAGCTTACAAATCACCGAATCGGTCAACCGTTTGATGAAAATCAATTACAATCATTTAACAAGCCATTATGAGCTTACAAATCACTGAATCGGTCAACCCTTCGATGATAATCAATTACCATTACATAAGAAGCCATTCTAAGCTTTCAAATCACCGAATCGGTCAACCATTCAATGAGAATCAACTACAATCATGTAACAAGCCATTCTGAGCTTACAAATAATTGAATCGATCAATCATTTGATGGGAATTAGCTAGAATCACGTAACAAGCCATTCTGAGCTTACAAATCACCGAATTAGTCAACTGTTTGATAAGAATCAGTTACAATCACATAACATGTCATTCTGAGCTTACAAATCACTGAATTGGTCAACCATTCGATGAGAATCAATTACAATCACGTAGCAAGCCATTCCGAGCTTACAAATCACTAAATCGGTCAATCATTTGATAAGATTCATCTACAATCACGTAACAAGCCATTCTGCACTTAGAAATCACTGAATCGGTCAATTGTTCGATGAGAATCAACTACAATCACATAACAAGCCATTCTGAGCTTACAAATCACCGAATCAGTCAACCTTTGATGAGAATCATCTCCAATCACGTAACAAGCCATTCAAAGCTTACAAATGACCGAATCAGTCAACCCTTTGATGAGAATCAAATACAATCACGTAACAAGCTATTATGAGATTACAAATTACCGAATCGGTCAATCGTTCGATGAGAATCAATTGTAATCACGTAACAAACCATTCTGAGCTTACAAATCAAAGAATTGGTTAACCATTTGATAAGAAATAATTACAATCATGTAAATAGCCATTGTGAGCTTATAAATCACCCAATCAGTCAACTGTTCTGTGAGAATTGATTACAATCACGTAACTAGCCATTCTGAGTTTACAAGTCACTGAATTGGTCAACCATTTGATGAGAATCAACCACAATCACATAACAAGCCATTCTGAGCTTACAAATTACCCAATCGGTCAACCTTTTGATGAGAATCATCTCCAATCACGTAACAAGCCATTATAAGCTAACAAATCATCGAATCAGTCAGGTGTTCAATGGGAATCAATTACAATCATGTAACAAGCCATTCTGAGCTTACAAAACACTAGATCAGTCAACCGTTAGATGAGAATCAATTACAATCACGTAACAAGCCATTATGAGCTTACAAATCATTGAATCAGTCAACCCTTCGATGATAATCAGCTACAATCACGTAACATGCCATTCTTAGATTACAAATCAATGAATCGGTTAATCGTTTGATGTGAATCAGCTACAATCACGTAACAAGCCAGTCTGAGGTTACAAATCATCGAATGGGTCAACCATTCAATAACAATCATCTACAATCAGATAACCAGCCATTTTGAGCTTACAAATCATGTAACAAGCCATTCTGAGCTTACAAATCACCAAATCGGTCAACTGTTCGATGAGAATCAATTACAATCATGTAATAAGCCATTATGAGCTTACAAATCATAAAATCAGTCAACCATTTGATGAGAATTAGCTACAGTCATGTAACAAGCCATTCTGAGCTTAGAAATCACCAAATCAGTCAGTCGTTCAATGAGAATCAATTACAATCATGTAACAAGCCATTATGAGTTTACAAATCATCGAATGGGTCAACTGTTTGATAACAATCATCTACATACATGTAACAAGCCATTTCAAGCTTCCAAATAACCAAAACGGCCAATCATCTGATGAGAATCAATTGCAATAATGTAAGAAGCCATTCTGAGCTTACAAATCACCGAATTGGTCAACTGTTCGATGAGAATCAATTACAATCATATAACAAACCATTTTGATGTTACAAATCACCCAATCGGTCAACTGTTGGATGAGAATCTAATACAATCACGTAACAAGCCATTCTGAGCTTAAAAATCATTGAATCAGTCAACCATTTGATGAGAATTAGTTACAATCATGTAAGAAGATATTTCGGGCTTACAAATCATCGAATCGGTCAACCATTTGATGAGAATTAGCTATAATCACGTAACAAGCCATTCTGAGCTTACAAATCACTGAATCGGTCAAGCATTTCATGAGAATCATCTCCAATCATGTAACAAGCCATTCTGAGCTTACAAATCACCGAATCGGTCAACTGTTCGATGAGAATCAATTACAATCACGTAACAAGTCGTTCTGAGCTTACAAATCACTGAATCGGTCAAACGTTCAATGAGAATGATTTCTAATCACGTAAGAAGCCATTCAAGCTTAGTAATCACCAAATTGGTCAACCGTTCGATGAGAATCAGCTACAATCATGTAAAAAGCTATTCTAAGCTTACAAATCATTGAATCGGTCAACTGTTTGATGAGAATCAGCTACAATCACGTAACAAGCAATTATGAGCTTACAAATTACCAAATCGTTCAACCATTCGACTAGAATAAGCTACAATCACATAACAAGCCATTTTGAGCCTACAAATCACCGAATTGATCAACCGTTCGATGAAAATCAATTACAATCACGTAACAAGCCATTATGAGCTTACAAATCACCAAATCAGTCAACTATTCAATGAGAATCAATTGCAATCACGTAACTAGCCATTTTGAGCTTACAAATCATCGAATCGGTCAACCGTTTGATGAGAATCAGCTAGAATCACGTAACAAGCCATTCTGAGCTTACAAATCCCCAAATTGGTCAATCGTTCAATGAAAATCAATTACAATCACGTAAGAAGCCATTCATAGCTTACAAATCAGTGAATCGGTCAACCGTTCAATGAGAATCAGCTACAATCATGTAAAAAAGCCATTCTGAGCTTAGAAATCTCCAAATCGGTCAACCGTTCAATGAAAATCAACTACAATCATGTAACATGCCATTCTGAGCTTACAAATCACTGAATCGATCAACCGTTCGATGAGAATAAATTACAATCATGTAATAAGCCATTCTGAGATTACAAATCTCTGAATCGGTCAACCATTCAATGAGAATCAACTACAATCATGTAGCAAGCCATTCTGACATTATTAATCATCAAATCTCTCAACCATTCGAAGAGAATCAGCTACAATCATGTAACAAGTCAGTCTGAGCTTACAAATCACTGAATCGGTCAAAGGTTCGATGAGAATCAGCTACAATTACGTAACAAGCCATTTTGGGCTTACAAATAAATGAATCGATCAACCATTGGATGAGAATCAACTACAATCATGTATCAAGCTATTCTGAGCTTATAAGTCATTGAATCGATCAACCGTTCGATGAGAATCAGCTACAATTAGCTAACAAGCCATTCTGAGCTTACAAATCATTGAATCGGTCAACCATTTGATGAGAATCAGCTACAATCACGTAACCAGCCATTATGAGCTTAAAAATCCCCGAATCGGTCAACCGTTTGATGAGAATCAATTACAATCACATAATAAGTCATTCTGAGCTTACAAATCACCAAATCGGTCAACCGTTCAATGATAATCAATTACAATCACGTAACAAGCAATTCTGAGCTTATAAATCATAGAATCGGTCAACTATTTGATGAGAATTAATTACAATCACATAACAAGCTATTCTGAGCTTAGAAATCATTGAATCGATCAACCGTACGATGAGAATCAATTACAATCAGGTAACAAGCCATTCTGAGCTTACAAATCATTAAATTCTTCAACTGTTCGATGAGAATCAGCTACAATCACGTAACAAGCCATTTTGAGCTTACAAATCACCGAATCAGTCAACCGTTCGATGAGAAAAAATTACAATCATGTAACAAGCCATTCTGAGCTTAGAAATCACCAAATCGGTGAACCGTTCAATGAGAATCAGCTACAATCATGTAACAAGCCATTCTGAGCTTACAAATCATCGAATCGGTCAACCGTTCAATGAGAATTAGCGACAATCATGTAACAAGCCATTCTAAGCTTAGAAATCGCTGAATCCATCAACCGTTTGGTGGGAATTAGCTACAATCACATAAGAAAGCCTTTTTGAGCTTGTCAATCATGAAATTGGTCAACCGTTCTATGAGAATTAGTAACAAACATGTAACAACCCATTTTGAGCTTACCAATTACCGAATCGGTCAACCGTTCGATGAGAATCAGCTATAATCACGTAAAAAACCATTCTGAGCATACAAATCTTTGAATAGGTCAACCATTTTATCAGAATCAATTAAAATCATGTAACAAGCCATTCTGAGCCTACAAACCACTAAATCAATCAACTATTTGATGAGAATCAATTACAATCACGTAACAAGCCATTCTTAGCTTTCAAATCATTGAATTGGTCAACCGTTTGATGGGAATTGACTACAATCACGTAACAAGCCATTTCAAGGTTACAAATCATTGAAACAGTCAACCGTTTGATGAGAATCAATTGGAATCACGTAACAAGCCATTTTGAGCTTACAAATCTCTGCATTGGTCAACCGTTGATGAGAATCAATTACAATCACCTAATAAGCCATTTTGAGGTTACAAATCACCGAATCAGTCAACCGTTCATTTAGAATCAATTACAGTGATGTAACAAGCCATTTTGAGCTCAGAAATCACTGAAATGGTCAACCATTTGATAAGAATTAATTACAATCATGTAGAAGCCATTCTGAGCTTAAAAAACACCGTATCGGTCAACTGTTTTATGACAATCAATTACAATCACGTAACAAACAATTCTTAGCTTACAAATCACCGAATGTGTCAACCTTTCGATAAGAATTAATTACAATCATGTAACAAGCCATTCTGAGCTTACAAATCACCGAATCAATCAACTGTTCGCTGAGAATCAGCTACAGTCATGTAACAAGCCATTCTAGGTTTACAAATAACTGAATCGGTCAACCGTTCGATGAGAATCAATTGCAATCATGTACCAAGCCATTTTTAGCTTACAAATCACTGAATCAGTCAACCGTTCTACGAGAATCAACTACAATCACGTAACAAGCCATTCTAAGCTTACAAATCACCGAAGTGGTCAACTATTGAATGAGAATCATCTCCAATCATGTAATAAACCATTTTGAGGTGACAAATCACCGAATCGATTAACTGTTCGATGAAAATCATCTCCAATCATGTAACAAGTCATTCTGAGCTTACACATCATCGAATCGGTCAATTGTTCGATGAGAATTAATTACAATCAAGTAACAAGCCATCCTCAGCTTACAAATCACCAAATTGGTCAACCATTCAATGAGAATCAGCTACAATCACGTAAATGGCCATTCTAAGCTTACAAATCATCGAATTAGTCAACTATTCGATGAGAATTAGCTACAATCATGTAACAATCCATTTTGAGCTTACAAATCACGGAATCGGTCAACTGTTCGATGAGAATCGGCTACAATCATGTAAAAAGCCATGCAGAGCTTACAAAATCGACGAATCGGTCAACCATTTGGGGAGAATAAGCTACAAGCACGTAACAAGCCATTCTGAGCTTACAAATCATTGAATCAGTCAACTGTTCGATGAGAGTCAATTACAATCACGTAACAAACCATTTCATGCTTACAAATCACTAAATCAGTCAACCATTTGATGAGAATCATTTATAATCATGTAAGAAGCCATTCTGAGCTTACAAATCACCGAATCTGTCAACCATTCGATGAGAATCAGCTATAATCATGTAACAAGTCATTATGAGCTTACAAATTATTGAATCGGTCAACCGTTCGATGACAATCAACTACAATCACGTAACAAGCCATTGTAATTTTACAAATCATCGAATCAGTCAATCATTTGATGATAATCATTTACAATCATGTAAGAAGCCATTCTGAGCTTACAAATCATCGAATCTATCAACCATTCGATGGGAATCAGCTACAATCACGTAACAAGGTGTTCTGCACTTACAAATCACTGAATTAGTCCACCATTCGATGAGAAAAAGCTACAATCATGTCCCAAGCCATTATGAGCTTACAAATCACCGAAACTGTCAACTATTCAATGAGAATCAATTACAATCATGTAACAAGCCATTCTTACCTTGCAAATTATCAGATCGGTGAACCATTCCATGAGAATCAATTACAATCACATAAGAAGCCATTGTTAGCTTACAAATCACTGAATCGGTCAATCGTTCGATGTGAATCAGCTACAATCACGTAACAAGCCATTCCAAGCTTAAAAATCACCAAAATGGTCAACCGTTCGATGAGAATAAATTGCAATCATGTAACAAGCTATTTTGAACTTACAAATTACTCAATTGGTCAACCGTTCGATAAGAATCAGCAACAATCACATAAATGGCCATTCTGAGCTTACAAATCACTGAATCGGTCAAAAATTTGATAAGAATCAACTACAATCATGTAACAAGCCATTCTGAGATTACAAATAATGAAATCGATCAACTATTCGATGAGAATAAGCTACAATCACGTAACAAGCCATGCTGAGCTTACAAATCATCGAATCGGTCAACTATTCGATGAGAATAAGCTACAATCACGTAACAAGCCATTCTGAGCTTACAAATCACTGAATCGGTCAACCATTCGATGAGAATCAATTACAGTCACGTAACAAGCCATTCTGAGCTTACAAATCATTGAATCGGTCAACCATTTGATGAGAATCATTTAAAATCATGTAAGAAGCCATTTTGAGGTTACAAATCACGAAATCGGTCAAGCGTTCGATGAGAATCATCTAGAATCATGTAACAAGCCATTTTGAGCTTACAAATCATTAAATCAGTCAACCGTTCAATGAGAATTAGCTACAATTATGTAACAAGCTTTTCTGAGCTTACAAATCACTGAATCGGTCAACCATTTGATGAGAATCAATTACAATCACGTAACAAGCCATTCTGAGCTTACAAATCACCAAATCGGTCAACCATTCGATGAGAATCATTTAAAATCATGTAAGAAGCCATTTTGAGGTTATAAATCACGGAATCGGTCATGCGTTTGATGAGAATCATCTACAATCATGTAACAAGCCATTCTGAGCTTACAAATGACCAAATCAGTCAACCGTTCGATGAGAATTAGCTACAATTATGTAACAAACCTTTCTGGGCTTACAAATCACCGAATCGGTCAACCATTTGATGAGAATCATCTCCAATCATGTAACAAGCCATTATGAGCTTACAAATCACCGAATCGGTTAACCATTTGATGAGAATCAATTAAAATCATGTAACAAGCCATTGTGACCTTACAAATCATCGAATCGGTCCACCGTTCGATGATAATCATTAGCAATCACGTAACAAGCCATTCTGAGCTAACAAATCACCGAATTGGTCAACTGTTTGATGAGAATTAGCTACAATCACGTAACAAGCCATTCTGAGCTTACAAATCATTGAGTCAGTCAACCGTTCAATGAGAATCAATTACAATCACGTAACAAGCCATTCTAAGCTTAGAAATCATTAAATCGGTCAATCGTTCTATGAGAATTAATTATAATAATGTAAGAAGCCATTCTGAGCTAACAAATCACTAAATCGGTCAACCGTTCGATGAGAATCAGTTACAATAATGTAACAAGCCATTTTGAGCTTAAAAATAACTGAATCGATCAACCATTTGATGCGAATAAGCTACAATCCAATCACAAGCAATTCTAAGCTTACAAATCATGGAATCGATCAACCGTTTGATGGGAATGAGCTGCAATCACGTAACAAGCCATTCTGAGCTTACAAATCATCGAATCAGTCAAGCGTTCAATGAGAATCAATTACAATCACATAACGAGCCATTCTAAGCTTACAAATCACCGAATCGGTCTACCATTCGATGAGAATCACCTACAATGACGTAACAAGTCATTCTGAGGTTACAAATCACCAAATCGGTCAACCATTTGATGAGAATCAATTTACAATCATGTAACAAGCCATTCTGATCTTACAAATCATTACATCAGTCAACCGTTTGATGAGAATCAAATACAATTATGCAACAAGCCATTGTTAGCTTACAAATCACCGAATCAGTCAACCGTTCGGTGAGAATCAATTACAATCATGAAACAAGACACTCTGAGCTTACAAATCACCGAATCGGTCAACCGTTCAATTAGAATCAATTTACAATCATGTAATAAGCCATTCTGAGCTTACAAATCATCGAATCAATCAACTGTTCAATGAGAATCAATTACAATCACATAACAAGCCATTCTGAGCTTATAAATCATCGAATTGGTTAGCTGTTTGATGAGAATCATCTCCAATCACGTAACAAGCCATTCTAAGCTTACAAATCACCAAATATATCAACAATTTGATGAGAATCATTTACAATCACATAACAAGCCATTCTTATCTTACAAATCACCGATTCGGTCAACCATTTAATTGGAATCATCTCCTATCACATATCAAGCCATTCTGAGCTTACAAATCAATGAATCTGTCAACCATTCAATGAGAATCAATTACAATCAGGTAACAAGCCATTGTGAGCTAAAAAATCACTGAATCGGTCAATCGTTTGATGAGAATCAATTGCAATCATGTAACAAGCCATTCTGAGCATACAAATCACCAAATCGGTCAACCATTCGATGAAAATTAGCTACAATCATGTAAGAAGCCATTCTAAGCTTACAAATCCCTGAATCGGTCAATTGTTCGATGAGAATAAGCTACAATCACGTAAGAAGCTATTCTGAGCTTACAAATCACCAGAAACATCAACCGTTGGATGAGAATATATTGCAATCACGTAACAAGCTATTATGAGCTTACAAATCACTGAATCAGTCAACCGTTTGATGAGAATCATTTACAATCATGTAAGAAGCTATTAATAGCTTACAAATTACCAAATTGGTCAACCATTTGATGAGAATCACCTACAATCATGTAACAAGCCATTCTAAGCTTACAAATCTCTGAATCGGTCAACCATTTGATGAGAATAAGCTACAATAACGTAAAAAGCCATTCTAAGCTTACAAATCACCAAATTAGTCAACCATTCTATAAGAATCAATTACAATCATGTAACAAGCTATTCTGAGCTTACAAATCACCGAATCGGTCAACCGTTTGATGAGAATAAATTACAATCATGTAACAAGCCATTTTCATCTTACAAATCACTGAATCGGTCAACCGTTCGATGAGAATTAGCTACAATCATGTAACAAGCCATTCTGGGCTTACAAATCAATGAATCGGTCAGCAGTTCGATGAGAATAAGCTACAATCATGTAACCAGCCATTTTGAACTTACATATCACCGAAACGGTCAACCATTCGATGAGAATTAGCTACAATCATGTAACAAGCTATTCTTAGCTCAAAAATCATTGAATCGGTAACGTAACAAGCCATTATGAGCTTACAAATCACCAAATCGGTCAACCATTTGAGAGAATCAATTGCAATCACGTAACAAGCTATTTTGAGCTTACAAATCACCAAATCGGTCAACCATTTGAAAGAATCAATTGCAATTGCATAACAAGCCATTTTGAGCTTAAAAATCACCGAATTGGTCAACTGTTCGATAAGAATTAGTTACAAACATGTAACAAGCCATTCTGACCTTACAAATCATCGAATCGGTCAACCATTCAATGAGAATTAACTACAATCACGTAACAAGCCATTCTCTGCTTACAAATCACTGAATCGGTCAACCATTCAATGATAATTTATTACCATTACATAGCAAGCCATTCTGAGCTTACAAATCACTGAATCGATCAACCATTCGATGAGAATCATCTACAATCACGTAACAAGCCATTCTAAGCTTACAAATCACCGAATAGGTCAACTGTTCGATGATAATCAGCTACAATCATGCAACAAGCCATTCTGAGCTTAGAAATCATTGAATCGGTCAACAATTCGATGAGAATCATTTACAATCATGTAACAAGCCATTCTGAGCTTACGAATCATCGAATCGGTCAATCGTTCGATGAGAATCAGCTACAATCATGTAAGAAGCCATTTTGAGCTTACAAATCACCAAATCGGTCAACTGTTCTATGAGAATCAACTACAATCACATGACAAGCCATTTTGAGCTTACAAATAATGGAATCAGTCAACCGTTCGATGAGAATCAACTACAATCATGTAACAAGCTATTCTGAGCTTACAAATCACCGAATCAGTCAACCATTTGATGTGAATGAGTTACAATCACCTAACAAGTCATTCTGAGCATAAAAATCACCAAATCAGTCAACGATTCAGTCAGAATCAATTATAATCACGTAAACAGCCATTTTGAGCTTACAAATCATCGAATTGGTCTACCATTTGATCAGAATCAACTACAATCATGTAACAAGCCATTATGAGTAGACAAATCACCAAATCGGTCAAGGATTCAATTAGAATCAATTACAATCACGTAAAAGGCCATTCTGAGCTTACAAATCATCGATTCGGTCAACCGTTCGATGAGAATAAATTACCATGACATAGCAAGCCATTCTAAGCTTACAAATCATCAAATTGGTCAAGCGTTCGATGATAATCAATTACCATTACGTAACAAGCCATTCTGAGTTTACAAATCATAGAATCGGTGAACCATTCGATGAGAATCAGCTACAATCATGTAACAAGCCAGTCTAGCTTACAAATCACTGAATCGGTCAACCGTTTGATGGGAATCAACTACAATCAAGTAACAAGCCATTCTGAGCTTACAAATCACCGAATCGGTCAGCCTTTCGATGAGAATCAGCTACAATCACGTAACAAGCCATTTTGAGCTTACAAATCACTAAATCGGTCGACCGTTCAATCAGAATCAGCTACAATCACATAACAAGCCATTCTGAGCTTACAAATCACTGAATCGGTCAAATGTTCAATGAGAATCATCTCCAATCACGTAAGAAGCCATTCTGAGCTTAGAAATCACCTAAGTGGTGAACCATTCAATCAGAATCAATTGCAATCATGTAAGAAGCCATTCTGAGCTTACAACTTAGTAAATCGGTCAACTGTTGAATGAGAATCAATTACAATCATGTAACAACCCATTTTGAGCTTACCAATCACCGAATCAATGAACTGTTCGATGAGAATCAACTACAATCATGTAAAAAGCCATGCTAAGCATACAAATCACCGAATCGTTCAACCATTCGATGAAAATCAACTACAATCACGTAACAACCTATTCTGAGGTTACAAATCACCAAATCAGTCAACTGTTCAATGAGAATCATCTCCAATCACTTAACAAGCCATTCTGAGCATAAAAATCACTGAATCAGTCAACCGTTCCATGAGAATTAATTACAATCACATAACAAGCCATTCTGAGCTTATAAATCACTGAATTGATCAACCATTCGATGTGAATAAGTTATAATCACATAACAAGCCATTTTGAGCTTACAAATAATCGAATCGGTGAACCGTTCGATGAGAATCAACTACAATCACATAACAAGCCTTTCTGAGCTTACAAATCACCGAATTGGTCAACTGTTCGATGAGAATCAATTACAATCATGTAACAAATCACTTTGAGCTTACAAATCAATGAATCGGTCAACCGTTCGATGAGAATCATTTACAATCACGTAAGAAGCCATTTTGAGCCTGAAAATCATAGAATAATTCAACCGTTCGATGAGAATTAGCTACAATCACATAACAAGCCATTCTGAGCTTACAAATCACCGATCCGGTCAACAGTTCGATGAGAATCAGTTACAATCATGTAAGAAGCCATTTTGAGTTTACAAATAATTGAATCGATCAACAGTTCGATGAGAACCATTTAAAATCATGTAAGAAGCTATTTTGAGCATACAAATCACCAAATCAGGTAACCGTTCGATTAGAATTAATGACAATCACATAACAAGCCATTCTTAGCTTAGAAATCACCAAATCGGTCAACCGTCTAATGAGAATCAGCTATAATTACGTAACAAGCCTTTCTAGGCTGACAAATTACCGAATCGGTCAACCGTTCGATGAGAATCAGCTACAATCATGTAACAAGCCATTATGAGGTTACAAATCACCAAATCAGTCAATCATTTGATGAGAATCATCTCCAATCATGTAACAAGTGATTCTAAGGTTAAAAATCACCGAATCGGTCAACCATTCGATGAGAATCAATTGCAATCATGTAACAAGCCATTATGAGTTGAAAAATCACTGAGTCTGTCAACCGTTCGATGAGAATCAATTGGAATCATGTAACAAGCCATTCTGAGCTTACAAATCACCGAATCGGTCAACCGTTCGATGAGAATCAATTGCAATCATGTAACAAGCCATTCTGAGCTTACAAATTACCGAATCAGTCGACTGTTTGTTGAGAATCAGCTACAATCACGTAACAAACAATTGTGAGCTTACAAATCACCAAGTCGGTCAACCGTTCAATCAGAATTAATTACAATCACGTAATCAACCGTCTGAGCATAGAAATCACCGAATCGGTCAACCGTTCGATGAGAATCAATTACAATAATGTAACAAGTCATTCTTAGGTTACAAATCACTAAATCAGTCGACCGTTCATTGAGAATAAGCTACAATTATGTAAAAATCCATTCTGAGCTTACAAATCACTAAATCGGTAAACTGTTTGATGAGAACCTATTGCAGTCACGTAACAAGACATTCTGAGCTTACAAATCACCGAATCAGTCAACTGTTCGATGAGAATCAATTACAATAACGTAACAAGCCATTCTGAGCTTAGAAATCACTGAATCGGTAATCCGTTCGATGAGAATCAATTACAATCACGTAACAAAACATTCTGAGTATACAAATCATCAAATCGGTCAAGCGTTCGATGAGAATCAATTTACAATCAGGTAACAAGGCATTCTCAGCTTACAAACCATCGGATCGGTCAACCATTCGATGAGAATCAATTACAATCATGTAACAAGCCATTCTCAACTTACAAATCACCGAATCGGTCAACCGTTCGATGAGAATCATCTTCAATCACGTAACAAGCCAATCTGAGCTTACAAATAATTGAATCGGTCAACCATTCGATGACAATCAATTACAATCACGTAACAAGCCATTGTGAGCTAACAAATCACCGAATCGGTCAACCATTTGATGAAAATCAATTGCAATCACGTAACAAGCCATTCTGAGCTTACAAATCATTGAATCAGTCAACTATTTGTTGAGAATCAACTACAATCATCTAACAAGCCATTCAAAGCTTACAAATCACTGATTCAGTCAACCATTCAATGAGAATCAATTACAATCACGTAACAAGCCATTCTAGACTTACAAATAACTGAATCACTGAAATGGTCGACCGTTCGATGAGAATCTATTAGAAACACGTAATAAGCCATTCTGAGCTTACAAATCACCGAATTAGTGAACCATTTGATGAGAATCATTTACAATCATGTAAGAAGCCATTCTGAGCTTACAAGGCACCAAATCGGTCAACCGTTCTATGAAAATCAGCTACAATCATGTAACAAGCCATTCTGAGCTTAGAAATCACAGAATCGGTCATCTGTTCGATGAGAATCAGCTACAATCATGTAACAAGCCATTCTAAATTAACAAATTAGTGAATCGGTCAACCGTTCGATGAAAATCAATTACAATCACGTAACATGCCATTATGAGCTTACAAATCACCGAATCGGTCAACTATTCAATGAGAATTAGTTACAATCATGTAACAAGCCATTATGAGCTTACAAATCACTGAATCGGTCAACCTTTTGCTGAAAATCAATTACAATCACATAACAAGCCATTGTGAGTTTACAAATCACTGATTCGGTCAAACGTTCGATGAGAATCAGCTGCAATCACGTAACAAGTAATTTTGAGCTTAAAAATCATTGAATTGGTCACCTCTTCATTGAGAATTGATTACAATCACGTAACAAGCCATTCTGAGCCTACAAATCACTGAATCGATCAACCGTTCGTTGAGAATCAACTAAAATCATGTAACAAGCCATTCTAAGCTTACAAATCACCGAATCGGTCAACTGTTCAATGAGAATCATCTACAATCACATAAAAAGCCATTTTGAGGTTACAAATCACCGAATCGGTCAACCATTCGATGAGAATCAGGTACAATCATGTAACAAGCCATTCTAAGCTTACAAATCACCAAATCTTTCAACCATCCGATGAGAATCAGCTACAATCACGTAACAAGCCATTCTAAGCTTACAAATCACCATATCGGTCAACCATTCGATGAGAATCATTTACAATCATGTAACAAGCCATTTTGAGCTTATAAATCACCGAATCGGTCAACTGTTCTATGACAATCAGCTACAATCATGTAACAAGCCATTATGAGCTTATAAATCACTGAATTAGTCAACTATTGGATGAGAATAAACAACAATCACGTAACAAGCTATTTTGATCTTACAAATCACTGAATCGGTAAACCGTTCAATGAGAATCAATTACAATCATGTAACAAGCCATTTTTAGCTTACACATTACTGAATCGGTCAACCGTTCGATGAGATACAACTATAATCATGTAATAAGCCATTGTGAGCTTACAAATTATCAAATCGGTTAACCATTCGATGAAAATTACTTACAATCATGTAGCAAGCCATTCTAAGCTTACGAATCACCGAATTGGTCAACTGTTCGATGAGAATCAGCTACAATCACGTAACAAGCCCTTTTGAGATTACAAATCACCGAATCGGTTAACCATTTGAAGAGAAATAGTTACAATCACGTAACAAGCAATTATGATCTTACAAATCACTGAATCAGTCAACCATTCAATCAGAATCAATTACAATCACGTAACAAGCCATTCTAAGCTGACAAATGATCAAATCGGTCAACATTTCGATGAGAATCAATTACAATCATGTAACAAGCCATTCTGAAGTTAAAAATCACTGAACCGGTCAACCAATCAATGATAATCAATTATAATCATGTAACAAGCTATTCTGAGCTTACAAATCACCAAATCAGTCAACCATTCGATGAGAATCAATTACAATCACGTAACAAGCCATTTTGAGCTTACAAATCACTGAATCGGTCATCGTTTGATGAGAATGAATTAAAATCACATAACAAGCAATTCTGAGCTTACAAATCACCAAATCAGTCAATCGTTCAATGAGAATCATCTCCAATCACATAAGAAGCAATTTTGAGATTAAAAATCACCGAATCAGTCAACCATTCGATGAGAATCAATTACAATCACGTAACAAGCCATTCTAAGCTTACAAATCACCTAATTGGTCAACCGTTTGATCAGAATTAGCTACAATCACGTAACAAGCCATTCTAAGCTTATAAATCACCGAATCGGTCAACCGTTCATTGAGAATCATCTCCAATCATGTACCAAGCCGTTATGAGCTTACAAATCACCGAAAAGATCAACCGTTTGATGAAAATCTATTGCAATCACGTAACAAGCAATTCTGAGCTTAGAAATCACCGAATCACTCAACCATTTGATGAGAATCATTTACAATCATGTAAAAGCCATTCTGAGCTTACAAATCACTGACTCAGTCAATCATTATATGAGAATCAATTACAATCATGTAAGAAGCCATTCTGAGCTTACAAATCATGAATCAGTCAACCATTCGATGAGAATCAGGTACAATCATGTAAGAAGCTATTTTGAGTTTGCAAATCACCGAATCAGTCAACGATTCAATGAGAATCAATTTAAAATCATGTAACAAGCCATTCTGAGCTTATAAATTACCGAATCGGTCAACCGTTCGATGAGAATCAATTACAAACATGTAACAAGCCTTTGTGAGCTTACAAGTAACCGAATTGGTCAATCATTTGATGAGAATCAACTGCAATCATGAACAAATCATTCTGTGCCTACAAATCACTGAATCGGTCAATTGTTTGAAGAGAATCAATTACAATCACGTAACAACCCATTCTGAGCTTACAAATCACTGAATCGGTCAACCCTTCGATGAGAATCAATTACATTCATGTATCAAGCCATTCAGATCTTACAAATCACCGAATTGGTCAACCATTCTATGAGAATCAGCTACAATCACGTAACAAGCCATTATGAGCTTATAAATCACTGAATCAGTCAACTGTTTAATGAGAATCAGCTACAATCACGTAACAAGCCATTCTAAGCTGACAAATCACCGAAACGGTAAACCGTTCGATGAGAATCAATTGCAATCATGTAATAAGTTTATCGTTCAATGAGAATCAATTGCAATCATGTAATAAGCCATTTTGAGCTTACAAATTACTGAATCGGTCAACCGTTTGATGAGAATCATTTAAAATCACGTAACAAGCCATTTTGAACTTACAAATCACCGATTCGGTCAACTGTTTGATGAGAATCAATTACAATCACATAACAAGCCATTCTAAGGATACAAATCATCAAATCAGTCAAGTGTTCGATGATAATCAATTACCATTACTAACAAGCCATTCTAAATTTACAAATTACCGAATCGGGCAACCGTTTGATGATAATCATTTACAATCACCTAACAAGCTATTCTGAGCTTACGAATCACTGATTTGGTCAACCATTCGATGAGAATCAATTATAATCACATAAGAAGCCATTCTGAGCTTACAAATCACCGAATCGGTCAACCATTCGATGATAATCAATTACCATTATGTAGCAAGCCATTTTGAGCTTACAAATCATTGAATTGGTGAACCGTTTGATGAGAATCAGCTACAATCATGTAATAAGCCATTCTGAGCTTACAAATCACCGAATCGGTCAACCGTTCGATGAGAATCAATTATAATCACATAGCAAGCAATTCTGAGCTTACAAATCACCGAATCGGTCAATCATTTGATGAGAATCAATTACAATCACCTAAATGGACATTCTGAACTTACAAGTCATCGAATCGGTGAACCATTCGATTAGAATCAATTTACAATCAAGTAACAAGCCATTGTGAGCTAACAAACCACTGAATCTATCAACTGTTTGATGAGAATCAATTGCAATCACATAACAAGTCTTTCTGAGCTTACAAATCACCGAATCGGTCAACTATTTGATGAGAATTATCTATAATTATGTAACAAGTCATTCTGAGCTTACAAATCACCTAATCGGTCAACCATTCGATGGGAATTAATTACAATCACGTAACAAGCCATTCTGAGCTTACAAATCACCGAATTGGGCAACCGTTGGATGAGAATTAATTACAGTCACGTAACGACCCATTCTAAGTTTACAAATCACCAAATTTGGCAAGTGTTCGATGAGAATGAGCTACAATCACATAACAAGCTATTCTGAGCTTACAAATCACAGAATCGGTGAACTGTTTCAGGAGAATCAGCTACAATCACGTAACAAGCCATTCTAAGCTTAATAACTACCAAATCCATCAACCATTTAATGAGAATCATCTATAATCACGTAACAAGCCATTGTGAGCTAACAAATCACCGAATCGGTCAACTGTTTGATGAGAATCAATTGCACTCATGTAGCAAGCCATTATGAGCTTACAAGTCACCGAATCAATCTACTATTTGATGAGAATCAATTGCAATCATGTAACAAGCCATTCTGAGCTTACAAATCACTGAGTTAGTTAACCATTCAATGATAATCAACTACAATCACGTAACAAGCCATTTTGAGCTTACAAATCACCAAATCGGTCAACTATTTGATGAGAATCAGCTATAATCACGTAACAAGCCATTATGAGCTTACAAATTACCGAATCGGTCAACCTTTTGATGAGAATCATCTCCAATCATGTAACAAGCCATTCTGAGCTTACAAGTCACCGAATCAATCTACTATTTGATGAGAATCAACTGCAATCATGTAACAAGCCATTCTGAGCTTACAAATCACTGAGTCGGTTAATCATTCGATGATAATCAACTACAATCACGTAACAAGCCATTTTGAGCTTACAAATCACCAAATCGGTCAACTGTTCGATGAGAATCAGCTACAATCACGTAACAAGCCATTATGAGCTTACAAATTACTGAATCAGTCAACATTTTGATGAGAATCATCTCCAATCACGTAACAAGCCATTCTGAGCTTACAAATAACCAATGAATCCATTAACTATTCAATGAGAATCATCTATAATCACGTAACAAGCCATTGTGAGCTAACAAATTATTCAATTGGTCAACTGTTTGATGAGAATCAATTGCAATAATGTAACAAGCCATTCTGAGCTTACAAATCACCGAATCGATCAACTGTTTAATGAGAATAAGCTACAATCATGTAATGAGCCATTCTGAGCTTACAAATCACCGAGTTAGTCAACTGTTCGATGAGAATCAACTAGTACAATCATGTAACAAGCCATTCTGAGCTTACAAATCACTGAACCGGTTAACCGTTTGATGAGAATAAGCTACAATCATGTAACAAGCCATACCGAGCTTACAAATCACTGAATCGGTCAACCGTTCAATGAGAATCAATTACAATCACGTAAGAAGCCATTCTCAGCTTACAAATCACTCAATCGGTCAACCGTTCGATGAGAATCAACTACAATCACGTAACAAGCCATTCCGAGCTTACAAATCACTGAAACGGTCAACCGTTCGATGACAATCAATTGCAATCATGTAAAAAGCCATTTTGAGCTTACAAATTAATTATTTGGTCAACCGTTCAATGAGAATCAATTACAATCACATAAATGGCCATTCTAAACTTACAAATCACCAAATCGGTCAATTGTTCGATTAGAATTAGCTACAATCATTAACAAGTCATTCTGAGCTTACAAATCATATAATCGATCAACTGCTCGATGAGAATCCGCTACAATCATGTAACAACCCATTCTAAGCTTAGAAATCACCGAATCTATCAACCTTTTGATGAGAATAAGCTACAATCATGTAACAAGCCATTCTAAGCTTACAAATCACAAACACGGTCAACCATTCGATGAGAATCAATTGCAATCACGTAACAAGCCATTTTGAGCTTACAAATCACCGAATCGGTCAACTATTCGATGAGAATCATTTACAATCGCGTAAGAAGCCATTCTGATCTTACAAATCACTGAATCCATCAACCGTTTGATGAGAATCAATTTCAATCACGTATCAAGCCATTATGAGCTTACAAATCACTGAATCGATCAACTGTTCAATGAGAATCAGCTACAATCACATAACAAGCCATTCTGAGCTTACAAATCACCTAATTAGTCAATTGTTCGATGAGAATCAATTTACAATTATGTAACAAGCCATTCTGAGCTTACAAATTACCGAATCAGTCAACCATTCGATGAGAATCAATTACAATCATGTAACAGGCCATTCTGATCTTACAAGTCACCAAATCGGTCAATCATTCGAAGAGAATCAATTACAATCATGAAAAAACCATTGTGATCTTACAAATCACCGAATCGGTCAACTATTTGAAGAGAATCAGCTACAATCACGTAACAACCCATTCTGAGCTTACAAATCACTGAATCGGTCAATCGTTCGATGAGAATCAATTGCATTCATGTAACAAGCCATTCTAAGCTTACAAATAACCGAATCGGTCAACGGTTCAATGAGAATCGACTACAATCATGTAACAATCCATTCTGAACTTACAAATCACAGAATCGGTCAACCGTTCAATGAGAATCAGCTGCAATCATGTAACAAGCCATTCTGAGCTTACAAATCATGAAATCCATCGACCATTCGATGAGAATCAGCTACAATGATGTAACAAACCATTCTGATCTTACAAATCACTGAATCGGTCAACCATTCGATGAGAATCAATTACAATTACGTAACAAGCCATTCTTAGCTTACAAATTATTGAATCGGTCAACCGTTTGATGAAAATCAGCTACAATCATGTAACAAGCCATTCCGAGCTTACAAATCACCGAAACGGTAAACCGTTTGATGAGAATCAATTGCAATCATGTAATAAGTTTATCATTCAATGATAATCAATTGCAATCATGTAATAAGACATTCTGATCTTACAAATCACTGAATCGGTCAACCATTCGATGAGAATCAATTACAATCACGTAACAAGCCATTCTGAGCTTACAAATCACTAAATCGATCAACCGTTTGATGAGAATCAATTACAATCACATAACAAGAAATTTTGTGCTTACAAATCACCGAATCAGTCAACCATTCGATGAGAATCATCTCTAATCACCTAAGAAGCAATTTTGAGCTTACAAATCATCGAAACGGTCAACCGTTGAATGAGAATCAGCTACAATCACGTAATAAGAAATTTTAAGCTTACAAATCACCAAATCGGTCAACCGTTTGATGAGAATTAGTTACAATCACATAACAAGCCATTATGAGCTTACAAATCACCAAATCGGTCATCACATCGATGAGAATCAATTACAATCATGTAACAAGCCATTCTGAGCTTAAAAATCATCGAATTGGTCAACCGTTCCTTGAGAATCAATTAAAATCATGTAAGAAGCCATTCTGAGCTTTGAAATCACTGAATCGGTCAACTGTTCGATGAGAATTAATTACAATCACGTAACAAGCCATTCTGAGCTTAAAAATTACTGAATCGGTCAACAGTTCAATGAGAATCAACTACAATGATGTAACAAGACATTCTGAGCTTACAAATCATTGAATTGGTCAACCGTTCAATGAGAATCAATTACAATCACGTAACAAGCCATTCAGAGCTTACAAATCATCGAATCGGTCAACCGTTCGATGAGAATCAATTACAATCATGTAACAAGCCATTCTAAGATCGGTCAACTGTTCGATGAGAATCAGTTATAATTACGTAACAAGCCATTCTAAGCTTACAAATCATAGAATCGGTCACTTGTTTGATGAGAATTAATTATAATCACGTAACAAGCCATTCTGAGCTTACAAATCATCGAATCGATCAACCGTTCGATTAGAATCAGCTACAATCACATAACAAGCCATTCTAAGCTTACAAATCACCGAATTAGTCAACCGATTGATGAGAATCATTTACAATCACAGAAGAAGCCATTTTGAGCTTACAAATCACTGAACTAGTCAACCATTCGATGAGAATCACCTACTATCATGTAACGAGCCATTCTAAGTTTACAAATCACTGAATCTGTCAACTGTTCGATGACAATCAGCTACAATCATGTAAAAAGCCATTCTAAGCTTATAAATTACCGAATTGGTCAAACGTTCGATGAGAATCAATTACAATCACATAACAAGTCATTCTTAGCTTACAAATCACTCAATCGGTTAACTGTTCGATGAGAATCAGCTACAATCATGTAACAAGCAATTTCAAGCTTACAAATCACCGAAACGGTCAACCATTCGATGAGAATCATTTACAATCACGTAAGAAGCTAGTCTTAGCTTACAAATCACTGAATCGGTCAACCATTCCATGAGAATTAATTACAATCACGTAACAAGCTATTTTGAGCTTACAAATCACTGAATTGATCAATCGTTCGATGCAAATCAGCTACGATCATGTAACAAGCCATTCTGAGCTTACAAATCACCGAATCGGTCAACCATTCGATGAGAATTGACTACAATCATGTAACAAGCCATTCTGAGCTAACAAATCACCATATCGGTCAACCATTCGATGAGAATTAATTACAAATCATGTAACAAGCCATTTTGAGCATACAAATCACTGAATTGGTCAACCGTTTGATGAGAATCAGCTAGAATCACGTAACAAGCCATTTTGAGCTTACAAATAAATGAATCAATCAACTATTCAATGAGAATCAGCTACAGTCACGTAACAAGCCATTCTGAGCTTATAAATCATCAAATCAGTCAAACGTTCGATGAGAATCAGCTACAATCATGTAACAAGCCATTTTGAGCTTACAAATAAATGAATTGGACAACTGTTGGATGGGAATCAGCTACAATCATGTAACAAGCCATTCTAAGCTTACAAATCACCGAATCAGTCAACTGTTTGATGAGAATCAACTAGAATCACGTAACAAGCCACTCTGAGCTTACATATTACTGAATCAGTCAACTGTTGGATGAGAATCAACTACAATCATGTAACAAGCAATTCTAAGCTTACAAATCACTGAATCGGTCAACTGTTTGATGAGAATAAGCTACAATCATGTAACAAGCCATTTTGAGCTTACAAATCACCGAAACGGTCAACCATTTGATTAGAATCAATTGTAATCATGTAACAAGCCATTCTGAGCTTACAACTATTCGATGAGAATTAGCTACAATCATGTAACAAGCCATACTGAGCTGACAAATCACCAAATGGATCAACTATTTGATGATAATCAATTACAATCATGTAATAAGCCATTCTGAGCTTACAAATCACCGAATCGGTCAACTGTTTGAAGAGAATCAGCTACAATCACGTAATAACCCATTTTGAGTTTACAAATCACTGAATCGGTCAAACCTTCGATGAGAGTCAATTACATTCATGTAACATGCCATTCTAAGCTTACAAATCGCTGAATCGGTCAACCATTCGATGAGAATCAGCTAGAATCATGTAACAAGCCATTATGAGCTTGTAAATCACTGAATCAGTCAACCGTTTGATTAGAATTAGCTACAATCATGTAACCAGCCATTTTGATCATAAAAATCACTAAATCGGTCAACTGTTTAATGAGAATCAATTACAATCTCGTAACAAGCTGTTTTGAGCTTACAAATCACCGAATCGATCAACCGATCGATGAGAATCATTTACAATCACGTAAGAAGCCATTCTGAGCTTACAAATCACTGAATCGGTCAATTGTTTTATGAGAATCAACTGCAATCACGTATCAAGCCATTATGAGCTTACAAATCGCTGAATCAATCAACAGTTCGATGAGAATCAACTACAATGACATAACAAGCCATTTTGAGCTTACAAATCATAGAATCAGTCAACTGTTCGATGAAAATCAATTTACAATCATGTAACAAGCCATTCTGAGCTTACAAATTACTGAATAGGTTAACCGTTCGATGAGAATCAATTACAATCATGTAACAAGCCATTCTGAGCTTACAAGTCACTGAATCGGTCAATCATTCGATAAGAATTAGCTACAATCATGAACAAACCATTTTTATCTTACAATTCACTGAATCCATCAACTGTTCGAAGAGAATCAGCTACAATCACGTAACAACCCATTCTGAGCTGACAAATCATTGAATCAGTCAGCTATTCGATGAGAGTCAATTGCATTCATGTAACAAGCCATTCTGAGCTTACAAATCATCGAATCGGTTAACCGTTTGATGAGAATCAGGTAAAATTATGTAACAAACCATTATGAGCTTATAAATCACTAAATCAGTCAACCGTTTGATGAGAATTAGCTACAATCACGTAACAAGCCATTTTGATCACACAAATCATTGGATCGGTCAACCATTCGATGAGAATCAATTACAATCACGTAACAACCTATTTTTAGCTTACAAATTACTGAATTGGTCAACCGTTTGATGAGAATCAACTACAATCACGTAATGAGCCATTCCGAGCTTACAAATCACTGAAACAGTAAACTATTCAATGATAATCAATTGCAATCATTTAATAAGTTTACTGTTCGGTGAGAATCAATTGTAATCATGTAATAAGCCATTTTGACATTACAAATTACCAAATCGGTCAACCATTTGATGAGAATCGGTTACAATCATGTAGCAAGCCATTCTATGCTTACAAATCACTGAATCGGTCAACTGTTTGATGAGAATCAGCTACAATCACGTAACTAGCCACTCTGGGCTTATAAATCACCGAATCAATTAACCATTTGATGAGGAACAGTTAAAATAACATAACAAGGCATTCTGAGCTTACAAATCACCGAATCGGTCAACTAGTCAATCAGAATGCATTACAATCACGTAGAAAGCCACTAATAATCGATCGATGAGAATCAATTACAATCACATTAGAAGCAATTCTAAGCTGACAAATCACCGAATCGGTCAACCGTTCGATGAGAATCAATTGCAATCACCTAACAAGCCATTTTGAGCTTAGAAATCACCGAATCGGTCAACCATTCTATGAGAATCAACTACAAGCATGTAACAAACCATTCCGAGCTTATAAATCACTGAATAGGTCAACCGTTTGATGAGAATCAGCTACAATGATGTAACAAGCCATTATGAGCTTACAAATCATTGAATTGGTCAATCCTTTCGTTGAGAATCAATTACAATCACGTAAGAAGCCATTCTGAGCTTACAAATCACTGAATCAGTCAACCGTTTGATGAGAATTAATTACAACCACGTACCAAGCCATTCTGAGCTTACAAATCAATGAATCGTTCAACCATTCGATGAGAATCAGCTACAATAATGTAACAAGCTATTCTTAGCTTATAAATCACTGAATCGGTAAACTGTTCAACGAGAATCAGTGACAATCACCTAACAAACCATTCTGATCTTACAAATCACTGAATCAGTCAACCATTCAATGAGAATCAATTACAATCATGTAACAAGCCATTCGTAGCTTACAAATTACTGAATCGGTCAATCGTTTGGTGAGAATAAACTACAATCACGTAACAAGCGATTCCGAGCTTACAAATCTCCGAAATGATGAACTATTCGATGAGAATCAATTACAATCATGTAATAAGCCATTTTGAGCTTATAAATTACCGAATCAGTCAACCGTTCGATGAGAATCAGTTACAATCACATAGCAAGCCATTCTAAGCTTACAAATCATCGAATCGGTCAACCGTTTGATGAGAATTAGGTACAATCATGTAACAAGCCATTCTGAGCTTACAAATCACTGAATCGGTTAACCGTTTGATGAGAAATAGTTACAATAATGTAACAAGCCATTCTGAGCTTACAAATCACTGAATCGGTCAACCATTCAATCAGAATCAATTACAATCAGGTAACAAGCCATTCTGAGCTTACAAATCACCGAATCGATCAACACTTCAATAAGAATCAATTACAATCACGTAACAAGCCATTCTGAGCTTAAAAATCACCGAATCAGTCAATCGTTCGATGAGAATCAATTACAATCATGTAACAAGCTATTCTGAGCTTACAAATCATCAAATCGGTCAACCGTTCGATGAGAATCAATTACAATTATGTAACAAGCCATTTAGAGCTTACAAATCACTGAATCAATCAACTGTTTGATGAGAATTAATTACAATCACGTAACAAGATATTTCAAGATTAAAAATCATAGAATCAATGAGAATCAACTACAATCATGTAATAAGCCATTCTGAGCTTACAAATCATCGAATCGGTCAACCATTCGATGCGAATCATCTACTATCACATAACAAGCCATTCTGAGGTTATAAATCACTGAATCGGTCAACTGTTGGATGAGAATTAGCTACAATCACGTAACAAGCCATTCTGAGCTTACAAATCACTGAATCTGTAAATCGTTCGATGAGAATCATTTACAATCATGTAAGAAGCCATTGTAACCTTACAAATCACCGAATCGGTCAACTGTTTGATGAGAATCATCTACAATCACGTAAAAAGCCATTCTCAGCTTACAAATCACCCAATCAAAAATTGTTTGGTGATAATCAGTTACAATAATGTAACAAGCCATTCTGAGCTCACAAATCACTGAATCGGTCAACCGTTCGATGAGAATAAGCTATAATCACGTAAGAAGCCCTTCTAAGCTTACAAATCACTGAATCGGTCAACCATTCCATGAGAATTAGGTACAATCATGTAACAATCCATTCTGAGCTTACAAATCACCGAATCGGTCAACCGTTCGATGAGAATAAATTACAATCTTGTAACAAGCTATTTTGAGCTTACAAATCATCGCATCAGTCAACCGTTTGATGAGAATCAATTTACAATCATGTAACAAGGCATTCTAATCTTACAAATCACCGCATCAGTCAACCATTTGATGAGAATCAAATACAATCACATAACAAGCCATTCTGAACTTACAAATCAGCGAATCGGTCAACCGTTCGATGAAAATCAGCTATAATCATGTAAGAAGCCATTCTGAGCTTACAAATCACTGAAAAGGTCAAGTGTTGGATGAGAATCTATTGCAATCATGTAACAAGCCATTCTGAGCTTACAAATCACTGAATTAGTCAACCGTTTGATGAGAATCATTTACAATCACGTAAGAAACCAGTCTTAGCTTACAAATTTATGAATTGATCAACTGTTCGATGAGAATCACCTACAATCATGTAACAAGCCATTCTAAACTTACAAATCTTTGAATCGGTCAACCGTTTGATGATAATAAGCTACAATCACGTAAAAAGCAATTCTGAGCTTACAAATCACCGAATCAGTCAACCATTCTATGAGAATCAATTACAATCATGTAACAAGCCATTCTAAGCTTACAAATCACCAAATCGGTCAATCGTTCGATGAGAATAAATTACAATAACGTTACAAGCCATTTTCAGCTTACAAATCACTGAATCGGTCAATCATTTGATGAAAATCAGCTACAATCATGTAACAAGCCATTCTGAGCTTAAAAATCACTAAATCGGTCAACCATTCGATGAGAATAAGCTACAATCATGTAACCAGCCATTTTGAACTTACATATCACTGAAACGGTCAACAATTCGATGAGAGTCAGCTACAATCATGTAACAAGCCATTCTTAGCTTAAAAATCACCGAATCGGTCAACCGTTCGATGAGAATCAATTACAATCACGTAACAAGCCATTCTTAGCTTAAAAATCACTGAATTGATCAATCATTCGATGAGAATCAACTATAATCAGATAACAAGCCATTCTGAGATTACAAATAACTGAATCAGTCAACCGTTCGATGAGAATCAGCTACAATCATGTAACAAGCCATTCTGAGCTTACAAATCACAGAATCGGTAATGTAACAAGCCATTCTGAGCTTACAAATCACTGAATCGGTCAACCATTTGAGAGAATCAATTGCGATCACATAAGAAGCTATTTTGAGCTTATAAATCACCAAGTCGGTCAACCATTTGAGAGAATCAATTGCAATAGCGTAACAAACAATTTTGAGCTTAAAAATCACCGAATTAGTCAACCATTTGATGAGAATCAGTTACAATAAAGTAACAAGCCATTCTGAGCTTAGAAATCATCGAATCAGTCAACCGTTCGATGAGAATCAATTAAAATCACGTAACAAGCCATTCTTAGCTTACAAATCACCGAATCGGTCCACCGTTCGATGATAATCAATTACCATTATGGAGCAAGCCATTCTGAGCTTACAAATCATTGAATCAGTCAACCGTTTGATGAGAATCATCTATAATCACATAACAAGCCATTCTGAGCTTACAAATCACCGAATCGGTCAACCGTTCGATGATAATCAGCTACAATAATGTAACAAGCCATTCTGAGTTTAGAAATCACTCAATCGGTCAATTGTTTGATGAGAATAAGCTACAATCACGCAACAAGCCATTCTGAGCTTACAAATCACTGAAAAGGGTCAACCATTTGATGAGAATCAATTACAATCATGTAACAAGCCATTCTGAGCTTGCAAATCACCGAAATGGTCAATCGTTTGATGAGAATCATTTACAATCATGTAACAAGCCATTCTAACCTTACGAATCACCGATTCAGTGAACCATTCGATGAGAATCAGCTACAATCATGTAAGAACCCATTCTGAGCTTACAAATCACCAAATCAGTCAATTGTTCGATGATAATCAGCTACAATCACGTAACAAGCCATTCTGAGCTTACAAATATTGGAATTAGTCAACCGTTCGATGAGAATCATCTACAATCACGTAACAAGCTATTCTGAGCTTACAAATCACCGAATCGGTCAACTGTTTGATGGGAATCAGTTATATTCACATAACAAATCATTCTAAGCATACAAATCAACAAATCGGTCAACGATTCAATCAGAATCAATTAAAATCACGTAAAAGGCCATTCTGAGCTTATAAATCACCGATTCGGTCAATCATTTAATGAGAATAAATTACAATGACATAACAAGCCATTCTGAGTTTACAAATCATCAAATCGGTCAAGCGTTCAATGATAATCAATTACCATTACGTAAAAAGCCATTCTGAGTTTACAAATCATCGAATCGGTGAACTGTTCGATGAGAATCACCTACAATCACATAACAACTGATTCTCAACTTACAAATCACTGAATCGGTCAATCGTTTGATGGGAATCAACTACAATCAAGTAACAAGCCATTCTGAGGTTACAAATCATCGAATCGGTCAACCGTTAGATGAGAATTAGCTACAATCACATAACAAGCCATTCCAAGCATACAAATCACCAAATCAATCAACCATTCGATGAGAATCAATTACAATCACGTAACAAGCAATTTTGAGCTTACAAATCACCTTATCAGTCAACCATTTGATGAGAATCATTTACAATCATGTAACAAGCCATTCTGAGCTTAGAAATCACCAAAATAGTCAACCATTCGGTGATAATAAATTTACAATCATGTAACAAGCCATTCTAAGCTTACAAATCACCAAATCAGTCAACCATTTGATGATTATCAATTAAAATCATGTAACAAGCCATTATGAGCTTACAAATCACCGAATCAGTCAACTGTTCGATGAGAATCATCTCTAGTCACGTAAAAAGCCAATTTGAGCTTACAAATCACTGAATCCGTCAACTATTCGATGAGAATTAATTACAATCACGTAACAAGCCATTGTGAGCTAACAAATCACTGAATCGGTCAACCGTTTGATGAGAATCAATTGCAATAACAAAACAAGCCATTTTGAGCTTACAAATCACCAAATCGGTCAATTGTTTGATAAGAATCAGCCAAAATCATGTAACAAGCCATTCCGAGCTTACAAATCACAGAGTCAATCAACCGTCCGATGAGAATCAATTACAATCACGTAACAAGCCATTATGAGTTTACAAATCACCAAATCGGTCAACCGTTTGATCAAAATTAATTACAATCATTTTACAAGCCTTTTTGAACTTACAAATCACCAAATTGGGCAACCGTTCGATGAGAATTAATTACAATCACGTAACAAACCATTCTGAGGTTACAAATCACCGAATCGGGCAACCATTTGATGAGAATCAGCTACAGTCATGTAACAAGCCATTTGAGCTTAGAAATCACTAAATTATTCAACCGTTCGAGGAGAATCAGCTACAATCACGTAACAAGCCATTCTGAGCTTACAAATCACCAAATCGGTCAACCGTTTGATGAGAATCAATTACAATCACGTCACAAGCCATTCTTAGCTTACAAATCACCGAATCGGTCAACCATTCGATGAGAATTAATTACAATCACGTAACAAGTCATTCTGAGCTTACAAATCACCAAATCGGTCAACCGTTTGATAAGAATTAATTACAATCACGTAACAACCTATTTTGAGCTTACAAATCACCAAATCGGGTAATCGTTCGATGAGAATTAGCTATAATCATGTAACAAGCCATTCTGAGCTTACAAATCACCGAAACGGTCTACCATTGGATGAGAATCAATTGCAATCATGTAAAAAGCTATTTTGAGCTTACAAATTACTTAATTCATCAACTGTTTGATGAGAATCAGCTACAATAATGTAAATGGCCATTCTGAGCTTACAAATCATAGAATCGGTCAAACGTTCGATGAGAATCAGCTACAATCATTAACACACCATTCTAGGCTTACAAATCACTGAATCGGTGAACTGTTAGATGAGAATTAATTACAATCAGGTAACAAGCCATTCTGAGCTTACAAATGAGCGAATTGGTCAACCATTCGATTAGAATCATTTACAATCATGTAAGAAGCCATTTGGAGTTTACAAATCATCGAATCTGTCAACCGTTTGATGAGAATCAAATGCAATTACGTATCAAGCCATTCTGAGCTTACAAATCTCTGAAATAATCAACCGTTTGATGAGAATCGACTACAATCACGTAACAAGCCATTCTCAGCTTACAAATCACTGAATCAGTCAACCGATCGATGAGAATCAATTTACAATCATGTAACAAGCCATTCCGAGCTTACAAATTACTGAATCGATCAACCGTTCGATGAGAATCAATTACTATCATGTAACAAGCCATTCTGAGCTTACAAGTCACCGAATCGGTCAATCATTTGATGAGAATCAACTCTAATCACGAACAAACCATTCTGAGCTTACAAATCACTGAGTCGATCAACTGTTCGAAGAGAATCAATTACAATCATGTAACAAGCCATTCTATTTTTACAAATCACTGAATCAGTCAACCGTTCGATGAGAATCAATTACAATCATGGACCAAGCCATTCTTAGCTTACAAATTACTGAATCGGTCAAGCGTTCGATGAGAATCATCTACAGTCACGTTGTTAATAAGCCATTCCGAGCTTACAAATCACCCAAACGGTAAACCGTTCGATGAGAATCAATTGCAATCATGTAATAAGCCATTTTGAGCTTACAAATTACCGAATCAGTCAACCATTCGATGATAATTAGTTACAATCACGTAGCAAGCCATTTTGAGCTTACAAATCACCGAATTGGTCAACCGTTCGACGAGAATCAACTACGATCATGTAACAAGCCATTTTGAGCTTCCAAATCACCAAATCTGTCAACCATTCAATCAGAATCAATTACAATCATGTAACAAACCATTCTGAGCTTACAAATCACCGAATCGGTCAACCGTTCGATGAGAATCATCTACAATCACGTTGTTAACAAGACATTCTGAGCTTACAAATCACCCAAACGCTAAACTGTTTGATGAGAATCAATTGCAATCATGTAATAAGTTTACTGTTCGATGTGAATCAATTGCAATCATGTAATAAGCCATTTTGAGCTTACAAATTATTGAATCGGTCAACCATTCGATGATAATTAGTTACAATCACGTAGCAAGCCATTCTGAGCTTACAAATCACCGAATTGGTCAACCGTTCAATGAGAATCAACTACAATCACGTAACAAGCCATTCTGATCTTACAAATTACCAAATCTGTCAACTATTTGATGAGAATCAGTTACAATCACATAACAAGCCATTCTGAGCTTCCAAATCACCAAATCTGTCAACCATTCAATCAGAATCAATTATAATCACGTAACAAACCATTCTGAGCTTACAAATCACTGAATTAGTCAACACTTTGATGAGAATCAATTACAATCACGTAACAAGCCACTGTTAGCTTAAAAATCACTGAATCAGTCAACCATTCGATGAGAATCAATTACAATCATGGAACAAGCTATTATGAGCTTACAAATCACCCAATCAGTCAACCGTTCGATGAGAATCAATTACAATCACGTAATAAGCAATTTTGAGCTTACAAATCACTGAATTGGTCAACCATTCAATGAGTATCAATTACAATCACATAACAAGTAATTCTGAGCTTACAAATCACTGAATCGATCAACCATTCGATGAGAATCAATTACAATCACATAAAAGTAATTATGAGATTACGAATCACCGAATTGGTCAACCGTTCGATAGAATCATCTCCAATCACGTAAGAAGCAATTTTTCTCTTTCAAATGACCGAATCGGTCAACCGTTCGATGAGAATCAGTTACAGTTATGTAATAAGCTATTTTGAGCTTACAAATCATCGAATCGGTCACTTGTTCGATGAGAATTGATTACAATCATGTAACAGGCCATTCTCAGCTTACAAATCACCGAATCGATCAACCGTTCGATGAGAATCAGTTATAATCATGTAACAAGCCATTCCAAGCTTACAAATCATCGAAACGGTCAACCGTTTGATGAGAATCAATTGCAATCATCTAAAAAGCCATTTTGAGCATAAAAATTACTTAATTGGTCGACCGTTTTATGAGAATCAGCTACAATGACGTAAATGGCCATTCTGACCTTAGAAATCACCGAATTGGTCAACCGTTTGATGAGAATCAACTACAATCATTAACAAGCCATTCTGAGCTTACAAATCACTGAATCGATCGACTATTCGATGTGAATCAACTATAATCACGTAACAACCCATTCTGAGCTTACAAATCACTGAATATGTCAACCTTTTGATGAGAATAAGCTACAATCACGTAACAAGCCATTCTGAGCTACAAATCACAAAAATGGTCAACCATTCGATGAGAATCAATTGTAATCAGGTAACAAGCTATTTTGAGTTTACAAATCACCGAATCGGTCAACCGTTCGATGAGAATCATTTAAAATCACGTAAGAAGCTAGTCTGAGCTTACAAATCACCGAATCGATCAAACGTTCGATGATAATCATCTCCAATCACGTAAGAAGTAATTTTGCTCTTAGAATTCACCAAATCGGTCAACCGTTCGATGAGAATCAGTTACAATTATGTAACAAGCCAATTTGAGCTTACAAATCACTGAATCGGTCACCTGTTCGATGAGAATTGATTACAATCATGTAACCAACCATTCTAAGATTACAAAACTCTGAATCGATCAACCATTTCATGAGAATCAACTACAATCACATAACAAGCCATTCTAAGCTTACAAATCATTGAAGCAGTCAACTATTCGATGAGAATCATCTACAATCATGTAACAAGCCATTCTGAGGTTACAAATCATTGAATCGGTCAACCGTTGGATGAGAATTAGCTACAATCACATAACAAGCCATTCTGAGCTTACAAATAACTAAATCGGTCAACCATTCGATGAGAATCAGCTACAATCATATAATAAGCTATTCTAAGCTTACAAATCACCAAATCGGTCAACCGTTTGATGAGAATCAATTACAAGCACGTAGCAAGCCATTCTGAGCTTACAAATCACCGAATCAGTCAATCGTTTGATGAGAATCAGCTACAATCACATAACAAGCCATTTTGAGCTTACAAATCACCGAATCCGTCATTCATTTGATGAGAATCAATTTCAATAATGTAACAAGCCATTCTGAGCTTACAAATCACCGAATCGGTCAACCATTCAATCAGAATCAATTACAATCACGTAACAAGCCATTTTGAGTTTACAAATCACCGAACTGGTCAACACTTCGATTAGAATTAATTACAATCATGGAACAAGCCATTCAGAGCTTACAAATCACTGAAACGGTCAACCGTTTGATAAGAATCAGTTATAATTACGTAACAAGCCATTATGAGCTTACAAATCACCGAATCGGTCACCTATTCGATGAGAATTGATTATAATCACGTAACAAGCCATTTTGAGCTTACAAATCACTGAATCAATCAACCGTTCGATGAGAATTAGCTACAATTATATAACAAGCCATTCTGAGCTTACAAATCACTAAATCAGTCAACTCTTCGATGAGAATCATATACAATCACGTAATAAGCTATTTTGAGGTTACAAATCATCGAATCGGTCAACCGTTGGATGAGAATCAGCTACAATCACATAGCAAGCCATTCTGAGTTTACAAATCACTAAATTAGTCAACCATTCAATGAGAATCAACTACAATCATGTATAAAGCCATTTTGATGTTACAAATCACCATATCAGTCAACTGTTTGATGAGAATCAATTACAATAATGTAACAAGCCATTTTGAGCTTACAAATCACCGAATCGGTCAACCGTTCAATGAGAATCAGCTAGAATCACATAACAAGACATTTTGAGATTACAAATAACAGAATCAGTCAATCATTCGATGAGAATCAACTACAATCACGTAACAAGCCATTTTGAGCTTACAAATCATTGAATCGATCAAACGTTCGATGAGAATCAACTATAATCATGTAACAAGCCATTCTGAGCTTACAAATAAATGAATCGGTCAACCGTTGAATGAGAATCAACTACAATAGCGTAACAAGCCATTCTGAGCTTACAAATCACCGAATTGGTCAACCATTCAATGATAATCAATTACAATCATGTAACAAGCCATTCTGAGCTTACAAATCACCAAATCGGTCAACCGTTGGATGAGAATCAGCTACAATCATGTAGCAAGGTATTCTGAGCTTACAAATCACTGAATCGGTCAACCATTCAATGAGAATCAGCTACAATCACATATAAAGCAATTTTGATCTTACAAATCACCATATCAGTCAACTGTTCGATGAGAATCAATTACAATAATGTAACAAGCTATTTTGAGCTTACAAATCACTGAATCGGTCAATCATTCGATGAGAATCAGCTAGAATCACATAACAAGCCATTTTCAGTTTACAAATAATTGAATCGGTCAACTGGTCGATGAGAATCAGCTACAATCATGTAACAAGCCATTTTGAGCTTACAAATCATCGAATCGATCAAACATTCGATGAGAATCAACTACAATCACGTAACAAGCCATTTTGAGCTTACAAATAAATGAATCGGTCAACCGTTGAATGAGAATCAACTACAATAGCGTAACAAGCTATTCTGAGCTTACAAATCACCGAATCGGTCAACCATTCAATGAGAATCAATTACAATCACATAACAAGCCATTATGAGCTTACAAATTACCAAATCGGTCAACCGTTGGATGAGAATCAGCTATAATCATGTAACAAGCCATTCTAAGATTAAAAATCACTGAATCGGTCAACTATTTGATGAGAATAAGCTACAATCACGTAACAAGCTACAATCATATAACAAGCCATTATGAGCTTAAAAGTCACCGAATCGGTCAACCCTTTGATGAGAATCAATTGCAATCATGTAACAAGCCATTCTGAGCTTACAAATCACCGAATCGGTCAACCGTTCAATGAGAATCAATTACAATCACATAACAAGCCATTCTTAGCTTACAAATCACTGAATCGGTAAACTGTTTGTTGAGAATCTGTTACAATCATGCAACAAGCCATTATGAGCTTATAAATCACTGAATAAGTCAACCATTTGATGACAATCAGCTACAATGACGTAAGAAGCCATTCTAATATTACAAATCACTGAATCGGTCAACCGTTCAATGACAATAAACTACAATAAGGTAACAAGCCTTTCTGAGCTTACAAATCACTGAATCGGTCAACACTTCGATGAAAATCAATTACAATCACGTAACAAGCCATTCAGAGCTTAAAAATCACCAAATTGGTCAACCGTTTCATGAGAATCAATTACAATCACATAACAAACCATTCTAAGCTTACAAATCACCGAATTGGTCAACCGTTTGATGAGAATCAGTTACAATTATGTAACAAGCCATTATGAGATTACAAATCTCTGAATCGGTCACCTGTTCAATGAAAATTAATTACAATCAAGTAACAAGCCATTCTGAGCTTACAAATCACCGAATTGATGAGAATCAGCTACAATCAGATAACAAGCCATTTTGACCTTACAAATTACTGAATACGTCAACTGTTCAATGAGAATCATCTACTATCACATAACAAGCCATTCTGAGGTTACAAACCATTGAATCGGTCAACCATTGGATGAGAATCAGATACAAATAATTAAATCGGTCAACCGTTTGATGAGAATTAATTACAATCATGTAACAAGCCATTCTGAGCTTGCAAATCACCGAATCGGTCAATCGTTCGATGAGAATCATTTACAATCATGTAACAAGCCATTTTGGGCTTACAAATCACCGAATCGATCAACCATTTGATGAGAATCAGCTACAATCACATAACAAGCCCTTCTGAGCTTACAAATCACTGAATCGGTCAACCAATCGATGAGAATAAGCTACAATCACGTAACAAGCTATTCTGAGCTTACAAATCACTGAATCGGTCAACCATTCGATGAAAATCATTTAGAATCACATAACAAGCCATTCTAAGTTTACAAATCATCGATTCGATCAACTGTTCAATGATAATCAATTACAATCACATAACAAGCTATTCTGAGCTTACAAATCATCAAATCGGTCAAGCATTCGATGATAATCAATTACCATTACGTAACAAGCCATTCTGAGTTTACAAATCACCGAATCGGTCAACCATTCGATGTGAATCAGCTAGAATCACATAAAAAGCCATTCTAAGTTTACAAATCATCAAATCGGTCAACCATTTGATGAGAATCAGCTACAATCACGTACAAATCACCGAATCAGTCAACTGTTCGATGAGAATCAGCTACAATCACGTAACAAGCCATTCTGAGCTTACAAATCATTGAATCGGTCAATCGTTCGATGAGAATCAATTACAATTAGGTAACACACCATTCTGAGCTTACAAATCATTGAATCGGTCAACCGTTCGATGAAAATCAATTACAATCACATAACAACCTATTTTGAGTTTAAAAATCACCGAATCGGTCAATTGTTCGTTGAGAATCAATTACAATCTCGTAACAAGCCATTATTAGCTTACAAATTATCGAATCGGTCGATCGTTCGCTAAGAATCTATTAGAATTTAATCTTTCCTTGGTTATTTATGTATTTAATAGGATAAACCAAAGTATCCTAATGTATTTTGTGGTCTAGTCCAAGTGGGAGGACATGTCATTTTTGTAATTTTCTTTATTAAGAAAAATAGATATTCCTCCTTATGAAGAATCCTATACTTGTCTCACATACTAGTGAAATGTGGCACACTCAGATATGGGAGTTACAATGTAACTCCTCTCCCACATCTCTATTAAAAGAGATGGCTCTCTTTTTTTCTTAAGTTTCTCTCATCTCATGAGATTCTTCTTCTTCTTGAATATTGTATGAGCATTGATTTCTCTCTCTCTCTCTCTCTCTCTCTCTCTCTCTCTCATTCTTAGGCATTTGTTGCCACTTTCATTAAATTCACAAGGGTTTTTCTATGGTTTTCCCCTTTAAAATCTTGTCTCCTCGTTGCTTATTTCTGGTGTATGCTCCTAGTTTTTGCTTAATTCATGGTAAATCTTCTTACTCCTAACTCAATCGATTAAGCAATTTCCTGCAATTTTTTATATTTTGTTATCTTTTTAACTTGGTATCAGAGCAAGTTGGTTTAATCTCATTTTGAGTGTACAGGTGAAGGAGCTACCATATCTTGGAGCACTCCAAATTGGAGACTCTTGAGAGAGTTATCTTTTGCTAGTATTCTTATTCTAACCTATTTAAGTAAAAAATCAATTTTTTTTAGATTTGGCTGGTTTACCGCCAAATCTGATTTATATAGTTGGTTAATTTATTAATTACCTATTTAATGCAAATTCATTGTTATCAAAATATCATTATTTTATCCTTATTTTGGTTTGTGCAGGTTTAGATATTTTTTGATAAGAAAAAAATAAAAATTCAAATATTATTTTCTCTATATCAAAATCTTTTATAATCAAAACTTAATATTATAATATTAAAAAGTGTATTCCTTTACTCTAATTTCTGTTTATGCATGTAAATTTTTTTTTGCCAGTATAGAATATATTTGTAATTATTGTTTCTATTCTTGGTTCTTACACTTGCACGTTTAAAATAGAATGTGAAAGAAAGCGTTGTTTTATTCTACGTGGATTGACTCTTTTATTTAATATCGGTTACTTGCAGTTTTAGTATTTTTTTTCAAATTAGCATTCATTAGTTTCTTATTTTATCTTTGCATGTGTTTTTTTTGGGTCCATTTTTTTCTGCATGCGCTTTCCTATTCTTTGCATTGTCTTCATGTCTACGTACATTTTTTAATCATTTTTACCTTCTTTGCTTGTGTTTATCTTGTTCCTTATCTGACGTTGTTATATCCTTGTTGCTTGCACTGCCTTTGATTGGACTTTCATTGCATTCAGTTAAGGTTTCTCTTCGACTTTATTCGGTTGCACTTTGTTTTCTAATGCTGTATCACCTTTTTCCTTAAGGGCAATTTTGTGAGATCCGAAGGAATTTGTGCTTGTATTTTGTCATTTGAATGCCAGTGGTTCCTTTCCTTGCCAGGGTCTTCTCGCAGCCTTTGTTCTTCATCCTATCTGTGTCTCCTTTTCAGCTCTAGTATTTCTCTGAGATCTGTGTATTCTTGTGCTCATGCCTTGTTTCTCCCGCTTTGTTTCTCTTCCATTTCATGTGTTTTTTATGACTAGCTTTCCTTGATTGTAGTCATTTTCCCTCTGTATCGCCTTCTCCTTCTATTCTTGTGTTTTAAGTAGGATACGATGGTGCCCTTTTGAAAGGGTTCTCTGGAGTTTCGGTGTTGCCCTCCAGTTTTTTATCTGCTTCTTTAGTCTTTTTTGAGTCCTTTTTTCATATTTACTTTCCTTTCGTGCTTTTTTTCTTTTTGGTTCTTTCTTCATTTTAGTTTGTCATTTCCACTTTCTCTCTCCATCATTGCCTCCTTTAGATATTCTTCAGTGGGAGGAGTGGCGGTGGTTGGTATTGCTGTATTAATAAGGGCCGCTATCGTACCTTTTTACCCCTGCTTCCCTTATTTTCTTGCAAAAAAAACCATCTTTAGAGTGTCGTTTCCCAGTCTGCTTTTTTTTTTTTCTTAAGTTGCAATATCTTTCTTTGCGCGGTTCCTTTGTGTTACTGGTTTCCATCCTTGCCCTATATTCCCTTTGGTAATAGCATCTCGCCTTACGCGACAAGTCGTAAGTTCAGGATTGCCTCTTTTTTAATTTGATCTCTGTCTTAGTTGCTTTTTTTGTTATTTAGTTCTTTTTTCAGCTTTGCATGCGTTTTCACTTCTTTTCTTTAGTTAGTTCATTCCTGCATACATTTTTTTTGTACCATAGTTTTGGTATTTGAAAGTATAGGTGATGATCGAGCCTTCTATTGAGAAGGGCTACTTGGTGGTGTAACTGCACTCTCAACAAAATGTCTAGCACTTGGACTTATTGACTTCTGAGACATTTCATTTATCTTTAACAGGCTAAAACTATCTCTATTTGCATAAGGTTTATTGGTATCGATTTTTCAAAGTGAAATTATAACAAGTTTATATTACCTTTTTTTTGCAAAATCTATTCATGCATGTTCTTCAAAATGCTCAAGTGTCTTGCTTTTTTAGTTAACGGTAACAATTTAGTAAAGCCCCTTCTTGCCTTCCAGTGTCATAAACGCTGTGAGTATACAGGTATTTTGAACATCTAACCTTAACTTTGTCAGTTTATACATTTTAACAGTTACTGTTAGTTCGATATTACTATTTCTGTTAGTTCAATTTTGTCTCTGGTAGTTCGATATTTTGTTAGTTTGAATCTGATATATATATATATATATATATATATATAGATATATATATATATATATATAGCTTTGCATGTTAAAATTTGGTTCGATTTTACATCTTTGCTCAAACTTCTATTATTCGTTGCCTTACCTGCACCCAATTACAATAAGATCTTTGTCTCTTCGTTGTCAGTTATTTTCTGCATCGACGTTACCAAAGTTTTCAAAAAAAGTCCACAATAGTTCATATTTAGGTTGGAGGTTGTCTACACGAAGTCTGCATTTTGTCTCTGTTTCACTGCCTACCATCACCATTGGTCACTTTTTGTTGGACCCATGTCAACACCTTCATTAACAGGATCACTATACCATATTATTTTTGTTGATGACTATTCTCAGAAAACTTGGATATACTTTCTTAAGATTAAAGAATCAAGTGAGGTACTATCTAAATTCAAAGAATTTAAAGCATTAGTAGAAAATAAATCAATAAAAGTGGTCATTGCATAATCGATCTCACTGCAGCAAGTTATATTCATCAGTTCTATAGCATATATATATATAAATAGTATAATATCAGTAGTATTATATGTTCTCAGTGATATTATCAATATAATATATTCCCAAGGTCTGATTTCCTAACATGAATCAAATAGATAAAAGAATAAAAGTATTAAGATCAGATAATGGAGGTGAATACAAATCTGACATATTTAAAGAGTTTTGTAACTCTGTTGGGATTAAGAAGGAGTATCCTGTACCATATAATCCTCAACAAAATAGAGTAGCAGAAAGGAAGAATAGATCCATAATTGAAGCAGCAAAAGCCACGATGCTCGATCAAAACCTTCATACTTCTTTTTGGGTAGAAGCTTCAAATACAACAGTATATATTCAAAATCGGTGTCCACACTCCATATTAGAAAACATAACACCAGAAGAAGCATTTACAGGAATCAAACCAGATCTAAGTCATCTTAGGATATTTGGATGTCCCGTATACATTCATATTCCTAAAGAGAAGAGGACGAAACTAGAACCATTAGGTAAGAAAGGCATACTTGTTGGTTATAGTGAAAACACAAAAGGGTATCGAATCTATATTCTAGGAAAAAAATATGTTGAGATAAGTAGAGATGTAAAATTTGATGAAAATAACACATTCAAAAACTTTGAAGAAGATAACATCCTAGAGATAGAAGAAGATCTCACTGCTGAAATTGAGAGGGAGGATATAGAAGAACCTGAACATCTTGCCATTGAAAATGAGAATACTAATGTAATCAATGGTAAGAAAAGGCCATTATGGGCAAGACAAATAATTAAAGAAAATAATGTAGAACCAAATGAAATATCTAATGAGAGTAAAAGGACAAGAACTCATAAATGTTATGCAGCTCTTATAACAGAAATCAATAAATCAGAACCATCAAATTCTAAGGAGGCATTATCTAATCAAGCATGGAGAGAGGCAATGACTGAAGAATATCAATCTATAATAAAGAATGATGTCTGGGACATAGTACCTAGACCTAAAAACAAAACCATTGTCTCTTCTAAATGGCTATTCAAAACCAAATATGCTCCTGATGGAAGTATTGAGAAACATAAAGCTCGGTTTGTTGCCAGAGGATTCTCACAGAAAGTAGGTATTGATTATGAAGAAACATTTGCTCCTGTAGCTCGGTATACATCAGTCAGAACCATTATTGCTATTGCAGCATCTAAAGAGTGGAAGATACACTAGATGGATGTGAAAATAGCATTCCTAAATGGCACTATTGAAGAAGAAGTATAATTAGAGCAGCTAGAAGGGTTCATTATACATGATGCATCAAAATATGTTTGCAAACTCAAGAAAGCAATATATGGGTTGAAACAAGCTCCCAAAGCTTGGTATGAAAGGATAAATAGCTATCTTTCAAAATTAGGATACTCTAAAAATGATGCAGATCCTAACATTTACTTTAAGATAACAAATGGCAACATGGTTATTTTAGTTCTTTATGTAGATGATCTTTTAATAACAGGAGAAGATCATCTTATTGCAAAATGTAAACAAGAACTCACTACTAAATTTGACATGAAAGATTTAGGACTCTTACATTATTTCTTAGGGTTGGAAGTGTTCCAAAAGGAAGGTTATATTTTGCTAAATCAACAAAAATACACTATTGATATCCTAATCAGGTTTGGAATGATGGAATGTAAGCCTTTATCCACACCTATGGAAACAAATTTGCACAAACTCAAAGTTGAAGTAGAAGAATCTGAACCCTCTGATCCTACATTGTATAGAGAAATTGTTGGCTCTCTTATGCACTTGGTGAACACTAGACCAGACATCTGTTATGCAACCAATGTTGTGAGTCACTTTATGTGTGAGCCCAAGGAAATACACTTAATGGAAGCTAAGCATATCTTGAGATATCTACGAGGCTCTATTGGATTTGGGTTAAAGTATGAAAAGGCAAAAATCAATCTTCAAGGGTATTCTGATTCTGATTGGGCTGGAAGTACAACTGATCGAAAAAGCACTACAGGGTGTTGTTTCAGTCTTGGTTCGGCTATGATCTTTTGGTTCAATCAAAAATAGTCAACAGTAGCATTAAGTTCCACTGAAGCTGAATATATGGTAGCATCCATGGGAGCACGTGAAGTAGTATGGTTGAGAAAGCTATTATTTGGATTGTTTGGAAAATCTCTAGATCCAACGGTGATTCATTGTGACAATCAAAGTTGTATCAAGTTATCTGTTAATCCAATTTTCCATAACAGGTCCAAACATATTGAGATTCCATATCATTACATAAGATATATGGTAGAGAGAAATATCATAAGACTAGAGTACATTAGTACTGAAGAACAGAGTGCTGATATTTTCACTAAGCCACTGGGAAAGTTGAAGATAGAATACTTCAGAAACAAACTTGGCATGGTCAAGGTGTGATGTATGGTTAAGCTTCTCTTATTTATAAGTTTTTTATTCATGAATAAATGTAAAAATGTGTATATTGCAATATTGTGTAAAATAATCATTTGTGTGTGGGTTAACATTTCAAGGTGATGATCTTGTAAATAGTTAACCAAAGTGTCAAGATAGACTACTTAATTGTGTGTCCTGACTATGCGGAGATCTTGACTCTTGTTATTACTGGTTGTGTAATAACGAAACCATATCATGATAGACTACTTAATTGTGTGTCCCGACTGTGCGGAGATCATGATATTCAAGTCTATTTTTTGACGAGACTTATGTGTCCCGAACTAGTGGATGTCATGATAGACTTTTGATATTTAATACTCACTCGCTAAGAGGGAGTGTTAAGATATAGCTTCATTCGTATTTTATATATATATATATATATATATATATATATATATATATATAGACACACACACACACACACTATGGTTAATGAAGTATTATGATTGATATATATATATATATATATATATATATATATATATATATATATATATATATATATATATATATATATATATATATATATATATATATATATATTATAATAATATTATTATTATATTATTGATATAATAATAATATTATAAAATAGTAATATCATTCACAATGGAATTATACCCTGTCGACTGATTAATAATACTTAAGCGAATATATATCAGTCACTCATTAACACAAGCGACTGTTGTTAACAACCGACTGCTAACTAATGCACGGGTTGTTAAAGTCACAGGCCGCTCATCATGAGGAGTCATGATCTCTCAGAGACGTGACTTATCACAAGTTATATATATCACATATCTGCAGTGAAATCGATAATCAATCAATAAAAGTGGTCATTGCATAATCGATCTCACTGCAGCAAGTTATATTCATCAGTTCTATAGCATATATATATATATATATATATATATATATATATATATATATATATATATATATATATATATATATATATATATATATATATATATATATATATATATATATATATATATATATATATATATATATATATATATATATATATATATATATATATATATATATATATAAACAGTATAATATCAGTAGTATTATATGTTCTCAGTGATATTATCAATATAATATATTCCCAAGATCTTATTTCCTAACACAGAAGTCTATTCATTGTTTTCGTTTATTGTTTCTACTCTTTTAACTGCTCTTTGCAGCTTATGTGTCAGTCCACTCAAATATTTCATATGTGTCTCTTAGTCTAATAATGTATCTAATGATTTAGTCCTTTTAAAAAATAGTGTCAAGTTCTAATCTGCAGATAATAACGTCTCTGACTCTTAACTCATTCATATTCCTTTAAATAGTTTGAATGTTTTTTAATAACTTTATCTCTTTTTTAAATAATTTATATAATTTTTTTTATTAAGTTTATTACACTATAATTATTTTTTAAACATAGTTTAACTCCTTTTCATATAATTGTTTTGTATCATATCTGATCTATTCTTTTTTAGGGGTTTTCTTGTACATCTTCTTTGTGTCTCTTTCCATTGCTGACTTGGTCACTGCCTCTTCCTTTGAACACTGCCATTATTTTTACCATTACAGATTTTATTTTTTTATTGCTACAAAAACGGTTACTTATCAATAATTTTCATCCTTTCTCTATATTCATATTTAGCTCTTATTATTCTCATTTTTCATCATTATCAATTGCAGCCAGTTAATTTCCTACACAATTCTTTAATCTATTTTTCTCATGCTCTCTATTATTCTAAGTTCTCTTTTCCCGTCTCCTGTATAGTTTTTTTTATGGTTTGCAGCCATTATTACAATTCACTTTTAAGTTGGACCATTTGTCTCAACCTATGGGTTCCTTTTTTTTCTCTTTAAAAAATATTATGAAATGTTTCTACACGTGACTATTAAAGTTTCTTTAAAAACTCATTTCAAAGCTTTGTCTAAAAAGTTTGAAACCAAAACTTTTCATTTTTTTTTAATGGCTTCTTTTGGATTCATGGAGATGTGGTTTATTTCATTGTATATTATATCTTCCTCAACTTATTTTTTATAGCTATCTTTTAACTTTTGACCTTTTTTATATTCTTCTCTTAAGGATTTGAGTTTTATTTTAAAAAGTTTAAATTAAAATATTTTCAAATTTCAAATTTTCTTTGTTAAAGTTTCTTTATTTAATGATTAAAGCTTTAGTTAAAGTTTTCCTTCTAAAATCTTTTAATTTAAAAGGTTCTATTTAAAGATTTAAAAAGTAAAGATCTTTACAAAATTTGTTTAAAAAAAAGTTTAATTGCTATCTTTTAACTAATGCTATTGTTATGATAGTTTAAAGTTAGCTTTGATTTCAAGTGTATTTTTCTTCAACTATAAGTTTTAAATCAAATGGATGTTTATCAAAAGAATATTTTACAGAGTGTTTACTTTCAAATTTTCTTGAAAAAATTACTCATTTAAGCAAAAGGGGTAAAATAAATTCTCACTAGCCTTTTGTTCAAGTTTTTTTCAATGATGTCAATTTTATGAAGCAAAATCATATATTTTAAATGGTTAATCCAAAGAAAACAAATTCATTGTTATTTTTCTAAATTTAATTTGTTCAAGTATTATGAGTAACCTTACAACATTGCCTTCCTATGGATTATTATTGATTTCATTATTCATCATTAAGTGCTATAAGGTTTTATATGATCTATTGTTTTGCACTAAGTTGCATCTTTTATAAGTTCCATTTGATCTTTTGTTCCATTTGTAAGTTGCACTGGGATGCACTTACTTAGTTGATGTTTATCAACTTGTTCCATTTGTAAGCTGCAGTGGGATGCACTTACTCCATTGATGTTTATCAACTTGTTCCATTTGTTTTTTTCTCATCGTGAGGTTGGTGCTCTTGCATTTTTTTTGGATATCTCTTATATTTGGAAGGCAATATGTTTTTTCTCACTCATAATCCTTAGTTCAAATTTATTTTTTTAGCACATGTCTATATTTGTTACATTAATGATTGGGTTTTTTTTTGTTCTTTGATTATGGTACTTGCCTGTAGACATATCTGGCATTTTACCGGTTGATTTGATGCTTGAGTCTCTTGCTTTGTTGTCTTATCATTGTCTCTCTCTCATTTATTTTATATACTATTGCGATAATGTATTGCATTCTTCACTGCTTAGATTGTGAGTCATGTAGGTGATGGAGTCATGACCCATTCACTTACAGTGAGATGACTCATTAGTGGACTATCTATATCCATGTGATTGATGCAATGTTGATGCAAGTATCATTAGTTGGCCTTGTCTGTGGTCATTTATGCATAAGTATGTTTCTTTTATGAGAGCATTGATAATGCTTAGTATACCTCACTTTAAGCATCTGGTTTATCTTGATATTATGTTAAGCTTCATTGCATTTTTTTATTGCTCATTCTAAATTTTTCAATGATTCTCTAAAGTTGAATTATTTTTATGTTACATATTTTAAAGTTCATTTTCAAAAGTGTACTAATTTTTATCAAGGGTAGATCCCAACTATGGGAAATCTACTTGTGGTTGTTTATGCTCTATGTTTCAGGTGATCCATCAATCAAGACATCAATTCATTTACACAAATCCTTTGAATCACAAGACTACTTGAAGATGTGGATATACTTCCACTTGAACACAGTTTTAAGGACCCATCCAGTTCTCTTGGCTCTACCAAATATGCATGTACAACATATGGAAGTCCACTTGCACACTTGAAGACAATACTTTTTTTCTCTTCATTGAAGATCGAGTTGCAGATTATTGTAAATTCTAGGTTTAATACTCCTTGATGTAATTACCCCAAGTAAAGATTAAAGGGGGGTGTTAGAATTTAATATTTCCTTGGTTATTTATGTATTTAATAGGATAAACCAAGGTATCCTAATGTATTTTGTCCTCTAGTCCAAGTGGGAGGACATGTCATTTTTGTAATTTCCTTTATTAAGAAAAATAGATATTCCTCCTTATGAGGAATCCTACACTTGTCTCACACACTAGTGAAATGTGGCACACTCATAAATGGGAGTTACAATGTAACTCCTCTCCCACATCTCTATTAAAAGAGATGGCTCTCCTTTTTTCTTAAGTTTCTCTCATCTCATGAGATTCTTCTTCTTCTTGAATATTGTATGACCTTGCTCTCTCTCTCTCTCTCTTAGGCATTTGTTTCCATTTTTATTAAATTCACAGGGGTTTTTCTATGCTTTTCCCCTTTAAAATCTTGTCTCCTCGTTGCTTATTTCTGGTGTATGCTCCTAGTTTTTGCTTAATTCATGGTAAATGTTCTTACTCCTCACTCAATTGATTAAAAAATTTCCTACAACTCTCTATATTTTGTTATCTTTTTAACTGAATCAACTACAATCACGTAACAAGCCATTCTGAGCTTACAAATCACTAAATTGGTAAACCATTCGATGAAAATTAGCTACAATCATGTAACAAGCTATTTTGAGCTTACAAATCACCAAATTAGTCAATCGTTTGATAAGAATAAGCTACAATCATGTAACAAGCCATTCTAAGCTTACAAATCACTGAAAAGATCAATCGTTCAATGAGAATCTATTGCAATCATGTAAAAAGCAATTCTGAGCTTAGAAATCACCGAATCGCTCAACCGTTTGATGAGAATCATTTACAGTCATGTAAGAATCCATTCTGAGCTTACAAATCATCGAACTGGTCAACCGTTTGATGAGATTCACCTACAAATCATTGAATCAGTCAACCATTCGATGAGAATCATCTACAATCATGAATAAATCATTCTGAGCTAACAAATTAATGAATCAATCAACTGTTCGAAGAGAGTCAACTACAATCATGTAACAACCCATTTTGAGCTTACAGATCACTGAATCGATCAACACTTCGATGAGAATCAATTGCTTTCACGTAACAAGCCATTCTGAGCTAAAAAATCACCAAATCGGTCAACCATTCTATGAGAATTAGCTACAATCATGTAACAAGCTATTATGAGCTTATAAATCACTGAATTAGTCAATCGTTCGATGAGAATCAACTACAATCATGTAACAAGCCATTCTAATTTTACAAATCACTAAATCGGTCAACCATTTGATGAGAATCATTTACAATCACATAAGAAGCCATTCTAAGCTTACAAATCACCAAATCGGTCAACTGTTTGATGAGAATCAGCTACAATCATGTAACAAGCCATTATGAGCTTACAAATCCCTGAATTGGTCAACTGTTTGATGAAAATGAATTACAATCACGTAACGAGCCATTCATAGCTTACAAATCAATGAATCGGTCAACCGTTCAATGAGAATTAGCTACAATCACGTAACAAGCCATTCTGAGCTTACAAATCATAGAATTGGTCAACCATTTGATGAAAATCATTTACAATCATGTAAGAAGCCATTCTAAGCTTACAAATCACCGAATCGGTCAATTATTCGATGAGAATCAGCTGCAATCACGTAACGAGCCATTCTGAGCTTACAAATCCCTGAATTGGTCAACTATTCGATGAAAATGAATTACAATCACGTAACAAGCCATTCATAGCTTACAAATAAGTGAATTGGTCAACCATTCGATGAGAATCAGCTACAATCATGTAACAAGTCATTTTGAGCTTACAAATCACTGAATCGGTTAACCGTTCGATGAGAATCAATTGCAATAATGTAACAAGCCATTCTAAGCTTACAAATCACTGACTTGGTCAACTATTCAATGAGAATCAATTACAATCATGTAACAAACCATTTTGACCTTACAAATCACCGAATCGAGAAACTGTTTGATGAGAACTAATTACAATCATGAAACAAGCTATTCTGAGCTTACAAATCATCGAATAGGTCAACCGTTTGATGAGAATCAACTACAATCACGTAACAAGCCATTATGAGCTTACAAATCACCGAATCAATCAACTGTTCGATGAGAATCAATTAGAATCACGTAACAAGCTATTTTCAACTTACAAATCATTGAATCGGTCAACCATTCGATGAGAATCAATTACAATCATGTAACAAGCCATTATGAGCTTACAAATCACCAAATCGGTCAATTATTCAATGAAAATTAGCTACAGTCACCTAACAATCCATTCTGAGCTTAGAAATCACCAAATCAGTCAACCATTTGATGACAATCAATTACAATCATGTAATAAGCCATTTTGAGTTTACAAATCATCGAATGGGTCAACCGTTTGATGAAAATCATCTACAATCATGTAACAAGCCATTTTGAGCTTACAAATAACCAAATCAACCAACCGTTTGCCGAATTGGCCAATCATTCAATGAGAATCAGCTACAATCACGTAACAAGTCATTGTGAGTTTACAAATCACCAAATCGGTCAACCGTTCAATGAGAATCATCTACAATCATGTAACAAGCCATTCTGAGCTTACAAATTATCGAATCGGTCAACTGTTCGATGAGAATTAATTGCAATCATGTAACAAGCCATTCTGAGCTTACAAATCACCGAATTGGTCAACCATTTGATGAGAATCAATTGCAATAATGTAACACACCATTCTGAGCTTACAAATCACCAAATTGGTCAACTATTCGATGAGAATCAATGACAATCACGTAACAAACTATTTTGAGCTTACAAATCACCGAATTAGTCAACTGTTCGATGAGAATTAATTACAATCAAGTAACAAGCGATTCTGAGCTTACAAATCACCAAATCGGTCAACCGTTTGATGAGAATCAACTACAATCATGTAACAAGCAATTTTGAGCTAACAAATCACCGAATCAATCAACTGTTTGATGAGAATCAATTGTAATCACGTAACAAGCCATTCTGAGCTTACAATCATGTAACAAGCCATCCAGAACTTACAATTCACCGAACCGGTTAACCATTCAATAAGAATCAATTATAATCACGTAGCTAGCCATTCTGAGCTTACAAATAATAGAATCCATCAACAGTTCGCTAAGAATCAATTACAATCACGTAACAAGCCATTTTGAGCTTGCAAATCATCGAATTAGTCAACCGTTCAATGACAATCAATTGCAATCATGTAACAAGCCATTATGAGCTTACAAATCACCAAATCGATCAACCGTTTGATGAGAATCAATTACAATTATGTAACAAGTCATTCTGAGCTTACAAATCACTGAATTGGTCCACTGTTCGACAAGAATCAATTAGAATCACGTAACAAGTCATTCTGAGCTTACAAATCACTGAATCGGTCAACCATTCAGTGAGAATTATTTACAATCACGTAACAAGCCATTCTAAGCTTGCAAATCATTGAATTGGTCAACCGTTCGATGAGAATCAGCTACAATCACATAACAAGCCATTCTGAGCTTACAAATCACCGAATTAGTCAATCGTTCGATGATAATCAATTATAATAACGTAACAAGTCATTCTGAGCTTGCAAATTACCAAATCGGTCAACTACTTGATGAGAATCAATTACAATCATGTAACAAGTCATTCTTAGCTTACAAATCACATAATTGGTCAACCGTTTGATGATAATTAATTACAATCACGTAACAAGCCATTCTGAGCTTACAAATCATCGAATCAGTCAACTGTTTGATTAGAATCAGCTACAGTCATGTAAAAAGCCATTTTGAATTTACAAATCACCGAATTTGTCAACCATTCGATGTGAATCAATTACAATCACATAACAAGCCATTCTACACTTACAAATCACCGAGTCGGTCAACCGTTTGATGACAATCAATTACAATCATGTAACAAGAAATTCTGAGTTTGTAAATCACCAAATTGGTCAACCGTTTGATGAGAATTAATTACAATCATGTAACAAGCCATTCTGAGCTTACAAATCATCAAATCGGTCAACCATTTGATTAGAAGCAGTAACAATGACATAACAAGCCATTCTGAGCTAACAAATCACCGAATTGAAACACTATTTGATGAGAATTAGCTACAATCATGTAATTAGATATTTTGAGATTACAAATCACCGAATCGATCAACTGTTCAATGAGAATAAGCTAAAATAATGTAATAAGCTATTATGAGCTTACAAGTTACGCAATTGGTCAACCGTTCGATGAGAATAAGCTACAATCACATAACTAGCCATTCTAAGCTTACAATTCATCGAATCAGACAAGTAAAGAGCCATTCTAAGCTTACAAATCATCTAATCGGTCAACGGTTCGATGAGAATCAGATACAATGATGTAACAAGTCATTTTGAGGATACAAATCATCAAATCAATCAACGGTTCAATGAGAATCAACTACAATTAAGTAACATGCCATTATGAGCTTACAAATCACCGAATCGGTCAACCATTTGATGAGAATCAACTACTATCGCATAACAAGCCAATATGAGCTTACAAATCATCGAATAGGTCAACCGTTCAATGAGAATTAGCTATAATCACATAACAGGCCATTTTGAGAGTACAAATCACCGAATCGGTCAACTGTTCGATGAGAATCAATTATAATCATGTAACAAGCCATTCTAAGCTTACAAATCACTGAACTAGTCCATGAGAATTATTTACAATCACGTAACAAGCCATTCCGAGCTTACAAATCATCGAATCGGTCAACCATTCGATGAGAATCAGCTACAATCATGTAACAAGCCATTATGAGCTTACAAATCACTGAATCGGTCAACTGTTCGATGAGAATCAATTGCGATCACGTAACAAGCTATTCTAAGCTTACAAATCTCCAAATCGGTCAACTGTTTGATGAGAATTAATTACAATAATGTAACAAGCCATTCTAAGCTTAAAAATCACTGAATTGCTCAACGTTCAATGAGAATCAGCTACAATCACATAAAAAGCCATTATGTGCTTACAAATCACCGAGTCGGTTAACCATTCGATCAGAATCAAATACAATCACGTAACAAGCCCTTCTGATCTTTCAAATCACTAAATCGGTAAACCATTTGTTGAGAATAAATTACAATCACGTAACAAGTCATTCTTAGCTTACAAATCACTCAATCGGTCAACCGTTTGATGAGAATTAATTACAGTCACATAACAAGCCATTTTGAGCTGACAAATAATCAATTTGGTCAATCGTTCGATGAGAATCATCTCCAATCACGTAACAAGCCATTCTAAACTTAAAAATCATCGAATCAATCTATAGTTTGATGATAATCAACTACAATCACATAACAAGACATTCTGAGCTTACAAATCAGTGAATCGGTCAACTGTTTGATGAGAATCAATTACAATCATGTAACAAGCCATTCTGAGTTTACAAATCACCGAATCGGTTAACCATTTGATGAGAATTAATTACAATGATGTAACAAGCCATTTTGTGCTTACAAATCTCTGAATCGGTCAACCATTCAATGAGAATCAGCTACAATCACGTAACAAGCCATTCTGACCTTACAAATCACTGAATAGGTCAACCATTCAATGAGAATAAGCTACAATCACGTAACAAGAGATTCTGAGCTTACAAATAACTGAATCGATCAATCGTTCGATGAGAATCAATTGCAATCACGTAACAAGCCATTCTCAGCTTACAAATCATCGAATCGGTCAACCGTTCGATGAGAAATAATTACAATCACGTAACATGCCATTCTAAGCTTACAAATAATGATCAGTCAACTGTTTGATGACAATCAGCTACAATCATGTAACAAGCCATTCTGAGCTTACAAATCACTGAATCGGTCAATCGTTTGATGAGAATCAATTACAATCACGTATAAGTCATTCTAAGTTTACAAATGACCGAATCGGTAAACCATTCGATGAGAATTAAGTACAATGATGTAACAAGCCATTCTGAGCTTAAAAATCTTCGAATCGGTCAACCATTCGATGAGAATCAACTACAATCACATAACAAGCCATTTTGAGCTTGCAAATCATCAAATCAGTCAACCGTTCGATGAGAATCAGCTACAATCATGTAACAAGCCATCCCGAGCTGACAAATCACCGAATCTATCAACCATTCGATGAGAATCAATTACAATCACGTAACAAGCCATTCTGAGCTTACAAATCATCGAATCAGTCAACTGTTTGATTAAAATTAATTACAATCATGTAAGAAGCCATTTTGAGCTTACAAATCACCAAACTAGTCAACCATTCAATGAGAATCAACTACCATCACGTAACAAGCCATTCTAAGCTTAAGAATCACTGAATCGGTCAACTATTTGATAAGAATCAATTACAATCACGTAACAAGCCATTCTTTGCTTACAAATCATTGAATCGGTCAACCGTTGGATTAGAATTAATTACAATCATGTAACAAGCCATTCTGAGCTTACAAATTACCGAATCAATCAACCGTTCGATGAGAATTAATTACAATCACGTAAAAAACTATTTTTAAGCTTACAAATCACCAAATCGGTCAACTGTTCGATGAGAATCAGCTAGAATCTCTTAAAAAGCCATTCTGAGCTTACAAATCTATCAATCTGTCAACCATTTTATGAGAATCAGCTACAATCATGTAACAAACCATTCTGAGCTTAAAATCACTGAATTGGTCAATCGTTCGATGAGAATCAATTACAATTACGTAACAAGTCATTCTTAGCTTACAAATCACCGAATTGGTCAACTGTTCGATGAGAATAAGCTACAATCATGTAAGAATCTATTTTGAGCTTTCAAATCACCGAAATGGTCAACCGTTTGATGAGAATCAATTACAATCACGTAACAAGACATTCTGAGCTTACAAATCACCGAATCGGTCAACCGTTCGATGAGAATCAATTACTATCATGTAACAACCCATTCTAAGATTACAAATCACTGATTCGGTCAATTGCTTGATGAGAATAAGCTACCATCACGTAGCAAGCCATTTTGAGCTTACAAATAACTAAATCGATCAACTGTGTGATGAGAATAAGCTACAATCACGTAACAAACCATTCTGAGATTACAAATTGCTGAATCGGTCAATTGTTCAATGAGAATTAGTTACAATCATGTAGCAAGTCATTCATAGCTTACAAATCACTGAATTGGTCAACCATTCGATTAGAATCAATTGCAATCATGTAACAAGCCATTCTGAGCTTAAGAATCACCGAAATGGTCAACCGTTTGATGAGAATCAATTACAATCATGTAACAAGCAATTATGAGCTTACAAATCATCAAATCGGTCAACCGTTTGGTTAGAATTAATTACAATCATGTAAGAAGCCATTTTGAGATTACAAATAATCGAATCGAGCAACCCTTCAATGAGAATAAGCTACAATCACGTAACAAACTATTCTAAGCTTACAAATCACCGAATCAGTCAATTGTTCGATGAGAATCATTTACGATTAATCATGTAACAAGCCATTTTGAGCTTACAAATCACCGAATCGATCAACCATCCGATGAGAATCAATTACAATCACATAACATTCCATTCTGAGCTTACAAATCACTGAATCGGTCAACCCTTCGATGATAATCAATTACCATTACGTAACAAGTCATTCTAAGCTTTCAAATCACCGAATCGGTCAACTGTTCGATGAGAATCAGCTACAATTATGTAACAAGCCATTCTGAGCTTACAAGTAACCGAATCGGTCAATCATTTGATGGGAATCAATTACAATCATGTAACAAGCCATTCTGAGCTTACAAATCATTGAATCGGTCAACCGTTTGATAAAAATCAGTTATAATCACATAACATGCTATTCTGAACTTACAAATCACTGAATGAGTCAACCATTCGATCAGAATCAATTACAATCATGTAACAAGCCATTCCAAGCTTACAAATCAATGAATCGATCAAACATTTGATGAGATTTATCTACAATCATGTAATAAGCCATTCTGAGCTTACAAATCGTTGAATCAGTCAATTGGTCGATGAGAATTAGCTACAATCACATAACAAGGCATTCTAAGCTTACAAATCACTGAATCGGTCAACTATTTGATGAGAATCATCTCCAATCATGTAACAAGCCATTCAGAGCTTACGAATGACTGAATCGTTCAACCCTTCGATGAGAATCAAATACAATCACGTAACAAGCCAAATTGGTCAACGATTCAATCAAGATCAATTACAATCACGTAACCACCCTTTCTTAGCTTACAAATAACCAAATCAGTCAACCATTCAATGAGAATCATCTCCAATCACGTAACAAGCCATTTTGAGCTTACAAATCATCGAATTGGTCAACTGTTGGATTAGAATAAGCTACAATCATATAATAAGTCATTCTGATGCAGGAGCATCCTGGGTGTAAGAGCAATCTTGCATCACCCAAAAATATTTCTATTTTTATATTCAATAAGGGCTATTTTGTACAGAGCTACAATTTATGGAAAGTTACTATTTTTTGGTAATTTTCGTATGTGCTCAGAATTATCTGATTTCTTTCTTGGAGGTTCATTTTGGTCATATAAGTATGCCAGTAAAGTTTCATTGCCAGATCAAGTGTATGTTGGAAGATATTGAAGATTTTCGGTATTGGCAGCAGGGTACAGAAACTTTGAACTCAGTTTTGAAGGCTTTAGAGGCCCCGGATGAGGTTGAAAATTTGGGTGATGGGCGCTTGCACTGGTCAAGCCTCTAGAGTGCTTCGTGGCGTTTCCGAAATGGGGTTATAATAGCCGATCGGGTCAACTGGTGATGACTTATGGTCTTCGGAAGTTGGGCCACCTAAAATGGCGAAAAATAATTTTTTTTCAAAAATTTCTGTTCGGGTTTCAAAAGTTATCTTGAGCCGACTATGATGTAATAAAATGTAAAATAAAATAATTCTAAGTTTGGTCGGCCTTATTGGCCAAAATTCTGGAACCTTCCCAAGCGTTGGAAAATTGTCTATATAAGGAAGGCTGTATTATTGTCTTAGGCAGTTTAGAATAGTTCTGGGTAGTAGATCTGGGTATTGATTCGAGGATTTTTTTTCCTACAGAATATTGTAAGGGAATGCCCATGTGGCTTTGCATATTGTAATTCTGAAAGTTTGTAATTCCACATTTGTGGAGATAATAAGAAGCCAATTTTTTGTTCTTGCATATTGTTGTTGTTTCTCTATTTCTGTTATGTGTTTGTGGTATTAAGGGGAGCACCCTTCATCAAGTGGTATCAGAGCAGGTTTTCTTGAGTGTGTGCACAGATCACCGACTGTAAGGTAGTTTGCACCAAGACCATGGTTAGGGTTTCAATGCGCATCGGGAAAATGCCTCCACGAAGAGAACGTGGCGGAAGACCTGGTGTTGTGACACCTGAGGTTAGAGAGCTACAGAGACAAGTGCGAGCATTGCAAGAAGAGATTCATAGAGGAATAAATCTTAATGTCAGAGACGAAAGTGAGGATGAAGCCGAAGAAGAATATCAAGAACGAGAAGCTGAAATTGTGAACCAGGAGGAAGAAAGACTTTTTCGGGCTATTTCTAAGATTGGGAAAAGACCTAAGATTGAGGTTCCTACATTTTCTGGAAATCTTAACCCAAAGGAATTGATCGACTGGATCAATGAATGTGAGAAATATTTTGAGTATGAAGATGTTGAAGATCCTGATAGGGTCAAATTTGCGAAGGCCAGATTGAAAGGTCATGCGAAGATCTGGTGGCAAGAAATTCAATTGGAGCGAAATAGAAGAGGGAAAGATAAAATCACAAGATGGGATCGGATGGTGGATAAATTGAAGCGACAGTTCATTCCTGTTGATTATGAGCTTGACCTACTAAAGAAAATGCAAAGTTTGAAGCAAGCAGGAAGATCTGTTCAGGAGTATACAGATGAGTTCTATCGACTTCTCATCAGAATAGGCCATGCGGAAGCCGATAAGGAGAAAGTTGCCCGATACCTTAATGGGTTAAGGCCAAGCATTCAGGAGAAGCTGAATCTGGTTCGAATGAACAGTATTGAAGAGGCATACCAGTTTGCCCTAAAAGTAGAGGAAAAGCTGAACAAGAAGTTTGAGAATAGACAAAATGGAAGAGGTCGCGGTAGACGATTTGGTGGACGGTCATATGGTGGCTGAAATGAAGATCTGAAAAAGAAGGATGAGGCTAGTAGTAGTCAGAATCAGCAAGGAAATAATTCCAATCGCTTCTAGGATCAGAATAATAAAGATCAGAGAGGAAGAGGAAGAGGACAAAGATCTGGAAGAGCTGGCTTCCGTGGAACATGTTTTCACTGTGGAGAAGAAGGTCATAGGGCATTTGAATGTCCTCAGCGCCAAGACAGGAGAAATGAAAGCCAGGCTAGAGTTGCACATGTAGATGAAGATGCCAGATCATCAAATTCTGAAGATGCTGAAAGAGGAGAAATGTTGATTAATAGAAGAGTCCTGTTGAGTGGTGAGAATGAACCTGAGCAAAGGAGGAGCCTATTTCACACCAGGTGCAAGTGTGAAGGTAAATGTTGTGATGTGATTATTGATAGTGGAAGCACTGACAATTTGGTGTCAGAAGAGATAGTGACAAAGTTGAAGCTCAAGAGACAGAAACACCCACATCCATATCGGATTGCCTGGGTACAGGATGACCACAAGGTCATGGTCAATGAACAATGCCTGGTGAAGTTCAAGATTGGCGGATACCAAGATGAGGTATTGTGTGATATCATATCTATGGATGCATGTCATATGTTGTTGGGTAGACCATGGCAGTTTGACAGATGTGCTGTACATGATGGTCGTGCGAATACCTATTCCCTGACAAAAGATGAAGTGCGACATAAGCTAAAACCATTGAAGGAGACTGAAGAAAAGGTATGTGGTAATGCAAGAAAAACTTTTGTTGATGGAAGAAATTTTCTAGATGGTATGAGGCATGAGCATGTATGTTTTGCTTTAATTCTAAAAGCTGGTAAAGAGGAAGTAGAAGATGTTCCTGTAGAAGTTGTAGATTTGTTGAATGAATTTCAAGATATTGTATCCGATAACATGCCTGATGGATTACCACCAGTCAGGAAGATCAGTCATCAGATGGACTTGATTCCAGGAGCGAGTTTGCCGAACAAGGTAGCACATAGAATGACATCTGCAGAAAGTGAGGAGTTGAATAGACAAGTACGTGAACTATTACAGAAAGGATTGATCCGTGAGAGTCTGAGTCCCTGTACTGTACCAGCGGTATTAGCACCAAAGAAGAATGGAGAATGGAGGATGTGTACAGATTCTAGGGCAATAAACAAGATCACAATCAAGTACAGGTTTCCATTGCCACGAATGGATGATATTATGGACTGTTTGAGTGGAGCTGTGTATTTTTCAAAGATAGATCTGAAAAGTGGATATAATCAGATTTGGATCAGAGAAGGAGATGAATGGAAGACTACCTTCAAGATAAAGGAATGACTGTATGAGTGGTTAGTCATACCTTTTGGGCTAACCAATGCACCTAGCACTTTCATGCGGCTCATGAATGAAGTTCTGAAAGGATTTCTGGGTAAGTTTGTCATTGTTTACCTAGATAATATTTTGATCTTTAGTAAGACATTGGAGGAGCATATGATGCATATTCGTATGGTATTTGAGAAGTTGAGAGATGAGAAATTGTTGATTAATTTGAAGAAGTGCAGTTTTGTGAAGAAAGAGTTAGTGTATTTGGGATTTGTAATTTCAAGAGAAGGTCTAAAAATGGACCTAAAGAAGGTACAGGCTATCCTTGAATGGCCTACTCCAAGGAGTGCTACTGAGGTAAGATCTTTTCATGGTCTAGCTAGCTTTTACAAAAAGTTTATTAAAAATTTTAGTAGTATTTGTGGGCCCTTGACTGAAACAATGAGAGGGGATAGAAAAGAGTTTAAGTGGACTAATGGGGCAGAAAAGAGTTTTCAATTGTTGAAACAAAAAGTTACAGAACAACCTGTTTTAGCACTTCCAGATTTTAATAAGGTGTTTCAAGTAGATTGTGATGCTAGTGGTACTGCAATAGGAGCTGTTATGAGCCAAGAAGGTAAACTTGTTGCTTATTTCAGTGAGAAGTTGAATGATGCCAAGAGAAAATATTCTATTTATGATCAGGAATTTTATGCTATAGTTCAAGCATTGAAGAAGTGGAGACACTATCTGCTTCCTAAGGAGTTTGTTTTGTATACTGATCATCAAGCTTTGCAATATTTGAATAGTCAAGGAAAATTGAATCAAAGGCATTTGAAATGGGTTGAGTTTTTACAGAGTTATACATTTGTTTTAAAACACAGGAGTGGAAAGTCTAATAGGGTTGCAGATGCTCTTAGTAGAAGACAACTATTGCTGACAGAAATGCAGATTGAAGTGGTTGGGTTCAAGGAACTCAAGAATTTGTATCCAGAGGATCTTGATTTTGGTGAAGCTTGGAAAACTTGTACAGAACCTGTTACTCTAGACAGGACGAAATGGCTGGATTTTATCATCCAAGATGATATGCTATTTAGAGGGAGTTAGTTGTGCATTCCACGAAGTTCTATGAGGGAGAATCTCATCAAGGAGAAGCATAGTGGAGGATTGGCTAGACATTTTGGTCGTGATAAAACCCTTGCTTTGGTTGGTGAGAATTATTATTGGCTGCAATTGCAGCAAGATGTGAAGAAGTTTGTACATAGTTGCAGAGTATGTCAGATGGCGAAAGGAGTGAAGCAAAATACAAGGTTGTATCAGCCATTACCTGTACCAAAGAAGCTTTGGGAGGATATCAGCATGGACTTTGTTCTTGGTTTACCGAGGACTCAATGAGGACATGATTCAATTTTTGTGGTGGTTGATAGATTTTCAAAGATGACACATTTCATTCCCTGCAAGAAGACTAATGACACTGTTCATGTAGTAGAATTGTTTTTCAGAGAAGTAGTGAGACTTCATGGTTTGCCAAAGACCATAGTTTTAGATCGGGACACTAAGTTTGTTGGATATTTCTAGCGTACATTGTGGAAGAAGTTGAAGATAGATTTGAAGTTCAGTTCATCACATCATCCACAGACTGATGGACAGACAGAGGTGGTGAATAGGAGTTTGAGAAATTTTTTGAGATGTTTGGTTGGAGATAAGCCAACAGGATGGGATTTGATTTTAGCACAGGCAGAATTTGCATACAATAATTCTGTCAACAGGAGCACTGGTAAATCACCATTCCAGATTGTATATGGAAGTAGTCCAAGAAATGCATCTAAATTGAGGAAGATAGATAAAGGAGAAATAAGTAGTGCTGAAGCTAAAGATTTTGCAGAACACTTGAAGAACATCCATGGGGAGGTGAGGAAGCATATTACCAAGATGAACGCATAGTATAAGGCTAAGGCAGATGAGAAAAGGAGGTATAAGAAATTTCAGGTTGGTGATGAAGTCATGGTTCATTTGTGAAAAGAGCAGTTTCCAGTTGGTACATATAACAAGCTGAAAATGAAGAAGTTTGGACCATGTAAGATACTGAAGAAACATGATTCAGGAAATGCATATGAGGTAGAATTGCCTACTGAGCTAAATATTTCACCAGTGTTTAACATTTCAGATCTGACAGAGTATCATGAAGGAGGTGTTGAAGATGAGATCACAGCAACACAGTGGAGTATTCCGGCAACTAGTTCAGACACTAAGGAGATTGAAGATATACTAGACAGTCGTGTTGGCAAAAGCACAAGGAACAGGATATATGAAGAATATCTGGTCAAGTGGAAAGGATGACCTGTTGAAGATTCATCATGGCTGACAAAGGAGGAGGTTAGCCATCTTGGTTTTCCTCTATACACCTGAGTCGTGACAGGGTCACTTCTCAAATTACCCCAGGTGTCTGATGCAGGAGCATCCTGGGTGTAAGAGCAATCTTGCATCACCCAAAAATATTTTTATTTTTATATTCAATAAGGGCTATTTTGTGCAGAGCTGCTATTTATGGAAAGTTATTATTTTTTGGTAATTTTCGTATGTGCTCAGAATTATCTGATTTCTTTCTTGGAGGTTCATTTTGGTCATATAAGTCTGCCAGTAAAGTTTCATTGCCAGATCAAGTGTATTTTGGAAGATATTGAAGATTTTTGGTATTGGCAGCAGGGTACAGAAACTTTGAACTCAGTTTTGAAGGCTTTAGAGGCCCCGGATGAGGTTGAAAATTTGGGTGACGGGCCCTTGGATTGGTCAAGCCTGTAGAGTGCTTCGTGGCATTTTCGAAATGGGGTTATAATAGTCAATCGGGTCAACTGGTGATGACTTATGGTCTTCAGAAGTTGGGCCACCTGAAATGGCAGAAAATAATTTTCTTGAAAAATTTTTGTTCGGGTTTCAAAGGTTATCTTGAGCCGACTATGATGTAATAAAATATAAAATAAAATAATTCTAAGTTTGGTCGGCCTTATTGGCCAAAATTCTGAAACCTTCTCAGGCGGTGAAAAATTGTCTATATAAAGAAGGCTGTATTATTGTCTTAGGCAGTTCAGAATAGTTCTGGGTGGTAGATCTGGGTATTGATTCGAAGATTTTTTTTCCCACAGAATATTGTAAGGGAATGCCCATGTGGCTTTGCATATTGTAATTCTGAAAGTTTGTAATTCCACATTTGTGGAGATAATAAGAAGTCAATTTTCTGTTCTTGCATATTGTTGTTGTTTCTCTATTTCTGTTATGTGTTTGTGGTATTAAGGGGAGCACCCTTCATCAAGTTGTATCAAAGTAGATTTTCTTGAGTGTGTGAACAGATCACCAATTGAGAGGAAGTTTGCACCAGGACCGTGGTTAGGGTTTCAGCGTGCATCACGAAAATGCCTCCACGAAGAGAACGTGGTGGAAGACCTGGTGTTGTGACACCTGAGGTTAGAGAGCTGCAGAGACAAGTGCGAGCATTGCAAGAAGAGATTCGTAGAGGAATGAATCTTAATGTCAGAGATGAAAGTGAGGATGAAGCCGAAGAAGAATATCAAGAAGGAGAAGCTGAAATTGTGAACCAGGAGGAAGAAAGACTTTTTCGGGCCATTTCTAAGATTGGTAAAAGACCTAAGATTGAGGTTCTTACATTTTCTGGAAATCTTAACCTAGAGGAATTGATCGACTAGATCAATGAATGTGAGGAATATTTTGAGTATGAAGATGTTGAAGATCCTGATAGGGTCAAATTTGCGAAGGCCAGATTGAAAGGTCATGCGAAGATCTGGTGGCAAGAAATTCAATTGGAGCGAAATAGAAGAGAGAAAGATAAAATCACAAGATGGGATCGGATGGTGGATAAATTGAAGCGACAGTTCATTCCTGTTGATTATGAGCTTGACCTACTAAAGAAAATGCAAAGTTTAAAGCAAGCAAGAAGATCTGTTCAAGAGTATACAAAGGAGTTCTATCGACTTCTCATCAAAACAGGCCATGCGGAAGCCAATAAAGAGAAAGTTGCCCGATACCTTAATGAGTTAAGGCCAAGCATTCAGGAGGAGCTGAATCTGGTTCGAATGAACAGTATTGAAGAGGCATACCAGTTTGCCCTAAAAGTAGAGGAAAAGATGAACAAGAAGTTTGAGAACAGACAAAACAGAAGAGGTCGCGGTAGACGATCTGGTGGACGGTCATATGGTGGCCGAAATGAAGATCTAAAAAAAAAGGATGAGGCTAGTAGTAGTTAGAATCAGTGAGGAAATAATTTCAATCGCTTCTAGGATCAGAATAATAGAAATCAGAGAGGAAGAGGAAGAGGACAAGGATCTGGAAGAGGTGGCTTCCGTGGAACATATTTTCACTGTGGAGAAGAAGGTCATAGGGCATTTGAATGTCCTCAGCGCCAAGACAGGAGAAATGAAGGCCAGGCCAGAGTTGCACATGTAGATGAAGATGCCAGATCATCAAATTCTGAAGATGCTGAAAGAGGAGAAACGTTGATTAACAGAAGAGTCCTGTTGAGTGGTGAGAATGAACCTGAGCAAAGGAGGAGCCTATTTCGCACCAGGTGCAAGTGTGAAGGTAAATGTTGTGATGTGATTATTGATAGTGGAAGCACTGACAATTTGGTGTCAGAAGAGATGGTGACAAAGTTGAAGCTCAAGAGATAGAAACACCCACATCCATATCGGATTGCTTGGGTACAGGATGACCACAAGGTTATGGTCAATGAACAATGCCTGGTGAAGTTCAAGATTGGTGGATACCAAGATGAGGTATTGTGTGATATCATATCTATAGATGCATGTCATATGTTGTTGGGTAGACCATGGCAGTTTGACAGATGTGCTGTACATGATGGCCATGCGAATACCTATTCCCTAACAAAGGATGGAGTGTGACATAAGCTAAAATCATTGAAGGAGACTGAAGAAAAGGTATGTGGTAATGCAAGGATAACTTTTGTTGATGGAAGAAATTTTCTAGATGGTATGAGGCATGAGCATGTATGTTTTGATTTAATTCTAAAAGCTAGTAAAGAGGAATTAGAAGATGTTCCTGTAGAAGTTATAGATTTGTTGAATGAGTTTCAAGATATTGTATCCGATAATGTGCCTGATGGATTACCACCAGTCAGGAAAATTAATCATCAGATGGACGTGATCCTAAGAGCAAGTTTGCCAAACAAGGCAGCACACAGAATGACACCTGCAGAAAGTGAGGAGTTGAATAGACAAGTACGTGAACTGTTACAGAAAGGATTGATCCATGAGAGTCTGAGTCCCTGTGCTATACCAGTGGTATTAGCACCAAAGAAGAATGAAGAATGGAGGATGTGTACAGATTCTAGGACAATAAACAAGATCACAATCAAGTATAGGTTTCCATTGTCACGAATGGATGATATTATGAACTATTTGAGTGGAGCTGTGTATTTTTCAAAGATAGATTTAAAAAGTGGATATCATCAGATTTGGATCGGAGAAGGAGATGAATGGAAGAATGCCTTCAAGACAAAGGAAGGACTGTATGAGTGGTTAGTCATGCCTTTTGGGCTAACCAATGCACTGAGCACTTTCATGGGGCTCATGAACGAGGTTCTGAAAGGATTTTTGAGTAAGTTTGTCATTGTTTACCTAGATGATATTTTGATTTTTAGTAAGACATTGGAGGAGCATATGATGCATATTCGTATGGTATTTGAGAAGTTGAGAGATGAAAAATTGTTGATTAATTTGAAGAAGTGCAGTTTTGTGAAGAAAGAGTTAGTGTATTTGAGATTTGTAATTTCAAGAGAAGGTCTAAAAATAGACCTACAGAAGGTACAGGATATCCTTGAATGGCCTACTCCAAGGAGTGCTACTAAGGTAAGATCTTTTCATGGTCTAGCTAGCTTTTACAGAAAGTTTATCAAAAATTTTAGCAGTATTTGTGGGCCCTTGACTGAAACAATGAGAGGGGATAGAAAAGAGTTTAAGTGGACTAATGGGGCAGAAAAGAGTTTTCAATTGTTGAAACAAAAAGTTATAGAACAACCTGTTTTAGCACTTCTAGATTTTAATAAGGTATTTCAAGTAGATTGTGATGCTAGTGGTACTGCAATAGGAGCTGTTATGAGCCAAGAAGGTAAACCTATTGTTTATTTCAGTGAGAAGTTGAATGATACCAAGAGAAAATATTCTATTTATGATCAGAAATTTTATGCTATAGTTCAAGTATTGAAGAAGTGGAGACACTATCTGCTTCCTAAGGAGTTTGTTTTGTATACTGATCATCAAGCTTTGCAATATTTGAATAGTCAAGGAAAATTGAATCAAAGGCATTTGAAATGGGTTGAGTTTTTACAGAGTTATACATTTGTTTTGAAACACAGGAGTGGAAAGTCTAATAGGGTTGCAGATGCTCTTAGCAGAAGACAACTATTGCTGACAGAAATGCAGATTGAAGTGGTTGGGTTCAAGGAACTCAAGAATTTGTATCCAGAGGATCCTGATTTTGGTGAAGCTTGGAAAGCTTGTATAGAACCTGTTACTCTAGACAGGATGAAATGGCTGGATTTTATCATCCAAGATGATATGCTATTCAGAGCGAGTCAGTTGTGCATTCCACGAAGTTCTATGAGGGAGAATCTCATCAAGGAGAAGCATAGTGGAGGATTGGCTGGACATTTTGGTCGTGATAAAACCCTTGCTTTGGTTGGTGAGAATTATTATTGGTCGCAATTGCAGCAAGATGTGAAGAAGTTTGTACAGAGTTGCAGAGTATGTCAGATGACGAAAGGAGTGAAGCAAAATACAGGGTTGTATTAGCCATTACACATACCAAAGAAGCCTTGGGAGGATATCAGCATGAACTTTGTTCTTGGTTTACCGAGGACTCAGCGAGGACATGATTCAATTTTTATGGTGGTTGACAGATTTTCAAAGATGACACATTTCATTCCCTGCAAGAAGACTAATGACGCTGTTCATGTAGCAGAATTGTTTTTCAGAGAAGTAGTGAGACTTCATAGTTTGCCAAAGACCATAGTTTTAGATCGGGACAATAAGTTTGTTGGATATTTCTAGCGTACATTGTGGAAGAAGTTGAAGATAGATTTGAAGTTCAGTTCATCACATCATCCACAAACTGATGGATAGATAGAGGTGGTGAATAGGAGTTTGGAAAATTTGCTGAGATGTTTGGTTGGAGATAAGCCAACAGGATGCGATTTGATTTTACCATAGGTGGAATTTGCATACAATAATTCTGTCAACAGGAGCACTGGTAAATCACCATTCCAGATTGTATATGGAAGTAGTCCAAGAAATGCATCTGAATTGAGGAAGATAGATAAAAGAGAAATAAGTAGTGCTGAAGCTGAGGATTTTGCAGAACACTTGAAGAACATCCATGGGGAGGTGAGGAAGCATATTACCAAGATGAACGCACAGTATAAGGCTAAGGCAAATGAGAAAAGGAGGTATAAGGAATTTCAGGTTGGTGATGAAGTCATGGTTCATTTGCGGAAAGAGCGGTTTCCAGTTGGTACATATAACAAGCTAAAAATGAAGAAGTTTGGACCATGTAAGATACTGAAGAAACATGATTCAGAAAATGCCTATGAGGTAGAATTGCTTACTGAGCTAAATATTTCACCAGTATTTAACATTTCAGATCTGATAGAGTATCATGAAGGAGGTGTTGAAGATGAGATCATAGCAGCACAGTGGAGTATTCCGGCAACTAGTTCAGACACTAAGGAGATTGAAGATATACTGGACAGTCGTGTTGGCAGAAGCACAAGGAACAGGACATATGAAAAATATCTGGTCAAGTGGAATGGATGACCTGTTGAAGATTCATCATGGCTGACAAAGGAGGAGGTTAGCCGTCTTGGTTTTCCTCTGCACACCTGAGTAGTGATAGGGTCACTTCTCAAATTACCCTGGGTGTCTGATGCAGGAGCATCCTGGGTGTAAGAGCAATCTTGCATCACCCAAAAATATTTCTATTTTTATATTCAATAAGGGCTATTTTGTACAGAGCTGCTATTTATGGAAAGTTACTAATTTTTGGTAATTTTCGTATGTGCTCAGAAGTATCTGATTTCTTTCTTGGAGGTTCATTTTGGTCATATAAGTCTGCCAGTAAAGTTTCATTGCCAGATCAAGTGTATTTTGGAAGATATTGAAGATTTTTGGTATTGGCAGCAGGGTACAAAAACTTTGAACTCAGTTTTGAAGGCTTTAGAGGCCCCGGATGAGGTCAAAAATTTGGGTGATGGGTGCTTGCACCGGTCAAGCCTGTAGAGCGTTTCGTGGCATTTCTGAAATGGTGTTATAATAGCCGATCGGGTCAACTGGTGATGACTTATGGTCTTCAGAAGTTGGGCCACCTGAAATTGCAGAAAATAATTTTCTTCAAAAATTTCTGTTCGGGTTTCAAAGGTTATCTTGAGCCGACTATGATGTAATAAAATGTAAAATAAAATAATTCTAAGTTTGGTCGGCTTTATTGGCCAAAATTTTGGAACCTTCCCAGGCGGTGGAAAATTGCCTATATAAGGAAGGCTGTATTATTGTCTTAGGCAGTTCAGAATAGTTCTGGGTAGTAGATCTGGGTATTGATTCGAGAATTTTTTTTCCTAGAGAATATTGTAAGGGAATGCCCATGTGGCTTTGCATATTGTAATTCTGAAAGTTTGTAATTCCACATTTGTGGAGATAATAAGAAGCCAATTTTCTGTTCTTGCATATTGTTGTTGTTTCTCTATTTCTGTTATGTGTTTGTGGTATTAAGGGGAGCACCCTTCATCACATTCTGAGCTTACAAATCATGGAATCGGTGAACCGTTTGATGAGAATCAATTATAATCATGTAAAAGGCAATTCTAAGCTTACAGATCACCAAATCGGTCAATCGTTTGATGAGAATCAGCTATAATCACGTAATAAGTCAGTTTGAGCTTAGAAATCACCAAATCAATGAGAATCAGCTACAATCATGTAACAAGACATTCTAAGCTTAGAAATCACCAAATCGATAAACCGTTCGATGAGAATCATCTACAATCACATAACAAGCTATTCTAAGGTTACAAATCACCGAATCGGTCAATCATTCGATGAGAATCAGGAAACGGTTAACCGATTCAGTGATTTGTAAGCTCAGAATGGTTGGTTACTAAATTGTACTTCATTTTCATTGAACGGTTGACTGATTTGGTGATTTGTAAGCTCAGAATAGTTTTCTACATGATTGTAATTGATTCTCATTGAACGGTTGACCAATTCGGTAATTTGTAAGCTCAAAATGGCTTATTACATGATTGCAATTGATTCTCATCGAACGGTAAAGCTATTACATGATTGCAATTGATTCTCATCAAATAGTTTGTTAAGAATGAATGCAAAGTGTTTTGGCAGTCATTCTGTAGCAGTTGTTGTTGCATTCATGACTTGGATTATCATTGATGTCAACACAATGATATTCTGGATATTAGCAGGAAAGTAGGTACAGTTTTGTTTTGCACACATGTTGTATTGTAGATTGGCTTTTGCACAGTTGATGGTATGTTCTTCAGTGTGTTATTAACCTATGGTTAACAACACAAAAAGAAATTCATTCATTTGTAAGAGTTATGAGCATTTTGGTGAAAGCAGTGTTTAGACAATGTTTCTGTGTAGCGATGTTTGGAAATTGGAAGATATCTCTTAGCTGGGATGGAATCTAATTTTTCACAGTTAAAGGGATGTTGGAGACTCATTAATGATGACGAGGTTCACAGTGCAAACTTTGAGGACATGTTTGGAAAAAGTTACAGTAACTGGAAGCCGACAGTTTTATGTGAATTCTGTGTGTAGCGTGTAGAATTTATTATTTTGTAATTGAGGACCGACTCATTTGTAATTATTTGAGTTTGGTATATAAGAAGGAATGTTTTTTTTATTGTAATGTGTACTATGAAGATTGTGATGTGAATATATGCATCAAGTGAAGAAAAGAGCTAATTCAGTGATGAAGGAAGACTTGTGAGTACAAAGATCTGAAATTGTGATCTTGTGTAGCAGTGAGTGCAGTTTGGCACAGTGTGAAGGAGGTAACATATTTCATATTATTCTGTTGAATAATTATAAGATCTTTTGGTTAGTGGGTTTAGAGATCTTGCCTTGAAGCTGTTTGGGCAGTGGGTCCTTCTATCTTCCATAAACTCTTAACCGGGTTAGAATCTTTTAATAGGGATTCAAAATCTCCTAACAGGGATTCATATGTACTGAATGTATTTTATAAGACTCCTAACAGGGTCCATCCTCTAACAAGGAACTTTCATATTAGTGCATCATTTTGTGGGCATCATTCCCACCAGGGTTTACTCTTTTGAAGAGGTTCCCTAGTTAACATATCTTGTGTTATTGTGCAATTGTGTATGATTATCTTTCTATGGTTGATCAGTACATTGATTATATTGTTTAAAGCTGTTGAATGGATAAATTATCTGATAATTGATTCACCCCCCCCTCTCAGTTATCTTGGGGATCTTTACTTTCTAACAATTGGTATTAGAGTAGCAAGTCCTTGAAAGAAAAGTTTAACAACTTAAGGAGACACCAGCAGTTGAGAAGAAAAAGTATAGATCTATGATTGGAGGATTGCAGTACTTGACACATACAAGACCTGGTATAGCACATTTAGTGGGGATTGTAGCAAGATTTCAAGCAGAACCTAGAGAATTACATTATGCAGCAGTAAAGAGGATACTGAGATATCTGAAAGGAACAATAGATTATGGATTATGGTATGAGAATTTTGATGATTTTACCTTATGTGCCTATACTGATGCAGATTGGGGAGGTAGCATTGATGAAAAGAAAAGCACCAGTGGTGGAGCCTTTTTTCTTAGAGGTAAATTGGTCTCTTGGCTAAGTAAGAAGCAGAAGTGTACTTCACAAGTCACAGCAGAAGTAGAATATGTTGTAGTAGCAAATAATTGTAATCAGATTATTTGGATGAAGCAGATGTTGAAAAATATTGGAATAAAGTTTGATTAGCCTATTATTATACATTGTGATAACACTAGTATAGTGAGTATGTCAAAAAATCCTATTTTACATTTTAAGACTAAACATATTGAGATCAAGTATCATGTTGTAAGAGAGAAAGTTGCAGAAAAAGAAGATTGGAGTACATAAGTACAAAGGAGCAGATAACAGATATATTTACAAAGCCTTTACCTAAGGATACATTTTTGTATCTAAGAGGTATGCTTGGGGTTATGCCCCAACCTATTTTTGAGAATTGATGCAGATGATTGCATCCGTCCAGTGGTATATGAGCCCTATCTTTCTTTTGGACTGGATGTTGGAACTTCCTCTATGGGGGAGTTTATGAGCTGAGTCATGAGGACTCTTGTTATTGTAGTTTTCTAAAAAGTGTCTTTTGACATTAAGTTGTTGTTGACTTAGTGATAGAATTTCTATCATTAATGTCAATGGGGGAGAGATATACATGAAAAACATTGTGGATTGTATGAGAGAGCTGAATAGGAAAACGAAGAAAGATTTGATTTGATATTTTGTAGTGATGTTGCAGTATTGGATTTTTGGAACATTGGATGTTTTTCATCTATGTTGCCATCAATGCAAATGAGGGAGATTGTTAGGAATGAATGCAAAGTGTTTTGGCAGTCATTCTGTAACAGTTGTTGTTGCATTCATGACTTGGATTGTCATTGATGTCAACATAGTGATATTCTAGATATTAGCAGGAAAGCAGGAATAGTTTTGTTTTGCGCACATGTTGTATTGTAGATTGGCTTTTGCACAGTTGATGGTATGTTCTTTCATATGTTATTAACATATGGTTAATATCGTAAAAAAAAATTCATTCATTTGTAAGAGTTATGAGCATTTTGGTGAAAGCAGTGTTTAGACAGTGTTTCTGTGTAGCGATGTTTGGAAATCGGAGGATATCTCTTAGCTGGGATGGAATCTAATTTTGTGTAGTTAAAAGGATGTTGGAGACTCATTAATGATGATGTGGTTCACAGAACAAACTTCGAGGACATGTTTGGAGAAAGTTACAGTAACTGGAAGCTGACAGTTTTATGTGAATTCTGTGTGTAGCGTGTAGAATTTATTATTTTGTAATTGAGGACCGACTCATTTGTAATTATTTGAGTTTGGTATATAAGAAGGAATTTTTTCCTTATTGTAATGTGTACTATGAAGATTGTGATGCGAATATATGCATGAAGTGAAGAAAAGAGCTAATTCAGTGATGAAGGAAGACTTGTGAGTACAGAGATCTGGAATTGTGATCTTGTGTAGCAGAGAGTGTAGTTTGGCACAGTGTGAAGGAGGTAACATATTTCATATTATTCTATTGAATAATTCTAAGATCTTTTGGATAGTGGGTTCAGAGATCTTGCCTTGAAGCTGTTTGGGCATTGGGTCCTTCTGTCTTCCATAAACTCTTAACTGGGTTAGAATCTTTTAACAGGGATTCAAAATCTCCTAACAGGGATTCATATGTATTGAATGTATTTTATAAGACTCCTAACAGGGTCCATCCTCTAACAAGGAACTTTCATATTAGTGCATCATTTTGTGGGCATCATTCCCACTAGGGTTTACTCTTTTCAAGAGGTTCCCTAGTTAACATATCTTGTGTTATTGTGCAATTGTGTATGATTATCTTTCTATGGTTGATCAGTGCATTGATTATATTGTTTAAAGTTGTTGAATGGATAAATTATCTGATAACTGATTCACCCCCCACTCTCAGTTAGCTTAGGGATCTTTACTTTCTAACACAGTTTACCATTTCGGTGATTTGTAAACTCAAAATGGCTTGTTACCTGATTGTAGTTGATTCTAATCGAACGGTTGACCGATTAAGTAATTTCTAAGTTAAAAATGGCTTGTTATGTGATTGTAATTGAGTCTCATTGAACAGTTGACTGATTCAGTGATTTGTAAGATCAGAATGACTTGTTACATGATTGTAGCTGATTCTCATCGAATGGGTGACTGATTCAGTGATTTATAAACTCATAATGACTTGTTACATGATTGTACCTGATTCTCATCTAATAGTATACCGATTCAGTGACTTGTAAGCTATAAATGGCTTGTTACGTGATTGTAATTTATTCTTATTGAACTGTTGATCGATTTCATGATTTCTAAGCTTAGACTGGCTTGTTACATGATTGTATTTGATTCTCATCGAACGGTTGACCGATTCGGTGATTTTTAAGCTCAGAATGGCTTGTTATGTAATTGTAGCTTATTCTCATCGAATGGTTGACCGATTCGGTGATTTGTTAGCTCATAATGGCTTGTTACATGATTGTAGCTGATTCTCATTGAATGGTTTACTGATTCTATCATTTGTAAGCTCAAAATGGCTTATTATATGTGTGTAGCTCATTCTCATAGAACGGTTGACCGATTTGGTGATTTGTAAGCTCTGAATGGCTTCTTATGTAATTGTAGGTGATTCTTATCTAACAGTTGATCGATTCAGTGATTTGTAAGCTCAGAATGGCTTGTTACGTGATTGTAATTGACTATCATCAAATGGTTCACCAATTCGGTGATTTGTAAGCTCAAAATGGCTTGTTATGTGATTGTAGCTGATTCTCATCGAACGGTTGATTGATTCAGTGATTTGTAAGCTCAGAATGGCTTGTTACGTGATTGTAGCTGATTCTCATTGAACGGTTGACCAATTCAGTGAATTGTAAGCTCAGAATGGCTTGTTACATGATTGTAATTTATTCTCATCAAATGGTTGACCAATTTGGTGAATTGTAAGCTCACAATGGCTTGTTACATGATTGTAATTAATTCTCATCGAATGGTTGACTGATTCAGTGATTTGTAAGCTCAGAATGGCTTGTTACATGATTGTAATTGACTGTCATCGAACGGTTGACCGATTCGGTGATTTATAAGCCAAGAATGGCTTGTTATGTGATTGTAGCTAATTCTCATAGAACGGTTGACCAATTCAATGATTTGTAAGCTCATAATGGCTTGTTATGTGATTGTAGCTAATTCTCATCAAACGATTGACCGATTCGGTGAATTATAAGCTCAAAATGGCTTGTAACATGGTTGTACTTAATTCTCATCAAACGGTTGACCAATTCGGTGATTTGTAAGCTCACGATGGGTTGTTACCTGATTGTAACTAATTTTTATCAAACGGTAGACCGATTCAGTGATGTGTAAGCTCATAATTGCTTGTTACGTGATTGGAGATGATTCCCATCCAACGGTTGACTGATTTAGTGATTTGTAAGCTTAGAATGACTTGTTACATGATTGTAGTTGATTCTCATAGAATGTTTGATCGCTTCAGTAATTTGTAAGCTCATAATGGCTTGTTACATGATTACAATTGATTCTCATCGAACGGTTGACCGATTCGATGATTTCTAAGCTCAGAATGGCTTGCTACGTGATTATAGCTGATTCTCATTGAATGGTTGATCGATTTGGTAATTTGTATGCTCAAAATGGCTTGTTACATGATTGCAATTGATTCTCATTGAACAATTGACTGTTTCGGTGATTTGTAATCTCAGAATGGCTTGCTACGTGATTGTAGCTAATTCTCATCAAACGATTGACCGATTTATTGATTTGTAAGCTAAGAATGGCTTGTTACGTGATTCTAATTGATTCTCATCAAATGGTTGACTGATTCGGTCATTTGTAAGCTCAGAATAGCTTGTTACATGATTGTAATTGATTCTCATCGAACGGTTGACCGATTCGATAATTTTCAAGCTCATAATGGCTTGTTATGTGATTGTACCTAATTCTCATCGAAGGGTTGACCGATTCAATGATTTCTAAGCTCAGAATGGCTTGTTACATGATTGTAGCTGATTCTCATCAAATGGTTGACCGATTCGGTGAATTGTAAGCTCAGAATGGCTTTTTACGTGATTACAATTGATTGTCATGAAATGGTTGACCATTTCCGTGATTTGTAATCTCAAAATAGCTTGTTACATGATTGTAGCTTATTGTCATCGAATAGTTGACCGATTCATTGATTTGTAAGTTCAGAATGGCTTGTTACCTGATTGTAGCTGATTCTTATCGAACGGTTGACTGATTCGATGATTTTTAAGCTCAAAATGGCTTGTTACGTGATTGTAGTTGATTGTCATCAAACGGTTGACCGATTCGGTGATTTGTAAGCTTAGAATGGCTTGTTAGGTGATTATAGCTGATTCTCATCTAATGGTTGACCGATTCGTTCATTTGTAAGCTCACAATGGCTTGTTACGTGATTGTAGTTGATTCTCATCCAACTGTTGACCGAGTCGGTGATTTGTAAGCCCATAATGGCTTGTTATCTAATTTTCGCTTATTCTCTTCAAATGATTGACTGATTCAGTGACTTGGAAGCCCAAAAGGGCTTGTTACGTGATTGTAGCTGATTCTCATCGAACGGTTGATCGATTCGGTGACTTGTAAGCTCAAAATGGCTTGTTACATGATTGTAATTGATTCTCATCGAATAGTTGACCGATTCAATTATTTGTAAGCTCATAATGGCTTCTTACATGATTGTAATTGATTCTCATCGAACGGTTGACCGATACGGTGATTTGTAAGCTCAGAATGGCTTGTTACATGATTATAGCTGATTTTCATCGAATGGTTGACTAATTCAGTTATTTGTAAGCTCAAAATGGCTTGTTACATGATTGTAGCTGATTCTCATCAAATGGTTGTTTGATTCGATGATTTGTAAGCTCAGAATGGCATGTTACCTGATCGATTTGGTAATTATTAAGCTCAAAATGGCTTGTTAGGTGATTGTAGCTGATTGTCATGGAACGGTTGACCAATTTAGTGATTTGTAAGCTCACAATGGCTTGTTACATTATTGTAGTTGATTCTCATTGAAAGGTTGATCGATTTAGTAATATGTAAGATCAGAAAGGCTTGTTACATGATTGTAGCTAATTCTCATCAAACAGTTGACCGATTTGATGATATCTAAGGTCAGAATGGCTTGTTACATGATTGTACCTGATTCTCATCAAACGGTTGACTGATTCAGTGATTGGTAAGCTCAGAATGGCTTCTTACATGATTGTAAATGATTCTCATCCAATGGTTGATTGATTTGGTGATTTGTAAGCTCAGAATGGCTTGTTACATGATTGTAATAGATTTTCATCGAATGGTTGACCATTTTAGTGAGTTGTAAGCTCAGAATGGCTTGTTACATGATTGTAGCTAATTTTCATTGAACGGTTGATCGATTTGGTGATTTCTAAGCTCAGAATGGCTTGTTGCATTATTGTAGCTGATTCTCATTGAAAGGTTGACCGATTTGGTGATTTGTAAGCTCAGAATGGCTTGTTACATGATTGTAGCTAATTCTCATTGAATGGTTGACTGATTCAGTGATTTGTAAGCTCAGAATGGCTTGTTATGTGATTGTAATTGATTATAATCAAATGGTTGACTAGTTCAGTGATTTGTAAGCTCAGAATGGCTTTTTACATGACTATAATTGATTCTCATCAAACAGTTGGTTGATTTGGTCATTTGTGAGCTCAAAATGGCTTGTTACATGTTTGTAGCTAATTCTCATCGAACGGTTGATCGATTCAGTAATTTGTAAGCTCTGAATGGCCATTTACTTGATTGTAGCTGATTCTCATCGAATGGTTGACCAATTAAGTAATTTTTAAGATCAAAATGGATTGTTACATTAATTCTCATTGAACAGTTGACTATTTTGATGATTTGTAAGCTTAGAATGGCTTGTTACGTGATTATAGCTGATTCTCATCGAATAGTTGACTGTTTCAGTTATTTGTAAGCTCAAAATGGCATCTTATGTGATTGTGAATGATTCTCATCAAATAGTTGACCGATTTGGTGATTTGTAAGCTCAGAATGGCTTGTTACGTGATTGTAGGTGATTCTCATTGAATAGTTGACCGATTCAGTGATTTTTAAGCTCATAATGGCTTGTTATGTGATTGTAATTGATTCTCATCGAATGGTTGACTGATTCAGTGATTTGTAAGCTCAGAATGGTTTATTACATGATTTTAATTGATTCTTATTCAACAGTTGACCAATTCAATGATTTGTAAGCTTAGATTAGTTTGTTACATGATTGTAATTGATTCTTATCGAAAAGTTGACCAATTCAATGATTTGTAAGCTTAGAATGTCTTTTTACATGATTTTAATTGATTTTTATCAAATGGTTGACTGATTCGATGATTTGTAGGCTTAGAATGGGTTGTTACATGATTGTAGCTGATTATCATCAAATTGTTGACCAATTCAGTGATTTGTAAGCTTTGAATGGTTTGTTACATGATTGTAATTAATTTTGAGCTTACAAATCACTGAATCATTCAACCGTTCGATCAGAATAAGCTCTAATCACATAACAATCCATTCTGAGCTTACAAATCACTGAATCGATCAATCGTTCAATGATAATCAGCTAGAATCATGTAACAAAGCCATTATGAGCTTACAAATCATAGAATCAATCAATAGTTTGATGAGAATCAATTATAATCATGTAACATGCCATTCTAAGCTTACAAATCACCGAATTGGTCAACCGCTCCATGAGAATCAATTACAATCACGTAACAAGCTATTCTTAGCTTACAAATCACTGAATCGGTCAACCGTTTGATAAGAATCAACTATAATCATGTAAAAAGCCATTCTGAGCTTACAAATCATTGAAATGGTCAACCATTTGATGAGAATCAATTGCAATCATGTAACAAGCCATTTCGAGCTTACAAATAGCTGAATCAATCAACTATTCGATGAGAATCATCTACAATAATGTAAATGGCCATTTTGAGCTTACAAATCATTGAATCGGTCAACCGTTTCATGAGAATAAGCTACAATCACGTAACAAGTCATTCTAAGCTTACAAATCACTAAATCGATCAACCATTCGATGAGAATCAATTACAATCATGTAACAACCCATTCTGAGCTTACAATTCATTGAATCAGTCAACCATTCAATGAGAATTAATTACAATCATGTAACAAGCCATTCTAAGCTTACAAATCACCAAATCGGTCAACTGTTCAATGAGAATCAATTACAATCACATAACAATCCATTCTAAGGTTAAAAATCATCGAATCAGTCAACCATTCGATGAGAATCAATTAAAATCATGTAACAAGCCATTCTGATCTTACAAATCATTGAATCGGTCAATCGTTCAATGAGAATTAGCTACAATCATGTAACAAGCCACTCTAAGCTTACAAATCACTGAATCGGTCAACTATTCAATGAGAATCAATTACAATCACGTAACAAGCCATTTTTGATCTTACAAATCACTGAATCGGTCAACCGTTTAATGAGAATCAATTACAATCATGTAACAAGGCATTCTGAGCTTACAAATCACCGAATCGGTCAACCATTCGATGACAATAAATTAGAATCACGTAACAAACCATTCTGAGCTTACACATCACCAAATTAGTCAACCATTCGATGAGAATCAATTAAAATGATGTAAGAAGTCATTCTAAGCTTACAAATCACCAAATCAGTCAACTGTTCGATGAGAATTTTCTACAAACATGTAAAAACCCACTATGTGCTTATAAATCATCGATTCGGTCAACCGTTCGATGATAATTAATTAACATTATGTAACGAGTTGTTGTGAGCTTACAACTCATCAAATCGGTCAACCATTCGATGAGAATCAATTTCAATCACGTAACAAGCCATTCTAAGCTTACAAATCACCAAATCGGTCAACCGTTTGATGACAATCAGCTACAATCACGTAACAAGCCATTCTAAGCTTACAAATCACCGAATCCGTCAACCGTTCGATGAGAATCAGCTATAATTACATAACAAGCCATTTTGAGCTTACAAATTAATTAATCGGTCAACCATTCTATGTGAATAAGATACAATCATGTAACAAACCATTCTTAGCTTAGAAATCACTGAATTGATCAACTGATCGATGAGAATTAATTACAATCACGTAACAAGACATTCTAAGCTTACAAATCACAAAATCGGTCAACCATTCAATGAGAATCAATTTACAATCATTAGAATCACATATCAAGCCATTCTAAGCTTACAACTCAATAAATCACTCAACCATTCGATGAGAATCATCTCAAATCATGTAACAAGCCATTCTAAGCTTACAAATCATCGAATCGGTCAACCATTTGATGAGAATCAATTATAATCATGTAACAAGCCATTGTGAGCTAAAAAATTATCGAATTGGTCAACCGTTTGATGAGAATCAATTGGAATCACGTAACAAGCCATTCTAAACTTACAAATCATTGAATCGGTGAACTGTTTCATGAGAATCAACTACAATCACGTAACAAGCCATTATGAGCTTACAAATCACCGAGTCAGTCAACCGTTTGATGAGAATCAGCTACAAGTCTTTGAATCGGTCAACTATTTGATGAGAATCAATTAAAATAATGTAAAAAGCCATTCTAAGCTTAGAAATTACCGAATCAGTCAACCATTTGATGAAAATCTATTGCAATCATGTAACAAGCTCACTGAGTTAGTTAACCGTTCGATGAGAATCATCTATAATGACGTATAAAGACATTCTGAGTTTATAAATCACTAAATCCATGAGCTGTTCGATGAGAATAATGCTACAATGATGTAACAAGCCATTCTGAGCTTACAAATCACTGAATCGGTCAATCGTTCGATGAGAATCACTTACAATCATGAAACAAGCCATTATGAGCTTACAATGAACCGAATCAGTCAACCATTTGATGAGAAATAATTCCAATCACGTAACAAGGCATTATGAGCTTACAAATCACTGAATCGGTCAACCATTTGATGAGAATCAATTACAATCATGTAGCAAGCCATTCTAAGCTTACAAATCACTGAATCGGTCAACTGTTCGATGAGAATTAATTACAATCACATAATAAGTCATTATGAGCTTACAAGTCACTGAATCAGTCAACCATCTGATCAGAATTAGCTACAATCATGTAACAAAACATTATGAGCTTACAAATCACTGAGTCAGTCAACCGTTCGATGAGAATCAGTTTAAATAACGTAAAAAGTCATTCTAAGGTTACAAATCACTAAATCAGTCAACTATTTGAACAAAATTAATTAAAATCACATAACAACTCATTCTAAGCTTACAAATCACTGAATCAGTCAACCATTCGATGTGAATCAGCTACAATCATGTAAGAAGCCATTCTGAGCTTACAAATCACCGAGTTGGTCAACCGTTCGATGAGAATCAGCTACAATCACGTAAAAAGTTATTCTAAGGTTACAAATCACTGAATCGGTCAACCATTGGATGAGAATCACCTACAATTATGTAACAAACCATTCTAACCTTACAAATTAGCAAATTGGTCAACTGTTCTATGAGAATCATCTCCAGTCATGTAACTAGCCATTCTGAGCTTACAAATTACTGAATCGATCAACTGTTCAATGAGAATCAGCTACAATCATGTAACAAGCCATTCTGAGCTTACAAATCACCGAATCGGTCAACTGTTTGATGAAAATCCATTACAATGATGTAACAAGCTGTTCTGAGCTTAGAACTCACCGAATCAGTCAACTGTTTGTTGAGACTCAGCTACAATAATGTAACAAGCCATTTTGAGCTTACAAATCACTGAATCAGTCAACCGTTTGATGAGAATCCATTACAATCATGTAACAAGCTGTTCTGAGCTTAAAACTCACCGAATCGGTCTACCGTTCGATGAGAATCAATTACAATCACATAACAAGCCATTCTGAGCTTACAAATCATCGAATCGGTCAACTGTTTGATGAGAATCAATTACTATCATGTAACAAAATATTTTGAGCTTACAAATCACCGAATTGATCAACCATTCGATAAGAATCAGATACAATCACGTAACAAGCCATTTTGAGCTTACAAATCACTGAATCGGTCAACCATTCCATGAAAATCAATTACAATCATGTAACAAGCCATTGTGAGCTAACAAATCAATGAATCAGTCAACCGTTTGATGAGAATCAGCTACAATCACATAAGAGGCCATTCTGAGCTTACAAATTAATGAATCAGTCAACCGTTCTATGAGAATCAGCTACAAATGACTGAATCGGTCAACCGTTAGATGAGAATCAACTACAATAACGTAACAAGCTGTTATGAGCTTACAAATCACCAAATCATTTAATCAGTCGATGAGAATCAGCTACAATCACATAACAAGCCATTCTGAGTTTACAAATCATCGAATCGGTCAACCGTTCGATGAGAATCAGCTACAATCATGTAACAAGCCATTCAGAGCTTACAAATCACCGAATCGGTCAATCGTTCGATGAGAATAACCTACAATCACGTAACAGGCCATTCTGAGCTTACAAATTAGTGAAACGGTCAACCGTTCAATGAGAATCAATTGAAATCACTGAATCGGTCAACTGTTCGATGAGAATCAGCTACAATCACGTAACAAGCCATTGTGAGCTTACAAATCACTGAATCGGTCAACCATTCGATGAGATTTAATTAGAATCACGTAACAAGCCATTCTAGGCTTACAAATCACTGAATCGTTCAACCATTCGATGAGAATCAATTACAATCACGTAATTGCCATTCTGAGCTGACAAATCACAAAATCGATCAACCGTTCGATGTGAATCAATTACAATCATGTAACAAGCTATTCTAAGCTTACAAATCACCAAATTGGTCAACCGTTTGATGAGGATGAAGTGCAATCATGTAATAAGCCATTCTGAGCTTACAAATCATCGAATCGGTCAACTGGTCGATGAGAAACAATTATAATCACGTAATAAGCCATTGTCAGCTTACAAATCGCTGAATCAGTTAACTTTTTCATGAGAATTAATTAAAATCATGTTATAAGCCATTCTGAGCTTACAAAGAACTGAATCGGTCAACCGTTTGATGAGAATCAATTATAATCACCTAACAAGCCATTTTAAGCTTACAAATCTTTGAATCAGTCAATCGTTCGATGAGAATGAGCTACAATCACGTAACAAGCCATACTAAGCTTACAAATCACTGAATCGGTCAACCGTTCGATGAGAATCAACTACAATCATGTAACAAGGCATTTTGAGTGACAAATTACCGAATCGGTCAACCGTTCAATGAGAATCAACAATAATAATGTAACAAGCCATTCTGAGCTTACAAATCATTGAATCGGTCAACCGTTCGATGAGAATCAGCAACAATCATGCAACAAACCATTCCAAGTTGACAAATCACTGAAATGGTAAACTGTTCAATGAGAATCAATTGCAATAATGTAACAAGCCATTTTGAGCTTACAAATTACCAAATCAGACAACTGTTCGATCAGAATCAGCTACAATCACCTAAGTGGTCAACCATTCGATCAGAATCAATTGCAATCATGTAACAAGCCATTATAAGCTTACAAATCACCGAATCCATCAACCGTTCTATTAGAATTAGCTACAATCATGTAACAAGTCATTCTAAGCTTACAAATAACTGAATTGGTTAGCCATTCGATGGGAATCAGCTACAATCACGTAACAAGCCATTCTTAGCTTACAAATTAGTAAATCGGTCAACCGTTTGATGAGAATCAATTACAATCATGTAACAACCCATTCTGAGCTTACCAATCACCGAATCAGTGAACCATTTGATGAGAATCAACTACAATAATGTAAAAAGCCATTCTAAGCTTACAAATTATAGAATAGGTCAACTATTCGATGAGAATCACCTACAATCATGTAACAACCCATTCTGAGCTTACAAATCACTGAATTGGTCAACTGTTCAATAAGAATTAATTATAATCATGAAACAAGCTATTATGAGCTTACAAATCACTGAATCGGTCAACCGTTCGATGAGAATCAATTACAATCACGTAAACAGACATTTTGAGCTCACAAATCATCAAATCGGTCAATAGTTCGATGAGAATTAGCTACAATCACCTAACAAGCCATTCTAAGCTTACAAATCATCGAATAAGTCAACCGTTTGATGAAAATTAGCTACAATCACGTAACAATCCATTCTGAGCTTACAAATAACTGAATCGGTCAATCATTTGATGAGAATCAGCTACAATCATGTAAGAAGCCATTGTGAGGTTACAAATCACCGAATTGGTCAACCGTTCGATGAGAATCAATTACAGTCACGTAACAAACCATTCTGAGGTTATAAATCACTGAATTAGCCAACTGTTCAATGAGAATCGATTACAATCATGTAACAAACCATTTTGAGCTTATAAATCACTGAATCAGTCAACCGTTCGATGAGAATCAATTAGAATCATGTAAAAAGCCATTATGAGCTTAAAAATCACTGAATCGGTCAATCGTTCGATGAGAATCACCTACAATCACGTAACAAGCCATTCTGAGCATACTAATCACCGAATTGGTCAACCATTTGATGAAAATCATTTACAATCACGTAAGATGCCATTCTGAGCTTACAAAGAAATGAAACGGTCAACCGTTCGATGAGATTAATCTAACAATCCATTTTGAGCTAAGAAATTACTTAAATGGTCAACCGTTCGATGAGAATTAGCTACAATCAGGTAAATGGCCATTCAAAGCTTACAAATAACTGAATCAGTCAACCGTTCGATGATAATCAATTACAATCACATAACAAGCAATTTTGAGCTTACAAATCAGTGAATCAGTCAACCGTTCAATGAGAATCAGCTACAATTATGTAACAAGCTATTCTGAGCTTACAACTCACTGAAACAGTCAAATGTTCGATGAGAATCTATTACAATCATGTAACAGGCCATTCTGAACTTACAAATCACCAAATTGGTCAACCATTTGATGAGAATCATTTACAATCATGTAAGAAGCCATTCTGAGCTTACAAATCACCGAATCGGTCAACCATTCGATGAGAATCATCTACAATAACGTAACAAGCCATTTTGACCTTAGAAATCATTGAATCGGCCAACCGTTTGATGAGAATCAGCTACAATCATGTAACAAGCCATTCTGACCTTACAAATTACTGAATCGATCAACCGTTCGATGAGAATCAATTACAATCACGTAATAGGCCATTATGAGGTTACAAATCATTGAATCGGTCAACTGCTGAATGAGAATAAATCACAATCACGTAACAAGCCATTATGAGCTTACAAATCACTGAATCGATCAACCTTTTAGTGAGAATCAATTACAATCACGTAACAAGCCATTGTGAGCTTACAAATCACCAAATCGATCAACCGTTTGATGAGAATCAGCTACAATCATGTAATAACCCATTTTGAGCTTAATAATTACCAAATCGGTCAGGTAACACACCATTCTGAGATTACAAATCACTGAATCGATCAACCATTTGATGAGAATCAGCTACAATCACGTAACAAGCCATTCTAAGCTTACAAGTCAATGAATTGGTCAATCGTTCGATGAGAATCAACTACAATCACGTAACAATCCATTTTAGGCTTCCAAATCATCGAATCAGTCAAATGTTCGATGAGAATCAACTATAATCACGTAACAAGCCATTTTGAGCTTACAATTCACCGAATCGGTCAATCGTTCGATGAAAATTAGCTACAATCACGTAACAAGCCATTTTGAGCTTACAAATCACTGAATCAGTCAACCATACAATGAGAATCAGCTACAATCATGTGACAAGCAATTTTATGCTTACAAATCACCGAATCGATCAACTATTCAGTGAGAGTCAATTACAATCATGTAACAAGCTATTCTGAGCTTACAAATCGCCGAATCGTTCAACCGTTTGATAAGAATCACCTACAATCACATAACAAGCCATTTTGAGCTTATAAATCACCGAATCAGTTAACCGTTCTATGACAATGAGCTACACACATGTAACAACAAATTTTGAGCTTTCAAATGACTGAATCGGTAAACTATTCAATGAGAATCAGCTACAATCATGTAATAAGCCATTCTGGGCTTACAAATCACTGAATCAGTCAACTATTCAATGAGAATCAGCTAGAATCATGTAAGAAGCCATTCTGAGCATACAAATCATTGAATCGCTCAACCGTTCGATGAGAATTAATTACAATAATGTAACAAGCCATTCTGAGCTTACAAATCACCGAATCAGTCAACTGTTTGATGAGAATCAACTAAAATCATGTAACAAGCCATTCTGGGCTTACAAATCACTGAATTAGTCAACCATTTAATGAGAATCAACTACAATCACATAACAAGCCATTCTGATCTTAAAAATCATCAAATTAGTCAATTGTTCGATCAGAATCAATTACAATCATGTGACAACCCATTCTGAGCTTACAAAGAAATGAATCAGTCAACCATTCGATGAGAATCAATTACAATCATGAAACAAGCCATTCTTAGCTTACAAATCACTGAATCGGTCAACCGTTTGATGAGAATCATCTACAATCACGTAACAAGCCCTTTCAAGCTTACAAATAATTGAAATGGTAAACCGTTTGATTAAAATCAATTGCAATGATGTAAAAATCCATTTTGAGCTTACAAATTATCGAATTGGTCAACCATTCGATGAGAATCAGCTATAATCATGTAACAAGCCATTTTGAGCTAACAAATCACTGAATCGGTCACCTGTTCGGTGCAAATTAATTACAATCATGTAACAAGCCATTCTAAGCTTACAAATCACCAAATCGATCAACCATTCAGTGAGAATCAATTACAATCACGTAACAAGGTATTATGAGCTTAAAAATCATAGAATCGGTCAACCGTTCAATGAGAATCAGCTACAATCACCTAACAACCCATTTTGAGCTTAATAATTACCAAATCAGTCAGGTAACACGCCATTCTGAGATTACAAATCATCGAATCAGTCAACCATTTGATGAGAATCAGCTACACTCATGTAACAAGCCATTCTGAGCTTACAAATCACTGAATCGGTCAACTGTTCGATGAGAATCACCTACGATCATGTAACAAGCCATTCTAAGCTTACAAATCAACGAATCGGTCAACCGTTCGATGAGAATCATCTCTAATCACGTAACAAGCCATTCTGAGCTTACACATCACTAAATCGGTCAACCATTCGGTGAGAATCAATTACAATCATGTAACAAGCCATTGTGAGGTTACAAATCACCGAATTGGTCAATCATTCAATGAGAATTAATTACAATCAAGTAACAAGCCATTCTGAGCTAACAATTCATAGAATCGGTCAACCATTCGATGAGAATCAGCTACAATCACGTAACAAGCCATTCTAAGCTTGCAAGTCACCGAATCGGTCAACTATTCCATGAGAATCAGCTACAATCACGTAACAAGGCATTCTGAGCTTACAAATCACCGAATCGGTCAACCACTCGGTAAGAATTAATTACAGTCACGTAACAAGCCATTCTTAGTTTACAAATCATCGAATCGGTTAACCATTCGATGAGAATCAATTACAATCACGTAACAAGCCATTCTGAGCTTACAAATCACTAAATCACATCGTTCGATGATAATTAGCTACAGTTAGGTAACAAGCCATTATGAGCTTACAAATCACTGAATCGGTCAATCGTTCGATGAGAATCAGCTACAATCACTTAACAAGCTATTTTTAGCTTACAAATCACCAAAGCGGTCAACCGTTCGATTAGAATCAATTGCAATCATGTAACAAGCCATTCTGAGCTTACAAATCACTGAATCAGTCAATCATTTGATGAGAATCATTTACAATCACGTAAGAAATCATTCTAAGCTTTCAAATCACCGAATCAGTCAACCGTTCGATAAGAATCAGCTACAATCACGTAACAAGCTATTCCAAGCTTACAAATCATCGAAACGGTCAACCGTTTGATGAGAATCTATTGCAATCACGTAACAAGCCATTCTAAAGTTAAAAACCACTGAATCAATCAAACATTTAATGAGAATCATTTACAATCACATAAGAAGCCATTCCGAGCTTACAAATAACTGAATCGGTCAACCGTACGATGAGAATTAGCTAGAATCATGTAACAAGCCATTCTAAGCTTATAAATCACTGAATCGGTCAACCATTTGATGAGAATCATCTATAATCATAGAAAAAGCTTTTCTAAGCTTACAAATCACCAAATCAGTCAACCATTTTATGAGAATCAATTACAATCATGTAACAAGCCATTCTGAGCTTACAAATCACTGAATCGGGCAACCGTTCAATGAGAATCAATTACAATTATGTAACAAGCCATTCTTAGCTTACAAATCACTAAATTGGTCAACCATTCGAATGGAATCAGCTATAATCACGTAACATGCCATTCGGAGCTTACAAATCACCGAAACAATCAACTGTTCGATGAGAATCAATTGCAATCACGTAAAAAGCCATTCTGAGCTTACAAATCTTTGAATTGGTCAACTGTTCAATGAGAATCAGCTACAATCATGTAACAAACCATTCTGAGCTGATAAATCACTGAATCGTTCAACCATTCGATGAAAATTAGCTACAATCATGTAACAAGCCATTCTGAGCTTACAAATCATTGAATTGGTCAACCGTTGATGAGAATAATCTACAATCAGGTAACAAGCCATTCTGAGCTTACAAATCACTGAAGCGGTCAACCGTTCAATGAGAATCAATTGCAATCACATAACAAGCCATTCTGATCTTACAAATCACCGAATTAGTCAACTATTCAATGAGAGTCATTTCCAATCATGTAAGAAGGTATTCTAAGCTTGCAAATCACCAAATCGGGCAACCGTTTAATGAGAGTTAGCTACAATCACGTAACAAGCCAGTCTGAGCTTACAAATCACTGAATTGGTCAACCGTTGGATGAGAATTAGCTATAATCATGTAAAAAGCCATTTTGAGCTTACAAATTACCAAATCGATCAACCATTCAATCACAATCAGTTACAATTACGTAAGAAGCCATTCTGAGCTTAGAAATCACCGAATCGGTCAACCATTTGATGAGAATAAGCTACAATCACGTAACAAGCCATTCTAAGCTTACAAATCACCGAATTGGTCAACCGTTCGATGAGAATCAGTTACAATCACGTAACAAGTCATTTTGAGCTTACAAATCATCGAATTGGTCAACCGTTTGATGAGAATCAGCTACAATCATTGAATCGGTCAACCATTCGATAAGAATCAGCTACAATCACGTAACAAGCCATTTTGAGCTTACAAATCACCAAATCGGTCAACCGTTCGATGACAATCAATTATAATCATGTAATAAGCTATTTTGAGCTTAAAAATCACCGAATTGGTCATTCATTGGATGAGAATCAATTACAATCATGAAACAAGCTATTCTGAGGTTACAAATAACTGAATCGGTCAACCGTTCAATGAGAATCATTTCCAATCACGTAATAAGCCAATTTGAGCTTACAAATCATCGAAACGGTCAACCATTGAAAATTAATTAAAATCACATAACAAGCCATTGTGAGCTAACAAATCACTGAATTAGTGAACCGTTTTATGAGAATCAATTGCAATCACATAAGAACCCATTCCAAGTTTACAAATCACCAAATCGGGCTACCGTTCGATGATAATCAATTACCATAACGTAACAAGCCATTCTGAGCTTACAAATCACCAAATCGGTCAACCACTCGATGAGAATCAGCTACAATCACATAACAAGCCATTCTGAGCATACAAATCACCGAATCCATCAACTGTTTGATGAGAATCATCTCCAATCACGTAACAAGCCAATTTGAGCTTACAAATCACCAAATCGATCAACCATTCGATGACAATCAATTACAATCACGTAACAAGACATTGTGAGCTAACAAATCACTGAATTGGTCAACCGTTTGATGAGAATCAATTGCAATTACGTAACAAGCCATTCTGAGCTTACAAATCACCGAATCGATCAAATGTTTGATGAGAATCAACTATAATAATGTAATAAGCCATTTTCAGCTTACAAATCACCGATTCGGTCAACCATTTGATGAGAATCAATTACAATCACGTAACAAGCCATTCCGGGCTTACAACTCACCGAATCAGTCAACCATTCGATTAGAATTAATTACAATCACATAACAAGCCATTCTAAGCTTAGAAATCACTGAATCGAGCAACAATTCGATGAGAATTAATTACAATCATGTAAGAATAATTTACAATCATGTAACAAGCCATTCTGAGCTTAAATATCAAAGAATCACTCAACCATTCGATTAGAATCAATTACAATCACGTAACAAGCCATTATGAGCTTACAAATCACCGAATCGGTCAACTATTTGATGAGAATCATCTCCAATCATGTAAGAAGCCAATATGAGCTTACAAATCACTGAATCTATCAAGTATTCGATGAAAATCAATTACAATCACGTAACAAGTCATTGTGAGCTAACAAATCACTGAATCGGTGAGCCATTTTATGAGAATCAATTGCAATCACATAACAACCCATTCTGACCTTACAAATCACTGAATCGGGCAACCGTTTGATGAGAATCAGCTAGAATCATGTAAGAAGCCATTCTCAGCTTACAAATCACCGAATCGGTCCACTGTTCTTGGAGAATTAGCTACAATCATGTAACAAGCCATTTTGACCTTACAAATCACCCAAACGGTCAACTGTTCGATGAGACTATTACAATAATGTGACAAGCCACTCTTAACTTACAAATCATGGAATCGGTCAACCGTTCGATGAGAATCAATTACAATCACGTAACAAGCCATTCTAAGATTACAAATCATCGAATCGGTCAACCGTTGAATTACAATCACGTAACAGGCCCTTTTGAGCTTAGAAATCATTGAATCGGTCAACCGTTCGATGAGAATCAGCTACAATCACGTAACAAGCCATTCTGAGCTTACAAATCATTGAATCAGTCAACTGTTCGATGAGAATCACCTACAATCATGTAACAAGCCATTCTGAGCTTACAAATCATTGAATCGGTCAACCGTTCGATGAGAATCATCTCCAATCATGTAACAAGCCATTCTGAGCTTACACATCATTGAATTGGTCAACCGTTTGGTGAGAATCAATTACAATCATGTAACAAGCCATTGTGAGCTTACAAATCACTGAATTGGTCAACCGTTCAATGAGAATTAATTACAATCACGTAACAAGCCATTTTGAGCTAACAATTCATGAAATTGGTCAACGATTCGATGAGAATCAGCTACAATCACGTAACAAGCCATTCTAAGCTTGCAAATCACCGAATCGGTCAACTATTCCATGAGAATCAGCTACAATCACATAACAAGGCATTCTAAGCTTACAAATCACTGAATTGGTCAACCATTCGATAAGAATTAATTACAGTCATGTAACAAGCCATTCTGAGTTTACAAATCACCGAATCGGTTAACCATTCGATGAGAATCAATTACAATCACGTAACAAGCCATTTTGAGCTTACAAATCACTAAATCACATCTTTCGATGATAATTAGCTACAGTTAGGTAACAAGCCATTATGAGCTTACAAATCGCTGAATCGGTCAATCGTTCGATGAGAATTAGCTACAATCACTTAACAAGCTATTTTTAGCTTACAAATCACCGAAGCGGTCAACCATTCAATTAGAATCAATTGCAATCATGTAACAAGCCATTCTGAGTTTACAAATCACTGAATCGGTCAACTGTTTGATGAGAATCATTTACAATCACGTAAGAAGTCATTCTAAGCTTTCAAATCACCGAATCAATCAACTGTTCGATAAGAATAAACTACAATCACGTAACAAGCTATTCTGAGCTTACAAATCATTAAAACGGTCAACCGTTTGATGAGAATCTATTGCAATCACGAAACAAGCCATCCTAAGCTTAAAAATTGCCGAATCAGTCAAACATTTAATGAGAATCATTTACAATCACATAAGAAGCCATTCTGAGCTTACAAATAACTGAATCGGTCAACCGTACGATGAGAATTAGCTAGAATCATGTAACAAGCCATTCTAAGCTTATGTTGGTTAACAGTTTGTCCTCCCGTTAGATTTCTAATCTTTGACTCTTTTAGCACCCAAGGTGAGAGAACAAAAGGATGTCACCAACAAATGGGTCAGTGTATATCTACAATTACTGCCCTCTGAATTGATAGGTACAACTCCTTGCTTGTGTTTAATCTTCAATGAATTTATTTCTTTAATGATCATCAGATTATCCTTATGAGTTTTTAACCAAATTGCTTGTAGGCACAAACAATTTAGGCAAGGATAAAGTGGACAATCTATAATCCCCAATGGAATGTTGATCACAGATTATCGTGAAGTCAATTATCTAACTTAAACCTACCTCATCTAAGAATGCATATCCTACTAATGAGAATAGAAGTAGAATCATATATAGACAGCAAATAGAATTGCTTATACTGCAACTACTAATCATGAAATGGAATTCAAGCAGGAATCACAGCTCCATACATGATTGTAATTTCTATTCGGATGCATCTAAATAACAGGGTGAATAGGAGAAGAATCATACATGAAAGGCAAATGGAATTACTTTAACTGCAATTACTGACATGAAATAGAATCCAGCAAGCAATTACAACTTCACGTGCAACTGTTCTATCCATTCACATGCAAATGAAAACTACTGGTACAACAAACATGAAAATAGCTAAGTAACTGGAATCACTCTTGCTACAATTGCAAGTTTTCCGACCCCTCTACTGAATTTCTTTACAGAATATATAGATTTTACAATACATCAGGCTCATACGAGCCAATGACCTTCCCTCTCCTTTGAATACAAAGAGACAAAGCATTAGGAAATAAACTCTTCCAATCTGAGAACTCGAAAGGTCACTATGGAATCTGAAACTCTTCATCTCCAACCGGCATTTGTTGAGCTGAATCCATTGGGCTTCTGGAGTCAAATCATATTTCTGAACTTGAATTTGAAATAGAACATAAGGAAGAAAGACGACAACCATCAATCTTTAAATAATTATTGTCTTCATCCTCAAATACCAAGTTCACTAGATTACTGAGACAGGACTCTCTCTGATATCAAAATAAACCGAACCTCTTATACTTTACGACCATGGCCTACTACAACAATTGATTTTTTTAAAATAACAAAAGAAGTCACTTCTTCCTGGAACAAGATTACTGATCGGTTCCCCTGTTCAAAAGAAGTTCAACCTTTACACTGCATTGAGCCTTGTATCTTCTTGTGATATATATTTCTGGTTACAAATTGAGCCAGTAACATGTCGTGCTTTATCTCTGCACACACATACTGACTTTGACATTTTTTTTATCATTACTCCTCCACTCTCAAATATATTTATCCATCATAACTTCTGTTTATGATTCAACACACATTATCCTTAGAATGCTCTTTACAAGAATTCCCTGATACAACAATTGCTTTTTAAAAAGCCATGAAACCGTTTGTTCCATCATAGATAAGTCCGTTGACTCGGGTCCCACCCAATTTTCCATTTTCGCATGATCGCATGAGTGATATTTTATTCATGCGATCATGCGACCGCTCTATCATTGGAGCACGTGGGTTCCAGCAAAGTACCATCCATCTGCCCGAGCTTCCATTATCGCATCTGCACTATTGCTTACATGGACTGCAACTAAAGTCAATTTAATCTTCCCTATCCTTTATGCCTCTTTCCCACCTAACCGATTACACTTCATGCCTTGTCGCATGATCGCATGGCAATTCTCTCAGTCATGCGATCATGCGACCACACACCTAACCGGCTGCGCTTAACCTTAGGGAGGCCCACCTGAATATGTGGCAAGATCCCGTTAGCCCGCTAAGCAAAGGGTAACGTAATAAAGACAAAATAGGAATGGTAGATTTCACATCTCTAAAGATTACCACCGCAAGTGACTTTCCTCAGACCCACAGGGACACGTGGATTCATCCCACTTTCCCGCTAAGAAGAAGTGATGTCATCATGGCAAAGCGGGATCCATTGATTGAGGATCTGCATATAAAAACTACCGACCCCACCATCCTACATGTTCAGATCTCGTTATCCCGCTATGAATCTTCAACAACATTGAGGAAACACGGGAACCATTGATTTAGTATCTTGAAGATATAATAACCGCGGGCAACTTTTCAGATCAACCACTTTACACATGGCTTCATCTTGCATGATCGTATGGAAATATTTTAATCCATGCGATCATGCGACTACTTTATCATTGGTGCATCTGCGCTATCAGTGTAGGTGGGTCCCAGTAGAGCACATTCGCTTGCCCGAACTCCATTGTCACATGATCACATAACATTATTTTATTCCATGCGATCATGCGATTGCTCTCTCATTGGTGCATGGGCCCATAACTTAAAGCATGTGTCTTTTAAAACACTTCAATATAAATAAACTTCTCTTTAAACAAAAGCCTGTGGAAATCGCACCCTTCAAGTGCGAAACCCACACATTATCAATTCTTTTTTGTGGAAAATGCACTAGTGAGGTGCGAAATCTTCCTTTGGAGCAGTCAAAAAATTGGCAAACCCGCCGGCCTGTAACTTCTTCATTTTAGCACCAAAATTCATGCCGTTTTCACCAGTGAGTTCGTGAGGACTCAAAGAAGCGACCTATGCTTTTATATTATGAAAAGCATCATAGTTTACTGCCTATTAAAAATGCATTATAAAGACATGTATTTCGGCTCTACTGAACTGGAAGGCAAAACCCGAGTTCAGAAAGAACCATTTCAGTTGCATGTCTCTGCCTTTTTTAATTGCTCCTTAATCATCTTGCATCAGGAAGTTCTCAAAAAAATTGAATCTAAATTCATGTCTGTCCAAACTTTACTTTTGAAAATTGAATCAACCTTCTTCTGATTCCTTGCAAGTGCCTGAAGATCATGACTTGGAATCATCATTTCACTTGAGAAAAGTTACCAATCAAATCATGTTATTCTTGCCAGGTAGGTATCTATCACTTACCCATGATGACAAGGTTTTCAAGGAAACCCACCTGGCTTGAAGCAAGAAGGCAAGGAACCCTCGCAAGAATAGCCTATCTAAAAAAACTAGACCTAGACACCAGACTTGACAAGACCACATGACTCCAACATTGCCAAAAAAATGGGTGACTGAAAGTCAGACAACAACTGGCTCTGACTGGGGGATCATGTACTGCAAGGTGCATGAAGAATTCAGCTTCTCTGGTGAGACAAGTGCCTTATCCATTGGGTTGCGGAGTCTAGACCAAAGAGAACAATGAACAGCTGCATACAGGGAGGGCGGAGGGGAGTAGGGCAAACTGAAACAAAGCAGGAGAAAATAACAACTAACTAAGCAAGGAAAGGCTACACTAAACACACCAAAATTGGAAAGAAAACCTATTTACAAAAGGTGAGGAGACCTCACCAGCAGGGCCAAAAGCAAAGAAAGATTCATACATGACCATTTATAGGAAGAGAGAAATATGAACCTTTCCTAAATAGAGGAAGATGCTCCACCAGTTTGAAATAGCATTGGTAACTTCTGGCTACTGCTTCATTGTTGAATATAAGCCCCAAAGTTAACTGCAACATGATGATCCGTAGGGCCTTTCCAAATAGCCATGCCTCATTATAGATCTCTGATTCATCTATGCTTCTATATACATCCTTTCTTGCATATTCAACTTTCGGTGATGGAAGAGGATATTCACTAGATTCTAAAAATACTAAAAAATACTTGCATCTATTTATTCCATTACCAACAAGATCACCTTTATAAAAAATACCAGCATCTAAATGATTGCAAGCACTGTCCTTAGAAATCTCAAATTTCAAACTAGGACTGAAAATAGATGATTCTTCATTACATATGGGGTTAATCCAGATTGAAGCACCTTCTTCATCTCTAGCATTTATCAAAACTGAAAAATGTTCCTCTGAATTCAAAACTTCAATATTTGGACTAACCATGGAAGAAGATTCACATGTGGCTTGATCAATTTCCTTTTCAAGACTAGGAAGATCTTCATCTAATTCTTTGTCTTCTACATAATGCTGCAGTACTTCATTAGCCACTGAAAATTCTTGTTCAAAATCTATTGTTGCATCAATTTCTTCATCAACAAGAAAATTGTCAGAACATATTTTAGCTTCTTCATCTATACATATTTGATCAGGAACATTTAACATTATATTACCTTCGAAACAAAATGTTTCTGATATCTGATCTTTATTAACCATAATGAATGAAGGATCAACCTTATTACATCCTTCAATAACCTCAGGAGTTTCATCTTTTAATAATTCATCAGCCTTAGGATGATCTTCAGAAGAGGAATAATTTGAAACTTTATCTTCATTCTTCTCATTCAATCTACAATTTTCAGTAATACAAGAAAAGGAAAACATATATACATCTTCTTTTTAAAGTTTGTTTACCTTTTCTTTTTGATCTTCAAGAATCTTCTTAGGCTGAGAATGTTCTCCTTGCTGGTCATTTTCTTTATGCTGATGACTCATCCAAGGTAATCCATCATCTTGATTATTAGAGGCTTGATCTTCAATAGATGGTTGAGATTCCTCCAAAACAAAACAATTGTATCCATCTTCCAAATCTGTCTCATACTCACAATAAAATTTTACAGAGTCGCCATGAGGAGTATGACAATCTTTATTTCCTGGATATTCAAAATTTTGTTCTTTTTCTTCTTGCCTGAGATGAAAGGCATGAGAATTATATTTTTTGGGAGGAGCTTCAATAGATAATTTCTGCAAATTCTCATTTCTACCTTGATGAGGCTGATGAGCTGATGTAGTAATCTACTTTTTTAATGCATTTATTTCATTAGATAATCTCAGCAACATATCTTTTGTATTGATTGAAGTACCAGCTGTATTGCTTATGGGTCCATCATGAAATCCCTTCTTTCATCTCCCGGAGGCTAGCATATCATCTTCCATTTCTTCAACCAGTATTTGAGTAGCTTGCAAATCCATTACATTAGCTCTTCTTAATTGGTAACCGAGTTCTGGAGGCATGGAAATAATGTAGAATGTCTTCAGATTATTTCCAGTTGGTGCACTAGCAGCAGGTATTCTTCTGATTAGTTTATTAAATCTGGTATTGAAATCTCTCATGGAGATAGTTGGTTCCTTCTTTATTTGAGCCAGTTGTAGCAATAAGACCTGAGCATCTTTAGCAGTCTTATATCTTTCTTCAAACTTTTGTTTCATGTCATTCCATCCAGTAATGCATCCTGTAGGTAAATCTTGGAACCACTCTGCAGCATCACCGACAAGGCTATCTACAAACAATCTAACAACAACATCTTCATGGTGAGGATTCACCACACTACATGCTTTATGGAAAGCATTCAGATGTTGTTCTACAGATATTGAGCCATCACCATTGAATCTTGGAAATTTTTTTCTAAAACCTTTTGGTCAATCATGACTTGCTGTAAGATTCAAAAGTCCAATAGCATTTCCCCAAGGAACAACCATATTTGCTAAACATGTATTCTGTGTGACTGCCTGAATTGAAACTGAAAGGGGAAATGAAACTAAATTCTGAGAAAAAATTTAATATTTTCTTCTTTTTCCTAAAGTTCTCCCTAGTAGAGTCGCCAAAAACTATTGGTTAACAGTTTGTCCTCCTGTTAGATTTGTAATCTCTGACTCTTTTAGCACCCAAGGTGAGAGAACAAAAGTATGTCACCAACAAATGGGTCAGTGTATATCTACAATCACTGCCCTCTAAACTAATAGGTACAGCTCCCTGCTTGTGTTTAAACTTCAATGAATTTGTTTCTTTAATGATCATCAGATTACTCCTTATGAGTTTTTAAACAAATTGCTTGTAGGCACAAACAATTCAGGAAAGGATAAAGTGGACAATCTATAATCGCCAATGGAATGTTGATCACAGATTATCATGAAGTCTATTATCTAACTTAAACCTACCTCATCTAAGAATGCATATCCTACTAATGAGAATAGAAGTAGAATCATATATAGATAGCAAATAGAATTTCTTATACTCCAACTACTAATCATGAAATGGAATTCAAGAAGGAATCATAGCTCCATACATGATTGTACTTTCTATTTGGATGCATCTAAATAACAGGGTGAATAGGAGAAGAATCATACATGAAAGGCAAATGGAATTACTTTAACTACAATTACTGACATGAAATAGAATCCAGCAAGCAATTACAACTTCACGTGCAACTGTTCTATCCATTCACATGCAAATGAAAACTACTAGTACAACAAACATGAAAATAGCTAACTGGAATCACTCTTGCTACAATTGCAAGTCTGCCAACCCCTCTACTGAATTTCTTTACAAAATATATAGATTTTACAATACATCAAGTTCATAGGAGCCAATGACCTTCCCTCTCCTTTGAATACAAAGAGACAAAGCATTAAGAAATAAAATCTTCCAATTTGAGAACTCGAAAGGTCACTATGGAATTTGAAACTCTTCATCTCCAACCGGCATTTGTTGAGCTGAATCCATTGGGCTTCTGGAGTCAAATCATATTTCTGAACTTGAATTTGAAATAGAACATAAGGAAGAAAGACGAAAACCATCAATCTTTAAATAATTATTGTCTTCATCCTCAAATACCAAGTTCACTAGATTACTGAGACAGGGCTCTATCTGATATCAAAATAAACTGAACCTCTTATACTTTATGGCCATGGCCTACTGCAACAATTGATTTTTTTAAAATAACAAAAGAAGTCACTTCTTCCTGGAACAAGATTACTGATCGGTTCCCCTGTTCAAAAGAAGTTCAACCTTTACACTGCATTGAGCCTTGTATCTTCTTGTGATATATATTTCTGGTTACAAATTGAGCCAGTAACATGCCATGCTTTATCTCTGCACACACATATTGACTTTGACATTTTTCTGTATCATTACTCCTCCACTCTCAAATATATTTATCCATCATAACTTCTATTTATGATTCAACACACATTATCCTTAGAACGCTGTTTACAAGAATTCCCTGATACAATAATTGCTTTTTAAAAAGCCACGAAACCATTTGTTCCATCATAGATAAGTCCGTTGACTCAGGTCCCACCCGATTTTCCATTGTCACATGATCACATGAGTGATATTTTATTCATGCGATCATGTGACCAGTCTATCATTAGAGCACATGGGTTCCAGTAGAGTACCATCCATCTGCCTGAGCTTCCATTATCAGATCTGCGCTGTTGCTTACGTGGACTATACGTGGACTGCAACTAAAGTCAATTTAATCTTCCCTATCCTTTGTGCCTCTTTCCCACCTAACCAACTATGCTTCATGCCTTGTCACATGATCGCATGGTAGTTCTCTTAGTCATGCGATCATGCGACCACACACCTAACTGGCTACGCTTAACATTAGGGAGGCCCACCTGAATACATTGCAAGATCCTATTAACTTGCTAAGCAAAGGGTGATGTAATAAAGATAAAAAAAGAATGGTAGATTCCGCATCTCTAAAGATTACCACCGCAAGTGACTTTCCTCAGACCCACAGGGACACGTGTATTCATCCCGCTTTCCTGCTAAGAAGAAGTGATGTCATCATGGCAAAGCGGGAGCTGTTGATCGAGGATTTGCATATAAAAACTACCGACCCCACCATGCTACATGTTTAGATCCCGTTATCCCACTATGAATCTTCAACAACATGGAGGAAACATGGGAACCATTGATTTAGTATCTTGAAGATATAATAACTGCGGGCAACTTTTCAGACCAACCACTTTACACGTGGCTTCATCTCGCATGATCGCATGGCAATATTTTAATCCATGCGATCATGCGACCGCTTTATCATTGGCGCATCTGCGCTATCAAAGTACATGTGTCCTAGTAGAGTGCATTCACTTTCCTAAACCCCATTATCGCATGACTGCATAGCATTATTTTATTCCATGTGATCATGTGACCGCTCTCTCATTGGTGCACAGGCCCATAAGTTAAAGCATGTGTCTTTTTAAACACTTCAATATAAATAAACTTCTCTTTAAACAAAAGCCTGTGGAAATTGCACCCTTCAAGTGTGAAACCTGCACATTACCAATTCTTCTTTGTAGAAAATGCACTAGTGAGGTGCGAAATCCACCTTTGGAGCAGTCAAAAAAATGGCAAACCTACCGGCGTGTAACTTCTTCATTTTAACACCAAAATTCATGATGTTTTCACCAGTGAGTTCATGAGGACTCAAAGAAGTGACCTATGCTTTTATATTATGAAAAACATCATACTTTATTGCCTGTTAAAAATGCATTAGAAAGACATGTATTTCAGCTCTATTGAATTGGAAGGCAAAACCCGAGTTCAGAAAGAACCATTTCAGCTGCATGTCTCTGCCTTTTTTAATTTCTCCTTAATCATCTTGCATCAGGAAGTTCTCAAAAAAATTGAATCTAAATTCATGTCTATCCAAACTTTAGTTCTGAAAATTGAATCAACCTTCTTCTGATTCCTTGCAAGTGCCTGAAGATCATGACTTGGAATCATCATTTCACCTGATAAAAATTACCAATCAAATCATGTTATTCTTGCGAGGTAGGTATCTATCACTTACCCATGATGACAAGGTTTTCAAGGCAACCCACCCGGCTTGAAGCAAGAAGGCAAGGAACCCTCGCAAGAATAGCCTATCTAAAAAAACTAGACCTAGACACTAGACTTGACAAGACCACATGACTCCAACATTGCCAAAAAAATGGGTGACTGAAAGTTAGACAACAGCTTACAAATCACTGAATCGGTCAACCGTTTCATGAGAATCAGCTATAATCATAGAAAAAGCCATTCTAAGCTTACAAATCACCGAATCAGTCATCCATTCTATGAGAATCAATTACAATCATGTAACAAGCCATTCTGAGCTTACAAATCACTAAATTGGGCAACCGTTTGATGAGAATCAATTGCAATTATGTAACAAGCCATTCTTAGCTTACAAATCACTGAATTGGTCAACCATTCGAATGGAATCAGCTATAATCACATAACATGCCATTTCAAGCTTACAAATCACCGAAACGGTCAGCCGTTTGATGAGAATCAATTGCAATCACATAAAAAGGCATTCCAAGCTTACAAATATTTGAATTGGTCAACCGTTCAATGAGAATTAGCTACAATCATGTAATAAACCATTCTGAGCTAATAAATCACTGAATCATTCAACCATTCGATGAAAATCAGCTACAATCATGTAACAAGCCATTCCGAGCTTACAAATCACTGAATTGGTCAACTGTTGATGAGAATAATCTACAATCAGGTAATAAGCCATTCTAAGCTTACAAATCACCGAAGCGGTCAATCATTCAATGAGAATCAATTGCAATCACCTAACAAGCCATTCTGATCTTACAAATCACCGAATCAGTCAACTATTCAATGAGAGTCATTTCCAATCATGTAAGATGCTATTCTAAGCTTGCAAATCACCGAATTGGGCAACCATTCGATGAGAATCAGCTACAATCACGTAACAAGCTAGTCTGAGCTTACAAATCATTGAATTGGTCAACCGTTGGATGAGAATTAGCTACAATGACATAACAAGCCATTTTGAGCTTACAAATTACCGAATCGGTCAACTGTTCAATCACAATCAATTACAATTATGTAAGAAGCCATTCTGAGCTTAGAAATCACCGAATCGGTCAACCATTTGATGAGAATAAGCTACAATCACGTAACAAGCCATTCTGAGCTTACAAATCACTAAATCGGTCAACCGTTCAATGAGAATCAGTTACAATCACGTAACAAGTCATTCTGAGCTTACAAATCACCAAATCGATCAACCGTTTGATGAGAATTAGCTACAATCACTGAATCGGTCAACAGTTCGATAAGAATCAGCTACAATCATGTAACAAGCCATTTTGAGCTTACAAATCACCAAATCGGTCAATCATTTGATGACAATCAATTATAATCATGTAACAAGCTATTCTGAGCTTAAAAATCACCGAATTGGTCATTCGTTGGATGAGAATCAATTACAATCATGGAACAAGCTATTTTGAGGTTACAAATAACTGAATCAGTCAACCGTTCGATGAGAATCATCTCCAATCACGTAACAAGCCAATTTGAGCTTAGAAATCACCGAATCGGTCAGCCATTGAAAATCAATTACAATCTTATAACAAGCCATTGTGAGCTAACAAATCATTGAATCAGTGAACCATTTTATGAGAATCAATTGCAATCACATAACAACCCATTCCAAGTTTACAAATCACCAAATCGGGCAACCGTTCAATGATAATCTATTACCATTACGTAACAAGCCATTCTGAGCTTACAAATCACCAAATCGGTCAACCACTCGATGAGAATCAACTACAATCACATAACAAGCCATTTTGAGCATACAAATCACCGAATCCATCAACTGTTTGATGAGAATCATCTCCAATCATGTAACAAGCCAATCTGAGCTTACAAATCATCAAATCGATCAACCATTCCATGACAATCAATTACAATCATGTAACAAGACATTGTGAGCTAACAAATCACTGAATCGGTCAACCGTTTCATGAGAATCAATTGCAATCACGTAATAAGCCATTCTGAGCTTACAAATCACCGAATTAGTCAAATGTTTGATGAGAATCAACTATAATAATGTAATAAGCCATTTTGAGCTTACAAATCACCGATTCGGTCAACCGTTCAATGAGAATCAATTACAATCACGTAACAAGCCATTCTAGGCTTACAAATCACCAAATCGGTCAACCATTCGATGAGAATTAATTACAATCACGTAACTAGCCATTCTGAGCTTAGAAATCATCGAATCGAGCAATAGTTCGATGAGAATTAATTACAATCACGTAAGAACAATTTACAATCATGTAACAAGCCATTCTGAGCTTAAATATCAGAGAATCACTCGACCACTAGAGAATCACTTGACCATTCAATTAGAATCAATTACAATCAGGTAACAAGCTATTCTTAGCTTACAAATCATCGAATCAATCAATTGTTTGATGAGAATCATCTCCAATTATGTAAGAAGCTAATATGAGCTTACAAATCATCGAATCGATCAAGCATTCGATGAAAATCAATTACAATCATGTAACAAGCCATTATGAGCTAACAAATCACTGAATTAGTGAACCGTTTTATGAGAATCAATTGCAATCACATAACAACCCATTCTGACCTTACAAATCACTGAATCAGGCAACCGTTCGATGAGAATTAGCTACAATCACGTAACAAGCCATTCTCAGCTTACAAATCACTGAATTGGTCCACTGTTCCTGACGAATTAGCTACAATAATGTAACAAGCCATTTTGAGCTTACAAATCACCCAATCGGTCAACCGTTCGATGAGACTATTACAATAACATGACAAGCCATTTTTAATTTACAAATCATGGAATCGGTCAACCGTTCAATGAGAATCAACGACAATCATGTAACAAGCCATTCTGAGCTTACAAATCACCGAATCCATTAACCATTCGATGAGAATCAGCTACAATCACGTAACAAGCCATTCTAAGCTTACAAATCACCGAATCTGTCAACTGTTCAATGAGAATCATCTCCAATCACATAACAAGCCATTCTAAGCTCACAAATCACTAAATCTGTCAACCATGGAATGAGAATCAATTACAATCATATAACAAGCCATTCTTAGCTTACAAATCACTGAATCGGTCAACCATTCAATGAGAATCATCTCCAATCATGTAACAAGCCATTCTGAGCTTACAAATGATCGAATCTATCAACCATTCGATGAGAATCAATTACAATCATGTAAGAAGCCATTATGAGCTAACAAATCACTGAATCGATCAACCCTTTGATGAGAATCAATTGCAATCATGTAACAAGCCATTCTGAGCTTACAAATCACTAAATCGGTCAACTGTTTGATGAGAATCAGCTACAATCACATAACAAGCCATTATGAGCTTACAAATCACTAAATCAGTCAACCGTTCGATGACAATCAACAACAATCATGTAACAAGCCATTCTGACCTTACATATCAATGAATCCATCAACCGTTCAATGAGAATCAGGTACAATCATGTAAGAACCCATTTTGAGCTGACAAATCACCGAATCGGTCAACCATTTGATGAGAATCAGCTACATTCATGTAACAAGCCATTCTGAGCTTACAAATCACTGAATCGGTAAACCGTTTGATGAAAATCAGCTACAATCACTTAACAATCCATTCTGAGCTTACAAATCACTGAATCGGTCAACCATTCAATGAGAATAAGCTACAATCATGTAACAATTCATTCTGAGCTTACAAATTACCAAAAAGGTTAACCGTTCGATGAGAATCTATTGCAATCATGTAACAAGCCATTCTGAGCTTAAAAATTACTGAAAAGGTCAACCATTCGATGAGAATCTATTGCAATCATGTAACAAACTATTCTGAGCTTACAAATCACCGAATCAGTCAACCGTTTGATGAGAATCATTTACAATCACATAAGAAGCCATTCTGAGCTTACAAATCACTGAACTGGTCAAACGCTAGATGAGAATTAGCTACAATCACGTAACAAGCCATTCTAGGCTTACAAATTACTAAATCGGTCAACCCTTTGGTGAGAATAAGCTATAATCATGTAACTAGCCATTCTGAGCTTACTGTTATACACTGAATTTGCACCCTTAGTTCAAGCTCTCGTAGTCTTGATAACTCAGTATAACAAGGGACTCATCTCAAGGTTGTGGGACCTTTTGCTAACCGAGATGAGACCTCCAGATTCTAGGCTGGTTCCTCTTGGATAGTCACCCAGATTTGCTCTTAAATAGGAAAGTAAACTTTGAGGGGAAAGGGATAGAAGGATTGCATGAAAAAGGAAATGACTGAAAGCAAATCTACCTACTAGTTGATGCATCAAACTTGGGTTTGGATCTCAGTATAGAGGAATGAAACCAGTGGAAGAATCAGGTCTAATAGGTCACCACTCACTAGATAGGTTTGCATAAGTGTTTCATAGGAAGCCCTGGACAGAAGACTCAACCTATGACTTGCAAACAAACATCCACTCCTATAGCTCGGTGCAGGATTGAGACAAGACTGTTAGGGGCTGAAAAATACCCACAAAACATCTAAATCAGATCAAACACAATAACACACACAGCTACAGAAAGAGAGAGGGACCAGGAACCCCAATTTCCATTAATAGCATTCATAAACCTCAATCCAATAAGAGACAAACTCAGACAAGGAAGCATAGGGACAAGAGAAATGCCACAAAATACTCTGCAATGTTTGAATTTATCAATGAAAACTTACAATTTGTGAAAAACCAGGGAGCAGGAAAAATGCTACAGATGGTTCTCCAAGAAAAGACTTTCCTTTTTACAAAATGCAAATTCTGAGCACTAGAGGCTCCAAAAAACAATATATATAATCTCAACTGCACGCAGATAGGAGTCAAAAGATTAACCAGGGTTATACAGATATGCATAAAATAATCAACCCTAAACTAGTCACAATCTGATCATAAATGCTTCTCTAGAAATATCACAACGGATTAGATATCCTTCTCTTTGTGTGCCCATGCCCTGTATTGAAATCAACTTGTAGACACAAAAGCCTCAACTCATCTACCTCTTTGCAAATTAGGCTATCATGAATGCTCCAAATCTGATCCCATACTGGAAAGGACTCAAAACGGTGCCCAAAAGATCTCTGCAAATTCATTGATTGCAACCGCCCTCAGGAATCATCAATTTTTTACCTGCCTGCACCGCTTTGAAATGAGCCTGGTCGCATGATCGCATGAGGCTAGGAAGCCACATGCGATTATGCAACTACCTTTGAAAACTGCCACCTCTAACAAAGCAATGGTTGCATGATCGCATGAGGCCGAAAGGCTTCATGTGATCATGCGACAAGTCTTTAAAAACTATCACCGCCCACGCAAGACATAAGGGGCTCGCAAGATCCACCACCTGCCGAGCCTTTGCCACGTTGTCCAACGAGAACTAACCACATGCCTTGAGAAGTTAGTGGTCACATGATCACATGAGCCTGAAAGGCATCATGCTATCATGCGACAACCTTTGAAAAATGTCACTCTTGCACAAGATAACTCGGCCCCGCAAGACCGCATTGCAGAGCTAACCCCGGCTCCACCCTGGGTTCAAATTTCCTTTGTTCGCCAAGTCGCGTGTTTCTTCCTTAACCTCGAGCCACATCTAATGACCACGCAAAGACCGTTGATCCCAGCCTCATCCGACAGTAGTCACTAAGTCACACAATCCCTTTGGCATATTCTTTTCCGTCAGGAGATTACTCGACTAAAAGAAATCTCCCAATCGCCAGATAGGAAGAATATTCCCTCTTTTATTTTGGGATTGCCCAACTGAACAGAGAATCAGGCCCACCTCCAACTGTGTAACCATGCAAAACTTGCCAAACTCTACCACGGTACCGCCACATGTCACTCCCTCATTCATCCCGACCGCTACCCTAGCAAACACCTTGGCACCCCTGGCACAGGACCCACCGCAACCGCAAGATTCCCATCTAACGATTGTCGCATGATCGCATGCAGCTAGGAAGGCCACATGAGATCATACGACCATCGTCAGATCTCCTCGCACTTGCACCAATGCTTAGAAACCTCTGGCCCCACCTCCGACTGTGCAACCGTGAACCACCGCTATAGAAATTGCTACCGGTCTATCGCATGGGCTTGGGAGAGCCCATGCGATCATGCGACAAACTGCATGAGGTTAGCCACTGACCGTTGGTAGCACCACCAAAAATAGGACACGTCACCACCCACTGAAGCCCCTGCAGACCACCTGTCGCATGGTCACATGCGGTCAAGGGATAGCATGCGATCATGTGACCAATCGTATGATGCTTCCCCTACTGGACCACAAAACTGCTAGAAACCAGAACCATTGATGGTTTGTCACATGGTCGCATGGGCTCAGAAGAGCCCATGCGATCATGTCACCAACCGTAAAGTGATAGTCATCGACTGCACACCACCATCGTGGATGACCACCGATTGGAGATACCGTATCAACGGTTGTCGCATGATCTCATGGGATTGGAAGATCCAATGCGATCATGTGACAGCCATCAGATCTTTAGCTACATTGGCATGATTTTTAGGCACTGGGACCCGCCCGTCAGAGTTGCGCGCTTAAAGAAAAATGCAGATGCCAGAGAAGTGTAAAGTGCGGAAGGGGTTGAAAACATAGAAGGTTTTCAAGTGAAGGTAAAAAACACACTAAATTTTTAGAGTGAAGGGGTCGAAAACACATCAGACTCTCAGACAAAAGGCAGAAACATCCTGAGCTTACAGAGAAGAGGTTGAAAACACCCTAGGTTTTTGACATTTGAGTAGAAAACACACTAGACTTTCGACATTTTGAGCATTTAACTGGAAAACAGGATTATGGTTGAAAAAAGGAAAGACAGGGAATTTTGGGCAACACTTACAAATCACCAAATCGATGAGAATCAGCTACAATCATGTAACAAAACATTCTGAGCTTACAAATCACCAAATCGGTCAACCGTTCGATGAGAATCATCTACAATCACATAACAAGCCATTATGAGTTTACAAATCACCGAATCGGTCAACCATTGGATGAGAATCAGCTACAATCACGTAACTAGCCAATCTAAGCTTACAAATCACTGAATTGGTCAACCGTTCGATGAGAATCATGTACAATCATGTAAGAAGCCATTCTAAGCTTACAAATCACTGAATCTATCAACCATTCAATGAGAATCATCTACAATCACGTAACAAGCCACTCTGAGCTTACAAATCACTGAATCAGTCAATCGTTTGATGATAATCAGCTATAATAATGTAACAAGCCATTCTGAGCTTACAAATCACTGAATCGGTCAACCGTTTGATGAGAATCAGCTATAATAATGTAACAAGCCATTTTGAACTTACAAATCACTGAATCGGTCAACCGTTTGATGGGAATCAGCTATAATCATATAACAAGCCATTCTAAGCTTACAAATCACCGAATCGGTCAACCATTCGATGAGAATCAATTTTTAATCATGTAATAAGCCATTCTCAGCTTACAAATCACCAAATTGGTCAACCATTCAATGAGTATCAATTACAATAATGTAACAAGCCATTCTGAGCTTACAAATCATTGAATCGGTCAACCATTCGATGAGAATCATCTCCAATTATGTAACAAGCCAATCTAAGCTTACAAATGACTAAATCGGTCAACCATTCGATGAGAATCAATTACAATAACATTGTGGGGAGTTCCCTTTTATCTTCACTTGTAGATTTATACTTTGATGGATAACTTTAATATAACTTTGACTCTATCACCACTCCAAAGTCTACAAGGAAGAGGGCCAATTAACAAGGATCAAGAGAGATCCTCCTACACTTTGAGCCTTATTGCTTAGGCGGGTGTACCCTTGATTCACTTCTTGAAAAGAATCACTAAATGATATACAACTATATACTCTTTACTAACTGCTTTAAGATTTTATCATTTAAATGTTTGTGTGTGTGGTTGATGACAATGAAATGCCTCCAGAAGATGGACTAGTGCCTTAACCTAGGGCAAAGAGTCACCCAATTACATACATCAGCTAAAGATCTTGAATCAAACACTCTTGGGCTCGAGATAAGTGCTTTGCCTATTACCCCTCTCCCTCAAACACAAGGACATCAGATTCTTACTTGGTTGTAAACTCACTAAACCCACCCAAAAGACTTTAATCCTAACTTTGTTAGGAACTCAGAGATGACTTCATAATACTCTTTGTTTACCATATGCTAACACACTTTGTGACATTAACATCTATGAGCTTAGAATCGAAACAAGACATACACAAATGCAAGATTGGAACTCAATAGTATTTTCATTAACATATTCAGGATCAATATATAATCAAAACAACACAAAGATAAGAAAATACCCAAAATCCCACTCCTCTATCAGTATAACACTATCAACAACTAGCTAGGACCAAAGAAAGTTTGGAACCCCTGCTCAGTCAAAATTTTGTAACTTATACTCCCTAGTCATCTTGGAATTCTCAAAGAGAATGCAACAAGCTATGGATGACTTAGGGTTAGGGTTTCAACCACCCAACCAACTGGAAACGGTCATAAAGTTATTACATGGGTGGAAACCCAGGCAACTAGGAGAAAGAAAATCCTGGAATGATCCTCAATCATGAAAAATTCTCTGTGAAGGTACTGAGAATCATGAACAACACTCAAAATGTCAACCCCGCAACATGCCTTGAGCACAAAACCATGTAGTACAAACCTTGCAGATGATCACTTTAACGCCCTGGACCACACTGCAACAGCAAGTGCCACCAAACCAATCAAAATCAGCTATTAAAACCATAAATTTTGGTACTTCCTGTCGCTGGAAACCCTCTATAAATTCAAATTTGAAATCAAACGGATACTTTATGGCACTTGCTGTCGAATAAAGAATCTTAACTCAACTACCAAAAGACTGAGAAACTTGACTGGGCCTACATCAGGAAGATCAACGGCCGTCACAAGTTTGCATACCCATCTGAGATTCTACTAGATTTCACGCCCATTGTCGGATAAAGAATCTTCCCCCATCTCTGACAACCCTCTGACACAAAACCAAATCAATGGTCATCACAAGATCTTAAGCCTCTGACAAAACCCATAAGATTATACGCTATTCCTTGATTCACTGATAGGATTAGGACCCACTAACACATCTGGAAACTAGGTCCCACTGACAGGATTCCACCTCATACTACGTGGACCAATAAAAAACCTCCAAATCAGCTCCACCTGACATCGGGACCACCGCCAAAGATACATTTGAGACAAATGAGATCAATGGCTAGCGTAAGATCTCAAGGCTCTAACAGATTCCATGAGAACTTACGCCCATCATCGGATGGATTACAGATGTCAGGACCCTCTGACCCATCGAAAAATTAGGTCCCACTGACACATGCTGAGTAAGATTTGAAATCAATGGATGGAACATGATCTCAAAGGGGAAGAATATTCCTTAAGATCATGCACCGACCGTAGATTGAAAAGCCTTCAAAGCAGGCCCCACTGATAGGATCCCTCTCAGCAACACACTGACCAATGAGAGAATGCCAATTGTGCCAACATGGCAGTGGACCCGCTTGAAAAGAAAGGCTACATCATCAGGAAAAATCAACGATTGGCGTAAGATCTCAAGCGTCTGACATAATCTATGAGAATTTACATTGACCATTAGATTGAGATGCTGTCAGAAGACCAGACCGAGAAAACACTAAGGCTAAAACATAGGAAATATTAAAGGGTAGGACATAGGGAAAATCATCACCAAGGAACTTAGGAAAATAAGATGGCCGTGGAAACTTAGGACTTAGGAAGAACTAAAGGGGACCCCGCCAACACATGAAAAACCTAACCGTGAACTTGAAGCTGGTCATTTTAATTAGCACATGTGGATTTAAAATTTTAAGTCACCCTAAAAAGGTAATGCAACATTAGAATAGGGCCAAGGTATTTTAAATTTTTTAGACCCAATGGCCAAATTTTTAAAAATTTTTTGCCAAGGGTATAGCCGGAAACATGAAAAACATTGCAGTGACCAGGGGAAGAGAGTTAGAGCCATGAAATTTTTTGCACGTGCTAACGCATGTAACAAGCCATTGTGAGCTAACAAATCACTTAATCGGTCAACCATTTGATGAGAATCAATTACAATCACAAAACAAGCCATTTTGAGCTTACAAATCATCGAATCGGTCAACTATTTGATGAGAATCAACTACAATTATGTAACAAGCCATTCTGAGCTTACAAATCACTGAGTCAGTCAACCGTTCAATGAAAAATAATTACAATCATTTAACAAGCCATTCTAAGCTTACAAATCAATGAATCGGTCAACCGTTCAATGAGAATCATCTCCAATCACATAGCAAGACATTCTGAGCTTAAAAATCACCAAATCTATCAACCATTCGATGAGAATCAATTACAATAACTTAACAAGCTATTGTGAGCTAACAAATCACTGAATCAGTCAACTATTTGTTAAGAATCAATTGCAATCATGTAACTATTAGGAATGAATGCAAAGTGTTTTGGCAGTCATTCTGTAGCAGTTGTTCTTGCATTCATGACTTGGATTGTCATTGATGTCAACACAGTGATATTATGGATATTAGCAAGAAAGCAGGTATAATTTTGTTTTGCGCACATATTTTATAGGAGATTGGCTTTTGTGGAGTTGATGGTATGTTCTTTGGTGTGTTATTAACATATGGTTAATAGCGCAAAAAGAAATTCATTCATTTGTAAGAGTTATGAGCATTTTGGTGAAAGCAATGCTTAGATAGTGTTTCTGTGTAGCGATGTTTGGAAATCGGAAGATATCTCTTAGCTGGGATGGAATTTGATTTTGTGCAGTTAAAGGGATGTTGGAGACTCATTAATGATGACATGGTTCATAGTGCAAACTTTGAGGACATGTTTGGAGAAAGTTACAGTAACTGGAAGCCGATAGTTTTATGTGAATTCTGTGTGTAGCGTGTAGAATTTATTATTTTGTAATTGAGGACCGACTCATTTGTAATTATTTGATTTTGGTATATAAGAAGGAATGTTTTCCTTATTGTAATGTGTACTATGAAAATTGTGCAAATATATGCATGAAGTGAAGAAAGAGCTAATTCAGTGATGAAGGAAGACTTGTGAGTACAGAGATCTAGAATTGTGATCTTGTGTAGCAGAGAATGCAGTTTGGCACAGTGTGAAGGAGGTATCATATTTCATATTATTTTGTTGAATAATTCTAAGATCTTTTGGACAGTGGGTTCAGAGATCTTGCCTTGAAGCTGTTTGGGCAGTGGGTCCTTCTATCTTCCATAAACTCTTAACCGGGTTAGAATGTTTTAACAGGGATTCAAAATCTCCTAACAGGGATTCATATGTACTGAATGTATTTTATAAGACTCCTAACAGGGTCCATCCTCTAACAAAAAACTTTCATATTAGTGCATCATTTTGTGGGCATCATTCCCACCGGGGTTTACTCTTTTCAAGAGGTTCCCTAGTTAACATATCTTGTGTTATTGTGCAATTGTGTATGATTATCTTTCTATGGTTGATCAGTACATTGATTATATTGTTTAAAGCTATTGAATGGATAAATTATTAGATAACTGATTCACCCCCCCCTCTCAGTTATCTTGGGGATCTTTACTTTCTAACAATTGGTATCAGAGCAGCAGGTCCTTGAAATAAAAGTTTAACAACTTAAGGAGATCCATGGCAAATTTCAAAAATTAAATCCCTAAGTTTGATGGAGTAAATTTTGACAGCTGGAAAGAAAAGATGAAGACACATCTATTATGTTTAGGACCAAGTTATTGGTTGATTACAAAGAATGAGAAGACTATCATTGAGGAAGACAATCTAGAGGCAGGAACTAAAGATGAACTAGATCTATTCATGTGTAACATACTTGCAAGAGAAGCACTTTTGTCAGCACTACCAGAGAATGAATATAGTCAAGTAAGATGTTTGAAAATATCTCATGCAATTTGGAAAGCTTTACATTCTAATTTTGAAGGTGATGAACATGAAAAGAAGGCTAGATTACATAATTGGATTTGTGCATTTGAAGATATTAGAATGATGGAAGATGAATCTATTAGAAGTTATATTGGTAGGATGTCTGAGATTGTGACAGGAATAAAGTCTTGTGGAGGTGATAAGATAGAGAATGAAATGATATGGAAAATTCTGAGAACTTTGACACGAGTATTCAAGCAGACAATGCAGATCATTGAACAAGTGATACCTTGTACATCAAATTTTTCAAGAGAGACTCTTCTTCAAAGATTAGAAATAGCAGAGATGAACTTGAGATTATCAGGAGAGCTACCTAGAATGGAGATAGCATTCAATGCTCTTAGCATTAGACCTACAAGAAGCACTAGTGTGAATGGAGATTATGCTAGCAGTAGCAGATCTGAGGAAGATAAGAAGATTGAAGAAGGTACTGCATTACTTGTAAAAAGAGAACCAGATGGTAAGAAAATCTTTAAATGTTGGACTTGTCAAGAATATGGTCATTTTGCATCTAAATGTCCTAAAAGAGTTAAGAAGTATAGAAGCAACTTTAAACCTAGGAGATCTAAAGAATGTTATTATGAAAATGATGAAGATTTAGAAGCAGGAATTGAAAAACATTTAAGTGACAGTGATAATGATAACTTTGAGGAAATAAGATTTGTAGCAATTAAAGATGAAAGTTTTGAATCTGATAAAAGGGAAGAAAAAGTATTAGTTTCACAAGTTGAAAATAAATCTGATTGGATTATAGAAAGTGGTTGTTCACATCATATGACTAGAGATAAAAGAAAGTTTGTTAAGTTAGATAATTATGATGGAGGAATTGTTAGAGTTGGTAACAATGCACCTTGTTTGATTAAGGGTATAGGATCTATTACTCTTGATGGAAAGACTAACACTGATGATGTTTACTTTGTTGATGGATTAAGACATAATCTACTAAGTCTTGGACAATTAGCTGATAAGGGTTATCATGTTTGGTTTTTTGAGAAAACTTGTGTGAGAAAAGATAAAGATGGAAATCTGATTGGAAAAGGATCTAGAACTAGAGGTAATGTATTTCAATTGAATCCTACTGAGATGACATGTTTGATAACTAGGATTGATGATAGTTTGTTATGGCATAAAAAGTTTTGTCATGTAAACTTTGATAATATTGTCAAGGTAAGCACTACACTTGCGGTAAGAGATTTACCTAGAATTATGAAACCTAATAACATGATTTGCAAATAATGTATGATGACAAAGAAGAAAAGGAGTTCATTTCCCAATAAGAAGTTCACTTCGGCAGAGAAGTTGGAGATTGTTCATACAGACTTGAGTGGTCCTACTAGGACTAGAGGATTCTATGGTGAAAGGTATTTTATGATTCTTGTTGATGATTTTACAAGAATGATGTGGATTGCATTTTTGAAAGAAAAATCTGAAGCATTTGATAAATTTAAGATCATGAAAAGAAAAATTGAGAATGAATCTGGAATGAAGATTAAGTGTCTAAGATTTGATAGAGGTGGTGAATTTACATCTAGATAGTTTAACACTTTTTTTGAAATGAATGGTATTAAGAGACAACTTTCAGCCCCTAGAACACCTAAACAAAATGGTATTGCAGAAAGAAGAAACAGGTCAATAACTGAAGCAGCAAGAGCTATGTTGTTTGAAAATGATTTGGCTAAAACTTTTTGGAGAGAAGCAGTGAACACAACAGTATACACTATGAACAAAGTACAAATCAGAGCAGATACAAATAAGACACCATATGAATTATGGTTTGGACATACACCCTCAGTTAAGTATTTTAAAATTTTTGGAAGTAAATGTTATATTAAGAGAGATGATGATATAGGAAAGTTTGATCCTAGAAGTGATGAAGGAATATTTCTTGGATATTCTTTAAAAAGTAAAGCATATAGATGTTATAATAAAAGAACTAAGACTATTGTTGAAAGTGAAAATGTAAAAGTTGATGAAAAGTTTAAAATTTAGGAAAGAATGCTTGATTATGAATCTGATGGAGAAGCACAACCTCAGCCTAACATTGAAAATGTAGAATTATTTTTTGAAACTAACAGTAATTTACTGAATGAAAGTCATACTGAAGAAGACAAAGAAGAGAACAGAGAAGAAAATAGAGAAGAAAATAGAGAAGCAAACAAAGAAGAAAGCAGAGAAGAATCTACAATCAGAACAATATCAGTAACTATGACACCTAACAGGTATACTTCAAGACATCACCCTATTGAGCAAGTAATTGGAAGTTTAGATAAAGGAGTTTTGACTCGAAATAAGGTACATTTATGTTTGATTTCTCAAATTGAACCTAAAACTACTAATGAAGCTTGTGAAGATGAACATTGGATCAATGATATGAAAGAAGAACTAGAGCAAATTGAAAAAAACAAGACATGGGAATTGGTCCCTACACCTGAAGACAAGAATGTGATTGGAACAAAGTGGGTATTCAGTAGCAAGATGAATGAATAAGGAGAAGTGATAAGAAATAAAGCAAGATTGGTATGTAAAGGATATTCACAACAAGAAAGAATTGACTATAAAGAAACTTTTGCACTTGTGGCTAGACTTGAAGTAGTGATAATGTTTCTAGCATATGTAACTTACAAGAAATTCAGAGTGTATCAGATGGATGTGAAGTCAGCATTTTTGAATGGTGAATTGGAAGAAGAAGTCTACATTGACCAGCTTGAAGGTTTTCCTTTGACACAAGAAGGAGATATGGTATGTAAGTTAAAGAAAGCTTTATATGGATTAAAACAAGCACCTAGAACCTAGTATGCAAGATTGGATAAGTATTTATTGAAATTGAGATTTATAAAAGGAACAACAGATAGTAACTTATACACAAAAGAAATTGAGAATGGTTTGTTGGTTATTGTTATATTTTTTGATGATATTATCTTTGGAGGAGAAGATGAAGCTAGTGACAAATTTGTAGATGAAATGAAGACTGAATTTGAGATGAGCATGATTGGAGAAATGAAATATTTTTTGGGATTACAGATAACACAAAGCAAGGAAGGTATATTTGTAAGTCAGACTAAGTATTTAAATGAATTATTGAAAAGATTTGGAATGGAAGATTCTAAACCTGTTGGAACACCTATGGTAACCGGACATAAGTTATCTAGCAAAGATGAGACACCAGTAGTTGAGCAGAAAAAGTACAGATCTATGATTGGAGGATTGCAGTACTTGACACATACAAGACCTGATCTAGCACATTTAGTGGAGATTGTAGCAAGATTTCAAGTAGAACCTAGAGAATCACATTATGCAGCAGTAAAGAGGATACTGAGATATCTGAAAGGAACAATGGATTATGGATTATGGTATGAGAATTCTGATGATTTTACTTTATGTGCCTATACTGATGCAAATTGGGGAGGCAACGTTGATGAAAAGAAAAGCACCAGTGGTGGAGCCTTTTTTCTTGGAGGCAAATTGGTCTCTTGGCTAAGTAAGAAGTAGAATTGTACTTCACAAAGCACAACAGAAGTAGAATATGTTGCAGCAGCAAATAATTGTAATCAGATTATTTGGATGAAGCAGATGTTGAAAGATATTGGAATAAAGTTTGATGAGCCTGTTGTTATACATTGTGATAACACCAGTACAGTGAATATGTCAAAAAATCCTGTTTTACATTCTAAAACTAAACATATTGAGATCAAGTATCATGTTGTAAGAGAGAAAGTTGCAGAAAAAGAAGTTAGATTGGAGTACATATGTACAAAGGAGCAGATAGAAGATATATTTACAACGCCTTTACCTAAGGATACATTTGTGTATCTGAGAGGTATGCTTGGGGTTATGCCCCAACCTATTTTTGAGAATTGATGCATTCATGACTTGGATATATATATATATATATATATATATATATATATATATATATATATATATATATATATATATATATATATATATATATATATATATATATATATATATATATATATATATATTATATTATAATATTATTATTATTATATTACTGATATAATAATAATAATATTATAAAATAGTAATATCATTCACGATGGAATTATACCCTGTCAGCTGATTAATAATACTTAAGCGAATATATATCAGTCACTCGTTAACATAAGCGACTATTGTTAACAGCCGACTGTTGTGTTAACAACCGACTGCTAACTAATGCACAGGTTGTTAAAGTCACAGGCCGCTCATCGTGAGGAGTCACGATCTCTCAAGGACGTTACTTATCACAAGATATATATATATATATCGCATATCTACAGTGAAATCAATAATCAATCAATAAAAGTGGTCATTGCATAATCGATCTCACTGTAGCAAGTTATATTCATCAGTTCTATAGCATATATATATATATATATATATATATATATATATATATATATATATATATATATATATATATATAGTATAATATCAGTAGTATTATATGCTCTCAGTGATATTATCAATATAATATATTCCCAAGATCTGATTTCCTAACACAGAAGTCTATTCATTATTTTCATTTATTGTTTCTACTCTTTTAACTGCTCTTTGCAGCTTATGTGTCAGTCCACTCAAATATTTCATACATGTCTCTTAGTCTAATAATGTATCTAATGATTTAGTCCTTTTAAAAAATAGTGTCAAGCTCTAATCTGCAGATAATAACATCTCTGACTCTTAACTCATTCATATTCCTTTAAATAGTTTGAATGTTTTTTAATAACTTTGTCTCTTTTTTAAATAATTTATATAATTTTTTTTATTAAGTTTATTACACTATAATTATTTTTTAAAGATAGTTTAACTCCTTTTCATATAATTGTTTTGTATCATATCTGATCTATTCTTTTTTAGGGGTTTTCTTGTACATCTTCTTTGTGTCTCTTTCCATTGCTGACTTGGTCACTGCCTCTTCCTTTGAACACTGCCATTATTTTTACCATTACAGATTTTATTTTTTTATTGCTACAAAAACGGTTACTTATCAATAATTTTCATCCTTTCTCTATATTTATATTTAGCTCTTATTATTCTCATTTTTCATCATTATCAATTGCAGCCAGTTAATTTCCTACACAATTCTTTAACCTATTTTTCTCATGCTCTCTATTATTCTAAGTTCTCTTTTCCCGTCTCCTATATAGTTTTTTTTATAGTTTGCAGCGATTATTACAATTCACTTTTAAGTTGAACCATTTGTCTCAACCTATGGGTTCCTTTTTTTTCTCTTTAAAAAATCTTATGAAATGTTTCCACACGTGACTATTAAAGTTTCTTTAAAAACTCATTTCAAAGCTTTGTCTAAAAAGTTTGAAACCAAAACTTTTTTTTTTTTTTAATGGCTTCTTTTGGATTCATGGAAATGTGGTTTATTTCATTGTATATTATATCTTCCTCAACTTATTTTTTTTAGCTATCTTTTTACTTTTGACCTTTTTTATATTCTTCTCTTAAGGATTTGAGTTTTATTTTAAAAAGTTTAAATTAAAATATTTTCAAATTTCAAATTTTCTTTGTTAAAGTTTCTTTATTTAATGATTAAAGCTTTAGTTAAAGTTTTCCTTCTAAAATCTTTTAATTTAAAAGGTTCTATTTAAAGATTTAAAAAGTAAAGATCTTTACAAAATTTGTTTTAAAAAAAGTTTAATTGCTATCTTTTAACTAATGCTATTGTTATGATAGTTTAAAGTTAGTTTTGATTTCAAGTTTATTTTTCTTCAATTATAAGTTTTAAATCAAATGGATGTTTATCAAAAGAATATTTTACAGAGTGTTTGCTTTCAAATTTTCTTGAAAAAATTATTCATTTAAGCAAAAGGGGTAAAATAAATTCTAACTAGCCTTTTGTTCAAGTTTTTTTCAATGATGTCAATTTTATGAAGCAAAATCATATATTTTAAATGGTTAATCCAAAGAAAACAAATTCATTGTTATTTTTCTAAATTTAATTTGTTCAAGTATTATGAGTAACCTTACAACATTGCCTTCCTATGGATTATTATTGATCTCATTATTCAGCATTAAGTGCTATAAGGTTTTATATGATCTATTGTTTTGCACTAAGTTGCATCTTTTATAAGTTCCATTTGATCTTTTGTTCCATTTGTAAGTTGCACTGGGATGCACTTACTCAGTTGATGTTTATCAACTTGTTCCATTTGTAAGCTGCAGTGGGATGCACTTACTCCATTGATGTTTATCAACTTGTTCCATTTGTTTTTTTCTCATAGTGAGGTTGGTGCTCTTGCATTTTTTTTGGATATCTCTTATATTTGGAAGGCAATATGTTTTTTCTCACTCATAATCCTTAGTTCAAATTTATTTTTTTAGCACATGTCTATATTTGTTACATTAATGATTGGGTTTTTTTTTGTTCTTTGATTATGGTACTTGCTTGTAGACATATCTAGCATTTTACCAGTTGATTTGATGCTTGAGTGTCTTGATTTTTTGTCTTATCATTGTCTCTCTCTCGTTTATTTTATATACTATTGCAATAATGTATTGCATTCTTCACTACTTAGATTGTGAGTCATGCAGGTGATGGAGTCATGACCCATTCACTTACAGTGAGATGATTCATTAGTGGACTGTCTATATCCATGTGATTGATGCAATGTTGATGCAAGTATCATTAGTTGGCCTTGTCTGTGGTCATTTATGCATAAGTATGTTTCTTTTATGAGAGCATTGATAATGCTTAGTATACCTCACTTTAAGCATCTGGTTTATCTTGATATTATGTTAAGCTTCATTGCATTTTTTTATTGCTTATTCTAAATTTTTCAGTGATTCTCTAAAGTTGAATTATTTTTATGTTACATATTTTAAAGTTCATTTTCAAAAGAGTACTAATTTTTATCAAGGGTAGATCCCAACTATGGGAAATCTACTTGTGGTTGTTTATGCTCTATGTTTCAAGTGATCCATCAATCAAGACATCAATTCATTTACACAAATCCTTTGAATCACAAGACTACTTGAAGATGTGGATATACTTCCACTTGAACACAGTTTTAAGGACCCATCCAGTTCTCTTGGCTCTACCAAATATGCATGTACAACATATGGAAGTGCACTTGCACACTTGAAGACAATAATTTTTTTCTCTTCATTGAAGATCGAGTTGCAGATTATTGTAAATTCTAGGTTTAATACTCCTTGATGTAATTACACCAAGTAAAGATTAAAGGGGGGTGTTAGAATTTAATATTTCCTTAGTTATTTATGTATTTAATAGGATAAACCAAGGTATCCTAATGTATTTTTTCCTCTAGTCCAAGTGGGAGGACATGTCATTTTTGTAATTTCCTTTATTAAGAAAAATAGATATTCCTCCTTATGAGGAATCCTACACTTGTCTCACACACTAGTGAAATGTGGCACACTCAGAAATGGGAGTTACAATGTAACTCCTCTCCCACATCTCTATTAAAAGAGATGGCTCTCCTTTTTTCTTAAGTTTCTCTCATCTCATGAGATTCTTCTTCTTCTTGAATATTGTATGAGCATTGCTTGCTCTCTCTCTCTCTCTCTCTCTCTCACTCTCACTCTTAGGCATTTGTTGCCATTTTTATTAAATTCATAAGGGTTTTTCTATGCTTTTCCCCTTTAAAATCTTATCTCCTCGTTGCTTATTTCTAGTGTATGGTCCTATTTTTTGCTTAATTCATGGTAAATGTTCTTACTCCTCACTCAATTGATTAAAAAATTTCCTACAATTCTCTATATTTTGTTATCTTTTTAACTGAATCAGCTACAATCACATAACAAGCCATTCTGAGCTTACAAATCACTGAATTGGTAAACCATTTGATGAAAATTAGCTACAATCATGTAACGAGCTATTTTGAGCTTACAAATCATCGAATCAGTCAATCGTTTGATAAGAATAAGCTACAATCATGTAACAAGCCATTCTAAGCTTACAAATCACTAAAAAGATCAATCGTTCGATGAGAATCTATTGCAATCATGTAAAAAGCAATTCTAAGCTTAGAAATCACTGAATCACTCAACCGTTTGATGAGAATCATTTACAGTCATGTAAGAATCCATTTTGAGCTTACAAATCATCAAATTGGTCAACCGCTTGATGAGATTCACCTACAAATCATTGAATCAGTTAACCATTTGATGAGAATCATCTACAATCATGAATAAATCATTCTAAGCTAACAAATCACTGAATAGGTCAACTGTTTGAAGAGAATCAACTACAATCATGTAACAACCCATTCTGAGCTTACAGATCACTGAATCAATCAACACTTCGATGAGAATCAATTGCTTTCACATAACAAGCCATTCTGAGCTAAAAAATCATCAAATCGGTCAACCATTCTATGAGAATCAACTACAATCATGTAACAAGCTATTATGAGCTTATAAATCATTGAATTAGTCAACCGTTCGATGAGAATCAACTACAATCACGTAACAAGCCATTCTAAGTTTACAAATCACTAAATCGGTCAACCATTTGATGAGAATCATTTACAATCATGTAAGAAGCCATTCTAAGCTTACAAATCATAGAATCAGTCAACTATTCGATGAGAATCAGCTACAATCATGTAACAAGCTATTCTGAGCTTACAAATCCCTGAATTGGTCAACTGTTCGATGAAAATGAATTACAATCACGTAATGAGCCATTCATAGCTTACAAATCATTGAATCGGTCAACTGTTCGATGAGAATCAATTGCAATAATGTAACAAGCCATTCTGAGCTTACAAATCACTAAATTGGTCAACTATTGGATGAGAATCAATTACAATCACGTAACAAACCATTTTGACCTTGCAAATCACTGAATCAAGAAACTGTTCAATGAGAACTAATTAAAATCATGAAACAAGCCATTCTGAGCTTACAAATCACCAAATAGGTCAACCGTTTGATGAGAATCAACTACAATCACGTAACAAGCCATTATGAGCTTACAAATCACCGAATCGGTCCACCATTCGATGAGAATCAATTAGAATCATATAACAAGCCATTTTCAACTTACAAATCATTGAACTGATCAACCATTCGATGAGAATCAATTACAATCATGTAACAAGCCATTATGAGCTTACAAATCACCAAATCGGTCACCTAACAAGCCATTCTAAGCTTAGAAATCACCAAATTAGTCAACCGTTCAATGAGAATCAATTACAATCACGTAATAAGCCATTCTGAGTTTACAAATTATCAAATGGGTCAACCATTTGATAAAAATCATCTACAATCATGTAACAAGCCATTTTGAGCTTACAAATAACCAAATCAGCCAACCGTTTGCTAAATTGGCCAATCGTTTCATGAGAATTAGCTACAATCATGTAACAAGTCATTGTGAGTTTACAAATCACCAAATTGGTCAACTATTCAATGAGAATCATTTACAATCACGTAACAAGCCATTCTAAGCTTACAAATTATCGAATAGGTCAACTGTTCGATGAGAATTAATTGCAATCATGTAACAAGCCATTCTGAGCTTACAGATCACCGAATTGGTCAACCATTTGATGAGAATCAATTGCAATAACGTAACATACCATTCTAAGCTTACAAATCACCAAATTGGTCAACTATTCGATGAGAATCAATGACAATCCACTAATACATTTGGGGGCATTTTGCGACGGCTATGTGTCGCAATAGCAACACCCATAGACGTCGCTATTTTTTAGTCACAAATTGTGACGTCTATGGGTAGCCGTCGCCATTGCGATGCCCTCCTGTCGCAATGTTGCTAAGATTTGTTAGCGGCATGGGCATCGCCCCCCCATCGCATGGCTTCGGAGGGCTGTCGCAATTGCGACGGGCCTCCCAAGCAATTGCGACGGGCGCCTGCATCGCATTACGATGGGCTCCCGTCGCAATTGCGACGCCCGTGGGTGGATAAAAAAATAAAATTATTTAATAATAATTGCTAATGAACCACATTAATGCTTTTTTCTTTCAACAAATGAGGACAGCCACTGTAAAGACAACATGATAATGTACACTCACTGTAAGGATAGTCACAAATGAGGACATCTCACAGTGACTGTCCCTAGTGTAATTGCCACTTGAATGTATTGCTATTCAGCCACATTAATGCTTTTCTTCTTCAACAAATGAGGATAGTCACTGTAAAGACAACATGATAATGTACACTCACAGTGTACATTATCATGTTGTCTTTACAGTGACTATCCTCATTTGTTGAAGAAGAAAAGCATTAATGTGGCTGAATAGCAATACATTCAAGTGGCAATTACACTAGGGACAGTCACTGTGAGATGTCCTCATTTGTGACTATCCTTACAGTGAGTGTACATTATCATGTTGTCTTTACAGTGTCAATATATGCATTATTACTTAAACTGAAGAGTACTCTAAATAATATGTCATTGTGGAGTTCTGATTGCTTCCAATTTGATATACGCTTGTTCTACTTATGTATCCAGCATCATGTAAGAAAAGTTGATGCTTTTAAAATAGATTCATTTAGCCATGAAATGCCTGTGCATGTTACATACAAGATTCCAAGGCCCAAAATTGATTACTCATTATAATTCATGTACAGAATGATAATCAACCACAACGAGGCATGCATAGGCGCTACTTATATTTTGAGGCATCGGAATCTCGTAGAAGAAACTTGACCAATGGCTCATGGAATGCAACAAACTTATTGCCTAAAATAGGAGCATTGGTAACCACAGATGATGGTTCTGAAAAGAACACTTCACCATCAATGTCACGTGAGGGAACTGCAATTTCTGATGGCAAGCAACTTGTAGTATATAAGAGAGATGCAGGTACAGATGCTGGGAGAAGTTCCCAATCTTTATCTGTTAGATAGTTTTCATCTACAAAATAGATTATAAAAACATGAAAATATATCAGAGATGTTTGATATTGATACAAAACAACACAGATTCATTTCTTCGTACACCTGTATATCATAAAAATCCTTGCACACTTCAAAAAATTGTATTGCCTTTTACTTACTCAAAAGTAATTTACATAAAGTAGTCATTTGATTAACATGGATCCTAATATTCACAAGTACATGGTCATGTGCTCCATCGTAGCATCTTATAGATTTAGATCTGTTCTCTGAAATAATTCAATGTTTTGTTTACAATCCACAAAAGAAATATTTTCCCTCGTCTACTTAATCCTAAACAAAAGGCCATATAGCAATATAGATAGAACTATATAATAGAAACCATAAACAATGGTAACCTTAGCAGCAGCAAGAAATTGTTGCAAAAACTTTACCTTATCATACCCAGATTGTTGCTTTGCCTGGCGGAGGGAAATTTGATCAGTAAAATTGACACAGAGTATGCTGTCTCCATTGTCATGCTGGATAACAAAACACCAACTTTAATGGGCATGTACTGTCCCTTGTGTAATTGCCACTTGAATGCATTGCTATTGAACCACATTAATGCTTTTTTCCTTCAACAAATGAGGACAGTCACTGTAAAGACAACATGATAATGTACACTCACTGTAAGGATAGTCACAAATGAGGAAATCTCAGAGTGATTATCCCTTGTGTAATTGCCACTTGAATACATTGCTATTGAACCACATTAATGCTTTTTTCCTTCAACAAATGAGGACAGTCACTGTAAAGACAACATGATAATGTACACTCACTGTAAGGATAGTCACAAATGAGGAAATCTTAGAGTGACTATCCCTTGTGTAATTGCCGCTTGAATACATTGCTAATGAACCACATTAATGCTTTTTTCCTTCAACAAATGAGGACAGTCACTATAAAGACAACATGATAATGTACACTCACTGTAAGGATAGTCACAAATGAGGACATCTCACAGTGATTGTCCCTTGTGTAATTGCCACTTGAATGTATTGCTATTTAGCCACATTAATGCTTTTCTTCTTCAACAAATGAGGATAGTCACTCTAAAGACAACATGATAATGTACACGGGCTGTAAGTGTACATTATCATGTTGTCTTTACAGTGACTTTCCTCCTTCAAGTGGCAATTACACAAGGGACAGTCATTGTAAAGGCAACATGATAATGTAGAGAAACGTTGTCATTTGTATATTCAACAGTGCCGAGAGAGATTCCCTCCGTGAAATCACAGCTACAATTTCTGAGTATGTTGGGTTTATTTTTCTTTTGTCATTATTATGTAATCTGGTATTCAGCTGTTACAGAGCTAAAATACCCAGAAATGAGGACAAAACTGTGTTGAATTTATTGTTAGCGGCTTTGGTTATTTAGAAGTTTAATTTTATTTGTTCATCTTTCAAGCACAAACATTTTGTGGACCGTAACATCTTCATTGTTTCGGGTATGCAATGAAACAGCCCTAACTTGCAACTACCTTCACGGTACTTGTGTACATTATCATGTTGTCTTTACAGTGACTGTCCTCATTCAAGTGGCAATTACACAAGGGACAGTCACTGTGAGATGTCCTCATTTGTGACAAGGACAGTCACACATGAGGACATCTCATAGTGACTGTCCCTTGTGTAATTGCCACTTGAATGTATTGCTATTCAACCACATTTATGGGCCCGTTTGGACCACAACACACAGTAGCATCTACAGAGAAGAATATCCCAGGTGTAACAAGTTGTAAGAATATACCAACAGTTCTAAGAAGTTCCCTAGCACATAGTAGCATCTATAGAGAAGAATATACAACATGAGGGCAGCCACTGTAAAGACAACATGATAATGTACACTCATTGTATGTGTACATTATCATGTTGTCTTTACAGTGACTGTCCTCATTCAAGTGGAAATTACACAAGGGATAGTCACTGTGAGATGTCCTCATTTGTGACAAGGACAGTCACACATGAGGACATCTCACAGTGACTGTCCCTTGTGTAATTTCCACTTGAATGTATTGCTATTCAACCACATTTATGGGCCCGTTTGGACCGCGGCACATAGTAGCATCTACAGAGAAGAATATCCCAAGTGTAACAAGTTGTAAGAATATACCAACAGTTCTAAGAAGTTCCCTAGCACATAGTAGCATCTACAGAGAAGAATATGGGTCAACGAGGTTGACTTCAAAGCCATGCAATCTAATGGTAATAGTAATATCATAATTTGACATACTATCAGAAATAATTCCTAAATAGACTATTCAATCTTATAAGAGATGGATTCATGAGAACTATTATTTATGAAATATGAGTCAATGACTTTAATTAAAAAAATTACACAATCTACTTCTTGTAAAAATATCAAAATTTGACACATTGAAAATACCTTCCAAAAGTATCGTTAATTGATTAATATGAATCACTACTCATGAAATATAATTTTATAAACCTAATCTAAAAACTACACAATAAAAATCTTAATAGCAATATTGTAAGAAACTATTCCCAAAAGCAAGCCTAACAAAATTTGATGAAAATATTTTTTGTTTCACTCAACTTTGACATTCACAACTTCCTCTTTTATTATAATAAGAAAAAAAATGTCTTTTTAGATATACCTCATGAACCATACTCGAATAATCTATCATTTTTCTTCTCAAAAACATATTTGCAGAGCCTGCTTCTTTTACTTGTTTGTACTTTTATCTCTCTGATGGAAAGGGTTCCTTCAGGAGACATTTTTCCAAGTTCACTGCTTGAGATATTTGAGGAGGGTTCCCCTGCTTGAGTATCCATCCAACCCATATTCGAGTAGTTCTACAATTACACAGTCTAAATTAATAATACTAACAATTGAATGACGAATGATGATACATAGAATTGATATAAACTAATCCTAAAAACACTAAAACATTATTAATATATTTATATTTCATAAATAAAATTGATATAAAAGATCTGGAAAGATACATTAAAAAATAGAAAAACAGTAATTTATAATAGAAGGAAACTTAAATTGCTATTTTAAAAAAAAACAAGAGTCTTAAATCTTATCATTTTGTTTCATTATCATCCATAAGTACACACCTCTAGCATAATAATTATATTTTACCACCCATAAAATGAAAAAAAGATTTTCACAAGAGAAATTGAAGCTAGATTATAAAAATGAACCATCTTATTGGAAACTGGAACTGTTATCATACCCAAAAGGACTACAAAATTTCACCTTATCATACCCAGATTGTTGCTTTGCCTGGCGGAGGGAAATTTGATTAGTAAAATTGACACAGAGTATGTTGTCTCCATTGTCATGCTGGATAACAAAACACCAACTTTAATGGGCATGTACTGTCCCTTGTGTAATTGCCACTTGAATGCATTGCTATTTGATGCAGGGGCATCCCTAATGCAAGCCAAAGACACCATGATTGAAGGAAGTTGCCATGAAGCCAAGGAGTCAAATCCTATCAATTGGAACATAAGATTTTCACCTTGGAGCTTTGAAGGATTGACTGGTGAAAGATCCTTTTGATTGACAAATCAGAGTCTTTTTGAATGACAAATTAGAGTCTTTTTGAATGACAATAAATTAGAATAGGAGTTTTAGATGTTTTCTTGGTTTGTAATAAATATTAAGGATTGATTTTATCTCCTTATAAACATCCACTTGTTGGACACAAGACCCCTTGGTGACTTATAAACCTTGGGCATCTTTTGAGTCCTTGGATGAAATGAGCATAGTAAGTGTTTATTAGGTGTCTTTTAGATGTTGTTAAGAAGTTTGAAGGTCCAAAATAACTTTAATAAGGTTCCTAAAGTTTCACAACACATTTTTAACCTTCTCGGCAAAGTTGTTTGCAAAGTTGTAATGCAACTTTAAAAGTTGCTTAGCAAAGTTGACATTTGTTGGATAAACTGTTCTAACCACCTAGATGGTTGAACCAACATTTGGAGAGCCTATTTTAGGCTTCAAATGGTCGAAGACAGATAGAGAACCAGTATTGTAATCATTTTGTTTTCATAAAAAATAAAAATAACCCTATTTTAGTGCATTTCTGGTGAAAAATGAACTCTGTACGGCTGTACGGATGGTGGTTGGATGATAAAATTTGCCTGGAAGTTGTAATAGTGATATCTAAGGGGTTTCTAAGTTTTTCTGCAGGAAGTAAGATCTAGAACCTTAAAAGTCTCTTTTGATAGAAAATCAGGGAACTTGTCCCTAAAAGGAAATTTGTTATTGAATGGGATTGAGTCCATAAGTTGTTGTGTGATCCTTGAAACCTTCAAATTCATTACTTTGTAGAGTTTAAACATTAACCTATAGAAATCAGAGCCTAATTGATTGGTTGAGTCATTTTGGTGTCTTGAAGTGGGTTGGGACATAGATCCAAGTTTCTTGCGGACTACTCTGCATCACTATTGAACCACATTAATGCTTTTTTCCTTCAACAAATGAGGATAGTCACTGTAAAGACAACATGATAATGTACACTCACTGTAAGGATAGTCACAAATGAGGAAATCTCAGAGTGATTATCCCTTGTGTAATTGCTGCTTGAATACATTGCTATTGAACCACATTAATGCTTTTTTCCTTCAAGTGGCAATTACACAAGGGACAGTCACTGTGAGATGTCCTCATTTGTGACAAGGACAGTCACACATGAGGACATCTCATAGTGACTGTCCCTTGTGTAATTTCCACTTGAATGTATTGCTATTCAACCACATTTATGGGCCTGTTTGGACCACGGCACACAATAGCATCTACAGAGAAGAATATCCCAGGTGTAACAAGTTGTAAGAATATACCAACAGTTCTAAGAAGTTCCCTAGCACATAGTAGCATCTACAGAGAAGAATATACAACATGAGGGCAGCCACTGTAAAGACAACATGATAATGTACACTCATTGTATGTGTACATTATCATGTTGTCTTTACAGTGACTGTCCTCATTCAAGTGGCAATTACAGAAGGGACAGTCATTGTGAGATGTCCTCATTTGTGACAAGGATAGTCACACATGAGGACATCTCACAGTGATCGATTGTCCCTTGTGTAATTGCCACTTGAATGTATTGCTATTGAACCACATTAATGCTTTTCTTCTTCAACAAATGAGGACAGTCACTCTAAAGACAACATGATAATGTACACTCACTGTAAGGACAGTCACAAATGAGGACATCTCACAGTGACTGTCCCTTGTGTGATTGCCACTTGAATGTATTGCTATTCAGCCACATTAATGCTTTTCTTCTTCAACAAATGAGGATAGTCACTCTAAAGACAACATGATAATGTACACTCACTGTAAGTGTACATTATCATGTTGTCTTTACAGTGACTGTCCTCCTTCAAGTGGCAATTGCACAAGGGATTTGTGTTTTCATTTGTGTTTTCAACAGCGCCGTAACCCTCCGCGAAATCACATCGGGATATAAGGGCAAAACAAACAAGAACGTTGTCATTTGTATTTTCAACAACGCCGAGAGAGATAAACAAACTTAAAACTCAGACTTAAGAAAGATGAAGGCAATGCTTCAAAAGGCCGATGCCCTAAACATGGGAAAACACAATACCACCATTAAACGATGCCCTAGTCACCGTATCAATGCTGCCAGCTCCGTACCAGTATGCTGACTGCTCACTTTCATCCTGTGATAAAGGTAACTTCATTAATCATACTTGAAATGGTAGCATACGAACTAAAGCTGATGAACATTTATAAACTAAAAGTTTAAAACTACAGATTACAAATGTAGTAGTTTCATACGAAAAGAACTTGATGTCTGAAATTTACCATTAGAAGTATCCAAAGGAATACCACAGTACTGTTGAACTTGGAGAATCGGAGATGATCTACACAGCAAGGTTCAACAGCTGTAAGGACTGTTACACCATCTTTAGCATTTGAATACATTTTCTCCTTGGCTTCTGGTGGATCCTCAAAGACCCCCAATGACGTTTTCCCTACAATTATCAATTGTTTTTCAGTATGAGATATTAATAAATAAACATTAATCACAATATTAGGCAAACAATGTTCTTGATGTCTGAATCTAAATCACAGAAAGCTCTAATAAAGTAGTTCTCAGTTTCACATTAAACTAAGTTTCAATTTCAAATGGTTATAATAATTTTTGCAAGCTATAAGTAGCTGGTTACAGTATATGACATAAAAAGAAAAAAAATCATTTCTATTCTTTTCTTCTTTTTCTCTTTCAATGAAGCTTTTGCACCACACAAATGCATACCAAGAATTTCTCAGGAGGTTTCAAGACCATTGCATACCAAACTTCTTCTCTGTAGATGCTACTGTGTGTCGTGGTCCAAACGGGCCCATAAATGTGGTTGAATAACAATACATTCAAGTGGAAATTACACAAGGGACAGTGACTGTGAGATGTCCTCATGTGTGACTGTCCTTGTCACAAATGAGGACATCTCACAGTGACTGTCACTTGTGTAATTGCCACTTTAATGAGGACAGTCACTGTAAAGACAACATGATAATGTACACATACAATGAGTGTACATTATCATGTTGTCTTTACAGTGACTGCCCTCATGTTGTATATTCTTCTCTGTAGATGCTACTGTGTGCTAGGGAACTTCTTAGAACTATTGGTATATTCTTAGAGCTTGTTACACCTGGGATATTCTTCTCTGTAGATGCTACTGTGTGCTATGGTCCAAATGGGCCCATAAATGTGGTTGAATAGAAATACATTCAAGTGGCAATTACATATATTATAATGTATCTGTCTAGTCCTCATGACTGCTCATAACAGTACAAGTGATATTTTTTTGGGAGTGGGGAAAGGTTCGAGACTTTCACCTATATGAAGAATCCTTTCTACCTAACACAAAAATGCACCCCATAAAACATCTAATTGGTTCGAGTATCTTTGAACTATTTGGGTCTATTGACAACACTAGACCAGTGTATACAGAATGACTAATTTCATGCAAGACAATGTGATGCAGAGTGGTTAGCAAGAAACTTGGTCTTAAGCCCCAACCCACTTCAAGACACCAAAATGTTACACCTAAGCAATTTAGCCTCTGATTCTATCAGACCAGTTTAAAATCTCTGTACTAGAGGGACTTCAAAGGTTTCAAGATACTTCTAACACCTTATTGACTCAATCCCAACCAAGACCAAATTTCCTTTTAGGGACAAGTTCCCTGATTTTCTACCAAAAGAGACTTTACTGATCCTAGGCTTTGCCAACCCAATCAAACATTTGAAAACTCTTAAGATTCCCTAAAACATGCAGAATCATGCATTGGTTGTGTTCCAAACAACCCAAGACATCAAAATCACAAATAGACCTAGTGACTCTAGTAGGTCTCCAAAACCTGTTCTACAGCAATAACTCTTCAATTTGACAAAGGACCTTATGAACTTATATGTTTTTTGAGTACCCTTTTTGATGTTCTAACAATCCTCCAACTCCCAGACCCTGACTCCACTCCAGCATATCAATGTCCTTATTGAGTCCGCAGACCTAATGCATGCCTTTGGGTGTGGGTTCCAAAACAAGGCATTGAAAATGGGTGCATGAAACCAAGATCAGAGTTTGAAGATGTCCACCATGCTCTAAAGATCTAGATTCAACAAGGTTTGAGGTCCTTTACTTGCCGCTACCCTCTGATCTTGCATAATCCATCAACTCCTAGTCAAGAACATTGAGATTCTTGACCTAGGGCTTGCTCTCGAAATTCTCTGGCTTAGTATCCTGTTCCAAAGCTTTTAAAATATGAAAATAAACCCCCTTAACTTTCATTTTACAAAGAACAGAGGATATCCTATGGTTTATTTGCAAGTTAAGGCCATTTGAATGCAATAACCCAAAAAATAAGGGTTTGACAGAACAACAGATAAGAAAAAGGAATAACTTTGATATAAGGTGTCTTGAATCTACCAAATAAACTCTCAAAGCATAAGATATAAATACTCTAACTTCCACACTGGTCTACCCTCCCTTTCACATCTGTACACTGTACAGTGCTTGAAGGAAATGCACAGAAAAGGCTCTGAAATAGTGGCTCTATTTGACAGAGAGTCCATGCTAGGCTTCATGACTAACCTAGAGCACATTCCTTGTTATGGAGGAAGTTTAAATGGTGAAGAACTTATGGAATGGATAGAGGACCTAGATAACCATTTTGACTACAAGTATCTTATTAATAACCATTTTGACTACAAGTATCTTATGGATAGAGGACCTTGATAACCATTTTGATTCCTTTAGTATCTTATTGAGCTTCACTTTGTTTCGAGAATATAGTTTAATATTCTCTACTAAATAGGGCCAACCACGTGAAGGTGGAAGCTCATTTGGCCCCACCCCCCTCCCCCTAACATCACTCTACATTCCCCGTTAACATCTAACATTCATTCATTCTTTCAATTATTAATAAAATGTAACATTCAATCAATATCACATGATAACATTCATTAACACATTAGATTCGTTAACACGCAACATTCATCAATATGAAAATAAACACATAATTCATGAACATTCATTAGCACATAATTAAATTCATTGAGACATAAAATTCAGTCATTATCAATTAAGGTATTTAGATGACAATCATTTCTTTTTTCTCTTTCTAATTTTTTTTTCTATGTAAGCTCTAAGAGGAGCATCAGTGTTATCATCAATACCCCCCTCATCAGTTGTTTTGTTCTCTGTTCTTGATGATCTCAAATTCCTATGCTGTTGCAAAGGGGGGTCCTCTACAATAACAAATAAAAGAGTTAAATTTAAAATATTTAATTATAATTGTTACAAGTATTTAATTATTTTAAAGAACATAACTGTGGCGCTCTTTAATTACCTGATCTGGCCACATCATTTTGTCTAGACTCAACCTCAACATGCTCATGAGCACCGACCCCTCGATCCTCTACAGTTGCTATACAAAATGTTACATCAATCCAAACACCAATTGTAATTACATATAAAAATTTTAATAGCAAATGTATACCTCCACCACTAGGATGCACATCATGCGAACCTTCATTATACATAGATTGTGTAGAAGGATTGTCAGGCTGCATTCCAATATCCTACACATTGTTATCATTGCTTTCTTAAAACAGATATACTCACTTTATATTAGAACTTAACATCAAATAGACTAATTGGTAAAGTATTCAATTTGAAATAAATTTCATTTAGCTTATTTACCTGTGGCTCAGATGCATCATTATTTGAACCTTGCACACTGATTTCAGCTCGTAGCCGTTCAGCCACGACTCTATAGCCTTGTTGGAAGCCAATTCTCTTGTCCTCTTCTGTGAGGCATCTATTGAACTCTGACCCCTACATTTTTTCTTGGTATGGTGAATTTTACTTGCATTGTTTGATCAAAAAAAATTTCCTTGCAATATATAAAAAAATTGATACAAGTTTTCATTTACTAATACTTACAACTCGTGCTTGAAGTTTGGAAAAACCACCAGAGCCGAGCTTGTGTGTCCCGTGCTTTTCTAATCTTTCCTTTGTTTCCTTTGATGTGTCAGGCAATCTATGAAAAATTTGAAATATGTTAGAGACCAGTACAGGAAAAATTTAGAGGTTAATTAGTAGATAATTACATTTTCAAAAGTATCACATACCTTGCTCTACTCTCTACTAGCGTAATTCCTTTTTCCATGTCGGCTTTATACTTTCCATCCAAAATCAAAGCCTGGCACTCAGCCTCAAGAACACAAGGCGGACGCTCGTGCCTTGGGTTAACCTCTAAATATTTCCTGTACTGGTCCCTAATATACTTCAAACATAAACCAGCTCTTTCAAGGAGCTTGTTTCTCTCGAATGCACGAGGTCCAAAAAGCTGGGTCATACTATGTACAAGATCATCCTTCAACTTTTTATCTTGGTTATTCCACCTTTTAAGTAAAAAAAAACATGTTAGACTCATAAATGAAGAGAAGCTACCTTTAATATAGTTCAAGAAATTGATGAAAAGGAAAACTATTCTAGCAATGATATGAAATCAAAATAGTGGTTTGGGGTTTTAGTTAGGATATGATGTTCCACCATGTACGTATGGTGGGCCCGAATATCCGCAAACACTCGTCACCAAGTTTTCGCCAAAAAATATCATTCCCTACAAAATAATCATGGGATCATTAGTCGATGAAGAGTGATCAAAAACTAAATTACTATTATATCACTATAGAATAATAATAACTTTAAAGTACCTGGAAGTTTGGCTACTTTTAAGGGAATGCCTTCATCGTCGCTGATGATCAATATGCAATCCTTCACCGTTCCTGTACTAGGAACATAGGAACATCCAGGAAATGATGTTGCATCGGGACTTGTTGCATCTCCTATTGCAAAAAATGAAAACCATTATCAAATGCCTCCAAGAAATAATACTTCAAGGGAAATAAATTGGTGCAGAGCACCCATGGCACAAACAAAATCAAGGGATCTACATCGTAAACACATAACACTTAAACACATAACAAAAGAGAGAAAAAGAGGGATTTGTGTACCAGTAGATGGTGCAACAGTTGGTGCATTTAGGCTGTGTGTTGTTGACATGGCAGTCGGCAAGACATTTGTGGCTGTCCTGGATGGAGGCGGCGTTGTCATATCATCATGGAAAGGAGCTGAAGAATAAAATTGTTAGAGCATGCATAAATATAGAACACGTGGACTAGCATGGACAAGATTGTTAGAGCATTAAAAAAAAAGATTGTTCGAGCATGTATTATCAATGATTATGATCATTCCTATATATATTCAGTGGAAAACACAAGTGGGGAATGGAACATGTGATCTACCTGAACCACTTGCAATACTGGCCTCATCATGGGAATGGGGTTCAAAATTATGCAAATAACTCTGTAAAGACAATGCATCCATATTTTAATTAATGTCATAAAAGAGCATAACATAAAAACCATTATTGAACTCTTGTAATAATTAAAAATTTCATTAATACTTACTTTAAAGTTTTCAGAAGTGCGCAACAACTCAGCTGCCCTGTCTTTTATTTCCTAAGTCTGAGGATGTATGGATACCAAACGTAGAAGTTCTTTCACAATTTTCTTTAGCAGCTTTTTAATGGAACCGATCAGGTCATCGGTCTCTGCTAAATCAATAAAAAAAGGGTCCACAAGGGGGGACTCCTGAGGGACTGCAGGTTGCTTTCCCTCTCTCCGACCACCGGCCCTCTGTGACAACAGTAGTATTAGTATTATCAAAATTACTCCAAAACAATGAAGAAAATAACATTAAAAAAAATAACATTTTGCTTCTATCTAGTTTGCACAATTACAATGAGTTTTACTTGCTCATGTGTAGATGAGCTAGGAATATCATCACCATCACCTTCGGGCGGTTGCTCCATATTGTGCCCCTGTGTCAAAGATCAAGTATAAAAATGTTAGCCAAAAATTTAATAACTAAATGGTATGTTGGAGTCATTGATTAGAAGTTGGTTTAATAGTATGTACCACCCCCATGATAGTAGCCTCGTTTGTATCTATGTGGTTCAAATTGTAATCAATAAGCAGCTCTTCCCCTGCACGTATTGATTTTATCGCACAGATGAATACACGATTTCCCTCGCGCGCCTCAAATATGCAATTGGGTTGCTTTATAGTTGACCCAGGTCGTGTACTATTTATAAAACCCGCAATATTCCCTGTTGCTTTTGGCCTTCCATCAATGTATATAGCCACACTTTTACTTTGATTATTGTCTTGCTGTTGTATATAATTTTCCGAGAGTGCATACCTACGCATACTTTTTTTATATTGAAGAATATGCATCCAACTTTTGTAATCGTAACATGGTCCAACATACTCCATCAATTCAGAAACTTTGTTGTAAGACACCTTTATGCCATCCATAGAAAATAGGCCCAAACCATGTAATGATGATGGTGCTATGCGATATATCCTCTCATTAACACAAAAATCAGTGTTTATTGGAGGAAGTTCCTTGGGTACCCAATGTTTCTGTAGATGTTGGTACCTCAAGGGCACCTCGATGTCACCTTTCGTCTCATCATCATAAGAACATGACCCCCCTTGAGCAAGGAAAAATTTCATGTGTTTATTGAATTTCCTTCTAGTCCTTTGACCTCTAGTTAATCTCCCTATTCTAGATAAACTGCATGTCTCACTTTCCTCTTCTATTCCTATATTTCCCTCACTCGAGGAAGACACTTCTGACAAATACCTATTTGCTGGTACCTGCAAATGGGAGAGATCTTAGAAGACATCAATTTTACTATTGATAAGTGTATTAAATAGACTTTCTATAAGGTGTATTGACTTATACCTGTCGATCCATGAGACTGTGCGGGATGCTCTTGAAAGGGGTTCAATTTCTTGCAAATGTAATTCAATTATCGTGAGCATGATCACATCATAATCATAATCACATCCATCATAAGCATCACATAAAAATTAAAAACATTAAAACGTACACATTATAACACTTAAATCAGGCTCACATTAATATGTGTTTTAAATAGTTTTATTTAATTAATTTAGATTAATAGTTAATTTAGATTAGCAGTATTCTATTTGTAGTTGAAACTTGTAGCTTTTAAATAGATGATGAATAAACTATGTAACCATTTAAGACAAATATATTTCTATCAAGAAATGAATATTAAATACATTAAGGATTGATGGCATATCTTTAAATTTCATCATCATCATCATCATCATCATCATCATCATCATCATCATCATCATCATCCTCATCATCATCGTCATCACCATCATCGTCGTCGTCGTCATTGTCATCATTGTCGTCATCATCAACATCAACATCATCTTCATCATCATCATCAGTAGCAGCATCATCGTCATCATCTTCTTCTTCTTCTTCATGAAAATTTGTCTCAGGAACATCATCCAATAATTGTCGATCGTGATCATCATCTACATCATCTTCTACTTCTTCGGTATCTTCTTCTTCCATCGCATTATACTTTATCGGCCTTCCTCTCGGTTCATGTCTAACAACAAATGACCAACCCGGTTTATGTGAAACCTCTGAGTAAAATACCTGCTCACATTGGCTTGGAAGAACATAGGGCTCATGCCCAACTGGCTCAAATGACCTTGTATTAACCATTGTAAATCCATTATCATGTTCAATAACAGTTCTATTAGGATCATTTGGATTAAGTCGTAGCCTGTACCATTTGACAACGAAGAGTACTAATTTGAAGGAACTAAAGTCGCACTCAAGTATATCATCCAAAATGCCATAGTATTGATTTTTAGACTCTTGAGGATCTAAGTCATTTCTAGATGAAATATTAGTCACTTGAAAGACTGCAGTTATTCCAGAATCACAAGTTTTCTTCGTGTCATCCAACACTTTGATGCGAAATTTTTGACCATTACAGAACATACCCTTGTGGTGTTTAACCTACAATAATATGTGAAACATGTCAAAATTATTATATAGTGAGTTGATAAACATACGGGTGATTAATAATTTTGTACGTACCTGGAAATCTCTTAAACCATATGCTAAATCTATTTCCCTTTGCATAACATTAGAATCTCCATTACGATGAGCTTCTTTAACCAATGAAGATACACCTTCCCATGTTAATGTGTGACCAGAATGTTGACATCGTTCAATCCATACCGTCATCCAATCAAGATTGTTTGCAATATACAAATGTAGTGCATCCCACTCTCGAGCAACTGTACAAAAAAAAAATAGACGACTTACAACCGATTTATTTTGAAGATTAAGAAATAATTTATTACAATAACATCTTATAATTTATTACCTGTCACTTTCCTCAATCTACCTTTCCCCATCAAGTACTCCCCTTTGAATTTTTTAAAAGGGTCGAGATCCCAAATGCGATCTACATGGATATTTGAAGCAAACTTAGGAAGATATTCAGTAATGTACACCATAGTCTGGTATACCATGTATCCCTCTACCATAGAACCCTCAGGATGTGCTCTTTGTCGAACCAAAGCCTTCAAAGATTTCAAGTGCCTCTCAACCATCCACATTGACCTAGTGTGTGCAGGTCCACACAATTCAATCTCCTCAACTTGGTGTATGAGGTAGTGTTCTTGTGCATTGAAAAAAGTTGGAGGTAGACACTTTTGCATTTCACACAATAAATGAGGAATTCTTCTCTTCCAATAGTTTATATCTTCTTTATGGATTTCTTTAGATGACAACCACCTACATTAAGAGATTAAAGTCACAAAAAATATATAAATACGAGACTTTACAAAATAATATACAATAGATTACATAGCAAGAAAAACAAATCGCGAATATAATAAATATATACAACAAATTGAACAGATATTACTGCTTACCTCATGTATTTTCCAAGATCATATATCACTTGTTTGATGTTATTGTTGAAGTGCTCTGGGAGAGATAGAGGTAGCACGTACTGCAGTAATTATAAACCAATCATTTCATTATTTTCTAACATAACATAATGAATAGTACACGTAGTTTATGAATATATTGTAAATATAGAAGAACATAACTTACCTTGATGAAAGTATGCCAATCATGCATTTTGAGCCCTGGCCCAAATTCACTTTTCTTTGATATGAGATTGCTTATGTTCCTAGCAAATCCTGTGGGAAATCGAATTTTTCGTATGACTTCTTTTATGGCATCACTTTGCTGCTCTGTTAATAACCAAGGAAGGGCACTTATATTAATCTGATCTCTATTGCTATTTGAGTGAATGAAATTCTTCAGTGCATGATTGGATTCATGAATGTCATTACAAATTTTGACAATTTTTTCTTTGTCACGCCTTCCATCCAGTATTTTCCACAATGTCTCTGTTATATTCTTTCCAACATGCATAAGATCAAACAAATGCACAATTTGTATGTCCTCGTAGTAGGGCAACCTACTAAATTGTTTGGGATAGCTTTTTAGTCCCTTTGGAAGGTTGTTAGTAGTGCCTTGACGACCTTCATGATCATCAATTACATAATTAGTAAACAAAAATCACAATAGAAATATATAAATTACAAACATAAACCATTAAGTGGAACGACATTACCTCGACAATTAATTCTATTATATTCCAACTTCCATAGGCGAGGTGTCATTCTTCGTGGCTTTGATGTAGTCTCTTCTTTCCCATTGAAAAGATGTTTTTCCATACTTCAATACTTATGATTCCTGTGGAGGAAGTGTCTGTACTCATCAAACACATGCTTTCCTAAACTTTTTGAATGACGAGATTTCATCTTTGGACCACAAACTGGACATGCAAATTTTCCCTTTGTTTGAAGACCTACAAGATAATGATATAATTGGATTATTAAATATGTTGATTTTTATAATTAGAATTATCATGCGCAACTTGAATTCACTATAACATACCACAAAAATGTGTTAGCCCTGGGGCATCATGTATTGTCCATACAAGTATTGCATGGAATTGAAATTGTCTTTGTCCTATTGGTCTAGAAACGTCATACATAGTGACACCGTTCCATAACTCCACCAACTCGTCAATAAGAGGTTCAATATATACATTCATATCTTTAACTTGATATTTACCTACTTGAATGAACAGTAACATTACATAATTATTGTGACCATTTTACTGTAAGATTTGTAAGTACATGTAAATTAATAACTATCAAATGATAAAATACCTGGAACAATCATTGCCAACATAATGTGCTCCCTCTTTATTGACATCCACGGAGGAATGTTATTGTTGATAACAAAAATAGGCCACACCGAGCAAACAGATCTCATCTCTCCAAATGGATTGACACCATCCGCTGCCAATGAAAGCCTGAGATTACGAGGTTCTTCTTTGAAGTGTTGCCACTTTTCCTCTATGTGCATAAATGCTAAACCATCCGTAGGGATTTGAATAATGTCATCTCGACTTCTATTGCGTGCATGGTAATCCATAAATTGTGCCAAGCTAGTACACCTGAATAATTCTCACATCCGTGGAATAATGGGGATGTAACAAAGAACCTTGTGAGGCACCTTTTTTGTTATTCAATCTGTTCGATATCTACTCGTATGACATACAGGGCATTGTGTTGCAAATTCATGTTCTTTATAATATATAATATGATCATTGGGACAAGCATGTATTGCTTGATACTCCATTCCAATATCTTTCATAATAGCAGATAATTCTCGATATGAGCGAGGTAGAATATTTGATGGTGGTAACAAAAACTCGCCTATCAATCTACAGCAAAAAATATAAGTTGTTAATATAAACAATATTAGTGGTACATTATTCACCCTTTGTTAACTATAAAGACATATATGACATACCTTAACATACGTGACATTGTTATGTTGGATAAACTATTCATAACCTTCAAGTTCAACAACAACAATACAGCAGAGAGAAGAGTTGTTTGGGAGTCTTTGTATAGGGGCTCGTATGCCTTCTCAAGTAGAGGTACATCGAGGCTATCATCATCATCATGATCAGATCCGCTTGGACTAAATGTGTCATGGATCAATGTATTTATACCATCATCTTCAATTGTGTTTTCTGGCGCATGCTCGTCATCTTCCATGGGATCATTATCTTCACCTTGGATATTCGCACCCCCGTGTTCCTCCATATCATGTACTTCCCTGGGGAGATCAACCTATATAAAATTGATTAACATAAATAAACCATGATCTTCAACTCATCATCAAGTGATTTCATATGTATATAAATTGTTAAAATGATATAATGAACAACTTACCAGTGGATGATAGTCATGCCCCCCTTCAATGTGACCATTCTCCCTACAATGTCTCTTAACTGTTTTGATTAGCAGTCTTCTACGGTTTAAGCCCTTACAAATTTTGCAGGGACAATAACATTTTCCATCACCTTTTCTTTTCAAGTTAGACCACAATCTAGCGATTGTCTCCCTATTTTGTTCTTCACTTATATTATTTGACATGATCGTTCTTCGCAGGAAGCAAAAATTGGGCTATGAAAACTTCGGTCTACAACTTTCAGTGACTAAGCAAAATTGTCAAAAGTACACAAATCTTCTTAGACCTAGTTAAATCCTTTAATATTTTAAAAGTCTAGTTAAAATATACATTAGATTAAAAAATATACAATTTTCATGCCTGAGCGCGCAGCTACGACTAGTGCAATGGTCTTCTTGCTTAGCTCTAGAAGCTCTCTAGCAATCAAAACATATAAGCTACAAGGCCTAACAGCAATTTCAAAACATATAAGCTACAAGGAAAGACATATTACATGACATGGCAAAAGGATTAAAATATACATTAGATTAAAATATATACAATTTTCAAACCTGAGCGCGCGGCTATAACTCGTGCAATGGTCTTCTTGCTTAGCTCTAGAAGCTCTCCAGCAATCAAAACATATAAGCTATTAGAATTCATTAACTTTCTGTAATTGGAAAACTCTATTTGATATTAGACTGTAAACTACTACTATTCTCTCCATAAGAACTAAGTACAAAATTCTTTCAAGTTCACATCCATGATTCCCTTTAGATTAAAATATACAGCAAAAATAAGCTAAAAGTCTAGTTAAAATATACATTAGATTAAAAAATATACAATTTTCAAACTTGAGCGCGCGGCTATAACTCGTGCAATGGTCTTCTTGCTTAGCTTTAGAAGCTCTCCAGCAATCAAAACATATAAGCTACAAGGCCTAATAGCAATTTCAAAACAAGGGTCATCAAAAGAACCAAAAACAATGTGTGCAAACAATACCTTGTGAAGTGGTATAGACAATTAGAAGATGCTACTATGTGCTAGGGAACTTCTTAGAACTGTTGGTATATTCTTACAACTTGTTACACCTGGGATATTCTTCTCTGTAGATGCTACTGTGTGCCGTGGTCCAAACGGGCCCATAAATGTGGTTGAATAGCAATACATTCAAGTGGCAATTACACAAGGGACAGTCACTGTGAGATATCCTCATGTGTGACTGTCCTTGTCACAAATGAGGACATCTCATAGTGACTGTCCCTTGTGTAATTGCCACTTGAATGAGGTCAGTCACTGTAAAGACAACATGATAATGTACACATACAATGAGTGTACATTATCATGTTGTCTTTACAGTGGCTGCCCTCATGTTGTATATTCTTCTCTGTAGATGCTACTACGTGCTAGGGAACTTCTTAGAACTGTTGGTATATTCTTACAACTTGTTACACCTGGGATATTCTTCTCTGTAGATGCTACTGTGTGTCGTGGTCCAAACGGGCCCATAAATGTGGTTGAATAGCAATACATTCAAGTGGCAATTACACAAGGGACAGCCACTGTGAGATGTCCTCATGTGTGACTGTCCTTGTCACAAATGAGGACATCTCACAGTGACTGTCCCTTGTGTAATTAAGTATTGTGGGGAAGCATTCTAAATAACCAAAGCCGCTAACAATAAATTCAACACAGATATGTCCTCATTTCTAGGTATTTTAGCTGTCTAACAGCTGAATACCAGATTAAATAATAATGACAAAAGAAAAATAAACCCAACATACTCAGAAATTGTAGCTGTGATTTTGTAGAGGGAATCTCTCTCGGCACTGTTGAAAACAAAAATGATAACCCGCTTGATTTCGCGGAGGGAATCTCTCTCAGTGCTGTTCAAAACACAAATGACAACCCGCTTTGTTCAAAACACAAATGATAACCCGCTTGATTTCACGGAGGGAATATCTCTCGGCGCTGTTGAAAACACAAATGACAACGTTCCTTTTTTTTTTTGCACTTATATCCCAACCAACATAAGGTCCATTTGTAATACAACATGATAATGTACACTTACAGTGAGTGTACATTATCATGTTGTCCTTAGAGTGACTATCCTCATTTGTTGAAGAAGAAAAGCATTAATGTGGCTGAATAGCAATACATTCAAGTGGCAATTACACAAGGGACAGTCACTATGAGATGTCCTCATTTGTGACTGTCCTTACAGTGAGTGTACATTATCATGGTGTCTTTAGAGTGACTGTCCTCATTTGTTGAAGAAGAAAAGCATTAATGTGGTTCAATAGCAATACATTCAAGTGGCAATTACACAAGGGACAATCACTGTGAGATGTCCTCATGTGTGACTGTCCTTGTCACAAATGAGGACATCTCACAATGACTGTCCCTTGTGTAATTCAAGTGGCAATTACACAAGGGACAGTCACTGTGAGATGTCCTCATTTGTGACTGTCCTTACAATGAGTGTACATTATCATGTTGTCTTTAGAGTGACTGTCCTCATTTGTTGAAGAAGAAAAGCATTAATGTGGTTCAATAGCAATACATTCAAGTGGCAATTACACAAGGGACAATGTCATGAGCCGTGACATATTGAACTTAGTATAATAATAAAATGATTAGATGATATATAATAATCTATTATTAACGGTATATAACAATAATATATAATTATTATCAAAAGATAATAATAATATATAGTTAGCATAATAAGTAATATGTTAATTAAATAATATTAAAATATTAATAAATAATATAATTATGATTATAATTATAATATAAATTAATAATAAATAATTATTAATAAATTATATATATTATATTATAATAATATATTAAGTAATAATATTAAATCAATTATTGATATAATAATTTTAATATATAAATAATATTAATAAACCTCTCAATATAAAACAATATGTTATCACTATAATAATATTTATTATAATATTATTAATATTACTAACATCATTAATTATAATATTTAATAATAACAATAACATTAACAATAATAATAATAATAATAATAATAACGTTTAAAGCAATATCGAATATCTGTAATCGATATACATCTACATTAAACATCTGCATTATCTATTACGATGAGGAATGAAGAAGTGATACAACAATCACTAGTCATTACACATCGATACCATGAGAGGATGATTAATGAACCAAATACTATGAAGTCAAGATCAACATGATATGAATAAGGGATAGGTCGCTATGTGTTTCAGAAGATGTATTGATAAGCAAGAAGGATAACCATTCATATATTATAAATAATCATTAATTGCACAAGTTTAGACAATGACATATCCGATAAAGCAATATCAAACATGAAGACCCGCTAGCAAATATGCACCATCACTTCCTATGTTATCATGACAATAACATAAACTAGATTGAATTCTACTATCTATATCAATAGACACCACATAGGAGGATATCGACTAAAGGATTGAAAGATTATCGATTGTCTGAGATAAACCACATCTTGTAGAAACACAAAAGCATCAGTGATTATATCACAAGCTATTGATGAATGAGGCATCAGTCATGGATAATAAGTACAATGTATCCTTAAGTATTAACAGGAATGGAAGTCAATTTGAAGATCAAACTCCATTACCAGCAATCAACCAATAAATGGACAATTATCAGAAAATGATATCGACTTATATCAGAGTAGAAAGATTGGATATAATCATAACAATATGGGATAAGGCAAGAGTTAATATCGATTGACTAAATACTAATGATAGTTAGACCAAACTAATACAAACACAATGGATGTTAACTACTGGTTGCACTACCAATTAGGGAAGATTACCTTCATAAAAAGATTTGATATTGAGTCAATCTGGGAGTTATCTATGATCAGAAAATAATGAAATAATATTATGTGAACTGTCGGATTATGGAAAGGTGTGATTAACAAAGGGACATGGAGGAAGAAACAAGACACGTCTCATTCATAGCATCTCTTCATTTGTTAAAGACAATATAAGAATGTATTCTCGTCAGTCACTCAAGGCATCATTAGAACTTTATTTACTTATCCATATTTGGATATACTCAATAGAGCATCTGCCTTTGGCAGTTTGGTTTCAAGTTTATCATTGCAGATCAAAGACAACACCATGATTGCACAGATAGAAAGGATAGTCAGAAACAGCATCAATATTTGAAGTTGCAAGCATATAATTCAGAATCTGAAATAGCAACATATCACTCATAGCGATATTACACATTTGCATAATTACATCATCATATCAGACATAGCAAATACATTGCTGTAAGCAATACTTATTGATTGTATATCGATATTGTTTATATCAGACATAGCATCATTATACTATCACTATAAGTGATAGGAAACATCATATTCATAGCATATTTCATATCATTATATCCGACAGTGCTATTAAACATATTGGTATCAATATCATCTTGCACATATATTGTGATTGAATCTGAAATAGCGGTTGATATCTTAAGTAACCTCCATTACTTAGTTTAATTGTAAGTATCTGATAGAGTAAGTCTGAGAAGTGGAGTAATTGTTCCTATTTTCCAAGTTAGCCAAAAAGGGGACATTACAGACAATCACTGTGAGATGTCCTCATGTGTGACTGTCCTTGTCACAAATGAGGACATCTCACAATGACTGTCCCTTGTGTAATTCAAGCGACAATTACACAAGGGACAGTCACTGTGAGATGTCCTCATTTGTGACTGTCCTTACAGTGAGTGTACATTATCATGTTGTCTTTAGAGTGACTGTCCTCATTTGTTGAAGAAGAAAAGCATTAATGTGGTTCAATAGCAATACATTCAAGTGACAATTACACAAGGGACAATCACTGTGAGATGTCCTCATGTGTGACTATCCTTGTCACAAATGAGGACATCTCACAATGACTGTCCCTTATGTAATTCAAGTGGAAATTACACAAGGGACAGTCACTGTAAGATGTCCTCATTTGTGACTGTCCTTACAGCGAGTGTACATTATCATGTTGTCTTTAGAGTGACTATCCTCATTTGTTGAAGAAGAAAAGCATTAATGTGGTTCAATAGCAATACATTCAAGTAGCAATTACACAAGGGACAATCACTGTGAGATGTCCTCATGTGTGACTGTCCTTGTCACAAATGAGGACATCTCACAATGACTGTCCCTTGTGTAATTCAAGCAGCAATTACACAAGGGACAGTCACTGTGAGATGTCCTCATTTGTGACTATCCTTCCAGTGAGTGTACATTATCATGTTGTCTTTAGAGTGACTATCCTCATTTGTTGAAGAAGAAAAGCATTAATGTGGTTCAATAGAAATACATTCAAGTGGCAATTACACAAGGGACAGTCACTGTGAGATGTCCTCATTTGTGACTGTCCTTACAGTGAGTGTACATTATCATGTTGTCTTTAGAGTGACTGTCCTCATTTGTTGAAGAAGAAAAGCATTAATGTGGTTCAATAGCAATACATTCAAGTGGCAATTACACAAGGGACAATCGATCACTATGAGATGTCCTCATGTGTGACCTTTGTGAAGGCAAGTGCCAATTTGTACCCAAGTTACCAATATTGTGGCAAAAGTGGGAATGAAGCATTTAGGGGTCAAATTGGGCAAAGAAGTGTAGAAGTGGCCTATGTGAGGTCTAAATAGCCTAACTAAGTCATGGTTAGGGTCTTATGGTGTTTGAACAATAAGTTTTGAACCAAAATCCCAAAGGTTCTAACAAGTTGTCAATGTTGTCATTCACAACATTGACAACATTTGTGCAAGGGAGCATTTTCGAGTAAGATGGTTATGTAACTATATGAAACCATTGAATTAGGCATCAGATCAACTATAAGAGGCCTCCATCGATCTGTGCAAAAGGTTAGGGGGAAAAACATTTGGAATTAAGAAGATTTGTAGAGTAACACGATTTTAGTAAATTCTTGAGTTTTTTTGTTTCTTTGTTTTCAGTTGATTAATGGATTAGATAGCTCACAGTGTCTATTGGAAAAGTTAGTACAAGTTGTTTTTTTATTCTGTGTTGTGTTTTTTTTGAGTTTTGAAGCATTCCAACTAGTTTGTTAATTCTTTTGTTAAGTACCCTATCATTGGTTTGAACCAGGCAGGTTGAACAAATGGAGTCTTAGCTCATCATTCCATTGTCAATTTTGTACGAGCTCTTGGAATGGGTGAGGAGACTCCATGTACTATATGTTTGGAAGGAGGGGCCCTGGGAAGCTCATTTTCTATGTTTGCAATGATGTCCTAGGTGAGTCAGTTGAGCACAGTTAGGGATGACAAATCATTACAAGAAGATTACAACAAGTTGAATGCATTGGTTGCTTCAACTAAAATCTCATGGAGAGGTAGACACACATCTAAAGAAGCCCCAAGTCAAATTAGAAGATTGGGTGAGTTTCTTTGGCTGCTAAGAAAATAAACTCTTAGTCAGACTGTCCAAGTTGTGTCAAAATACTTGTTTTCAGGCATGGCTGTAGCAGTTGGTGTACAAAAAATCTAGGAGGAGAAGACCTTAGATATCTTGGAGTTCTCAATAAAGGGCATCTGAATCCTAAGCCCTTTAGGTGGCTTAATATAAACAAAAAGGCTTGACAAAGGCCTAATTGCTAGCAGCCTATTTTTGGGTGCAATTGGCATGGTTTGATGAACCGGATTGAAGTACTGATGAAAAGTATAGGTGAAGGAGTAATATTGAAACCAATAGAGGTCCTAGTGGCCAGCCTCTCCATGGAGTAAAGTTCTAGTTGAATGTGTTTCAATTTGTGAAGACAAGACTAGGAGTGTCCTAGTAGCTAGATTGGTATTGAGCAGAGTTCGTTGTATTTCTTGTTGGTGTGCACTAGTTGAAGGAGGGGGATCTTGGGTAGAGATACCTAAAGAGTGTAGGGATAGTTAAGTACCCTATCAAGTCAAAACATTGGCCTAAAGAGACCCTAGTGAAGGATAGGGAGTGAGCAAGACAAAGTGTTACATCAATTAACAAGATCATTTTTTGGTAATTGTGTACATTATCATGTTGTCTTTACAGTGACTGTCCTCATTTGTTGAAGAAGAAAAGAATTAATGTGGTTCAATAGCAATACATTCAAGTGGAAATTACACAAGGGAATATCACTATGAGATGTCCTAAGTGTGACTGTCCTTGTCACAAATGAGGACATCTCACAGTGACTGTCCCTTGTGTAATTGCCACTTGAATGAGGATAGTCACTGTAAAGACAACATGATAATGTACACAAGTACCATGAAGGTAGTCGCAAGTTAGGGCTATTTCATTGCATACCCAAAACAATGAAGACATTACAGTCCACAAAACATTTGTGCTTGAAAGATGAACAAATAAAATTAAACTTCTAAATAACCAAAGCCGCTAACAATAAATTCAACACAAATATGTCCTCATTTCTGGGTATTTTAGCTCTCTAACAGCTGAATACCAGATTACATAATAATGACAAAAGAAAAATAAACCCAACGTACTCAGAAATTGTAGCTATGATTTCGCGGAGGGAATCTCTCTCGGTGCTGTTGAAAACACAAATGACAACGTTCTTGTTTTTTTTGCCCTTATATCCTGATGTGATTTCACGGAGGGTTACGGTGCTGTTGAAAACACAAATGACAACGTTCCTTTTTTTTTTTGCCCTTATATCCCGACAACATCGCAATTGCAAGTTAGGGCTGTTTCACTGCATACCCGAAACAATGAAGATGTTACGGTCCACAAAATGTTTGTGCTTGAAAGATGAACAAATAAAATTAAACTTCTAAATAAGCAAAGCTGCTAACAATAAATTCAACATAGATATGTCCTCATTTCTGGGTATTTTAGCTCTCTAACAGCTGAATACCAGATTACATAATAATGACAAAAGAAAAATAAACCCAACATACTCAGAAATTGTAGCTGTGATTTCGCGGAGGGTTACGGCACTGTTGAAAACACAAATGACAACGTTCTTGTTTTTTTTGCCCTTATATCCTGATGTGATTTCGCGGAGGGTTACGACGCTGTTGAAAACACAAATGACAACGTTCTTGTTTTTTTTGCCCTTATATCCTGATGTGATTTCGCAGAGGGTTACGGTGCTGTTGAAAACACAAATGACAACGTTCCTTTTTTTTTTTGTCCTTATATCCCGACAACATCGCAATGGTGATGTTGCCAAATGTATTGTCGTCGCAATTTGTGACGGTGTCGGGCTATATTTGAAAAAAAAAAGCCAAAACCGCATGACATTTGCATGTCGTCGCAAATTGCCATCGCAATTTCACCCCAAATGTATTATTGATCACATAACAAACCATTTTGAGCTTACAGATCACCGAATCGATTAACTGTTCGATGAGAATTAATTACAATCAAGTAACAAGCCATTTTGAGCTTACAAATCACATAATCGATCAACCATTTGATGAGAATCAACTACAATCACGTAACAAGCAATTTTGAGCTAACAAATCACCGAATCGATCAACCGTTTGATGAGAATCAATTCCAATCACGTAACAAGCCATTCTAAGCTTACAATCATGTAACAAGCCATTCAGAATTTACAATTCATCGAATTGATTAACCGTTCAATGAGAATCAATTATAATCACGTAGCTAGCCATTCTGAGCTTACAAATAATAGAATCCATCAACAGTTTGCTAAGAATCAATTACAATCACATAACAAGCCATTCTGAGCCTGCAAATCACTGAATCAGTCAACCGTTCGATGACAATCAATTGCAATCATGTAACAAGCCATTATGAGCTTACAAATTACCAAATCGGTCAACCGTTTGATGAGAATCAATTACAATTATGTAACAAGTCATTCTGAGCTTACAAATCACCGAATTGGTCCACCGTTCGATGAGAATCAATTAGAATCATGTAACAAGCCATTATGAGCTTACAAATTACTGAATCGGTCAACCATTTAGTGAGAATTATTTACAATCACATAACAAGCCATTCTAAGTTTGCAAATCACTGAATTGGTCAACCGTTCGATGAGAATTAGCTACAATCACATAACAAGTTATTTTGAGCTTACAAATCACTGAATCGGTTAATCATTCGATCAAAATCAATTATAATAACGTAACAAGCCATTCTGAGTTTGCAAATCACCAAATCAGTCAACAGTTTGATGAGAATCAATTACAATCATGTAACGAGTCATTCTTAACTTACAAATCACATAATTGGTCAACCATTTGATGATAATTAATTACAATCGCTTAACAAGCCATTCTAAGCTTACAAATCATCGAATCGGTCAACTGTTTGATTAGAATCAGCTACAATCATGTAAAAAGCCATTCTAAATTTACAAATCACTAAATTTGTCAACCATTCGATGTGAATCAATTACAATCACATAACAAGCCATTCTACACTTACAAATCACCGAGTTGGTCAACCATTTGATGACAATCAATTACAATCACGTAACAAGAAATTCTGAGTTTGTAAATCACCAAATTGGTCAACCGTTCGATGAGAATTAATTACAATCATGTAACAAGCCATTTTGAGCTTACAAATCATCGAATCGGTCAACCGTTAGATTAGAAGCAGCAACAATGACATAATAAGCCATTTTGAGCTAACAAATCACCGAATCAAAACACTATTTGATGAGAATCAGCTACAATCATGTAATTAGATATTTTGAGATTACAAATCACTGAATCGATCAACTGTTTGATGAGAATAAGCTAAAATAACGTAACAAGCTATTCTAAGCTTACAAGTTACCCAATTGGTCAACTGTTCGATGAGAATAAGCTACAATCACATAACTAGCCATTCTAAGCTTACAATTCATCGAATCAAACACGTAAAGAGCCATTCTAAGCTTACAAATCATCTAATCGGTCAACGGTTTGATGAGAATCAGATACAATGATGTAACAAGCCATTTTGAGGATACAAATCACCGAATCAGTCAACGGTTCGATGATAATCAACTACAATCAAGTAACATGCCATTATGAGCTTACAAATCACTGAATCGGTCAACCATTCGATGAGAATTAACTACTATCATGTAACAAGCCAGTATGAGCTTACAAATCATCGAATCGGTCAACCGTTCGATGAGAATTAGCTATAATCACATAACAAGCCATTTTGAGAGTACAAATCACTGAGTCGGTCAACCGTTCGATGAGAATCAATTATAATCACGTAACAAGCCATTCTAAGGTTACAAATCACTGAACCAGTCCATGAGAATTATTTACAATCACATAACAAGCCATTTCGAGCTTACAAATCATCTAATTGGTCAACCATTCAATGAGAATCAGCTACAATCATGTAACAAGCTATTATGAGCTTATAAATCACTGAATCGGTCAACTGTTCAATGAGAATCAATTGCGATCATGTAACAAGCTATTCTGAGCTTACAAATCCCTAAATCGATCAACTATTTGATAAGAATTAATTACAATAATGTAACTGTAGACACCGAAAAATCCTTCAGAAAATAAATTATTTTTATTTTGTGAAAATCCTTGATGACATCATCATTTATTAATTAATTATTTATTTAATTAATTAATTTATTTTTATGGCATTAAATCCCTCTCTTAATTAAAAATCTTTAATTAAGGAATCTAGCCTAAAAATGTCATTTGGACATTATCCCTAATTTATTAATTATTTAATTAATAAATTGACCAAAAACTTCAAAAAAATAAATTAATTTATTTTTTATCCCAAACTTGGCCAATTTCCTCTAGACCACTAACCTCTTCCAAAATCTTCTAATCCCTTCTTAATTTCGATTAAAAGGCTAATCCCATCTTTTCTAACCCTAATCCCAAGGTTAAATATTTAATTAAGGTTAAATATTTAATTTCCATATTTATTGAAAATATTTTAATAAATATTCCTAAAACTTAAGCTTTTGGAATGAATAACTTTTATTCCATGAAACTAAGGAGAAATCTAGACTCTTCTAGAATCTTCTCAAATCCACCCTCTTCACCCATCCTAATCCTTTCTTTGTCCTAATCTAATCCTAATCCTACCCTTAAACCTTTGTGCAATCCTAACCAAGCTTAAGACTTTCCTAAACCAAAGTAAAGTCTTTCCTTCCAAATATCTCAACCACAAAGCATTTATTGCTTCCCCAAAGTCTTCAAAGCCTCTTAAAGCTCATTCATTTATCTTACAAGCATTTATTTGGAGAGTTATGAGCTTGGAGCCCCCTTTGTTGACTCCTCTTTGCCCTTCCCTTCATCCACTCACCTTGTGACATGTGTCACCTCCTGATTGGCTGAGAACTAGCACAATCCATGTGCTTCCCTTTGAGTGAATCTTGGCCTCTCTTAAGGATTTCAATCCTGGCCATTCATTCCTCCTACCCCAAGCTTTGCATATTTGTGTGTTCTTGAGGCCTTTTGAGGCAAAATAGGTTCCTCATACCTATTTTGTGTCATTTTGGGTCTTCTTGATCCTCAAATCATCCATCTTGCATGATCCAAGTGCTTGAGTTTGCACACCCACATCCCTCTATATCTAAGCATATCAAACGGTGCATGGGCGCATCCGTTTTAAGCTTAAACTGAGGTGGCTTTGATTTTAGTTTGTTTACCATTAGATTTGATTTGATAATATGCTATGACGTTTGTTTGTCTTTGGCCTTCAAAACAGGTTTAGGTGCACTCACAAATCCTAGTCTACATTCTGGCACGCCCGGTGGGACACAAACCACAATCATTTTGATGAAATTATGCTTTATATGCTTTTTTTTTGCAGGAAATAAAGAAATGTCGCCTTCATGAAAAGAAATGACGCCTACAGCAATTAAATGTCACCTTCAAACAAAGAAATGTCGCCTTCAACAAAAGAAATGTCGCCTACAAGGAATTCAGTCACGCCTTCATGGAATTAAATCACGCGTTTGAAGAAAGAAATGACGCCTGTGAACTCTGTTTTCACGCCTGCATAACTGAGAATTTCCTGTTGTCGACAACTTATGTTACGTTCCAGAATTCTCTTCTGTCGCCTTCTTGTAATTAAATCACGCCTGTAACAAAAGAAATCACGCCTCTGGTTTTTTATCTGTCACCTTTTGAGGTACAGAGTGTCACCTGTAAGAATTAAATGTCGCCTCTGCACTTTCCAGCGTCGCCTATAAGCTGGACAGTGTCGCTTTTGGTTTTTGTCTTGAGTTGCTTAAGACTGGTTTTTTTCATTTCTTTTATTACAGCAAAGGTCAAACTCAATCTTGAATGACATTAAGGAAATGAACTTAGGTCCTAAGTGTCATTGTCAATTTGAAAATCAAACTCAATCTTGAATGCACTAAAAGGAACAAACAACTCTATTCCCTCATCTGTTTCAGTTTCCAAAGCAAGCAAATAAATTCAATCTTGAGTGATCTAAGGGACAAAACAAAGCTTTTTCAAAATTCTTAAGACAACACGCACACTCAATCTTGAATGCGCAAGTCAAAAAAACTTGCAAATGCTCGATTTACTTTTTGGAGAAAGGAACAAATCAAAAGCTAATCACGAGTGTCTTCATTTTCAAAGTTCAAACATCACTTAATCAAATTTGGGAAAATGAACGAAAACTGATTGATGTGCATGTAGGAGTTTTTCATTTTTTGCATAATCCTTGTTAGAGTAAGCAACGTGGAACATTTGAACTTGGACAAGTTCACCTGTTCTTCTTTTAGCGAGGCCTGTCCAAGGAGAAGCGCTTCCTCCTCGGAGAACGACCTCAAACCGGTATCCCCCCCGGCCGGTATATAAATAAGTGAATACCAAAAGAATCACTTACATCTCCTAATCGCCGGGCATTCGTGCCAAACACGTGTCTGGGGATGGTAAACATTCCTCTCCCCCAGCATAATTGGAAAGGCTCTTAAGTGAGTCACGGATGATCAGCATAACCGGGTATAGAGACACCACAGAACTATTAAAAACCTGATAAACTAAAGGCTACCCTATCTACATCCGAAAGTATCAAAATCCTTGTGCAAGGACCGATTCCAAGGGGTTTACCGGGTCGCCTCAAGATTACTCACCATTTGTATTCCCTTCTAGGGGATACCAAGCTGTGGGCAAGCGATTTTGATACTCACCTTCCTTAGGTAGATCTGTTTGAAGTGCTTGATAGTCGAAGACTCCGTGAAAACACTTGTTGAAGCATACACTTTCAAAGCTTTGTTAGAGTCAGTTGTCTTTGTTTGTATCACGCAGGGTTGCTTTGTCCCTTGCGGAGATTGCTTTGACTTTAACTTTTGCCATTGGAAACCTTTGCCTCAAAATCAGAAGCCTCTTTTCCAAGTGATGCCCAGCAAGAACAAACATCCTAAAGCAAAGTTGCCCAAATCCCAAGCCTATCAAGAGCGAAAAGTTATCAAGAAGAACACCAAGACCTATCAATCCATTATCCAAGAAACCCAAGCAGAGGAAAAGTCCCAAGCCAGACTTGAGAACATTGCCCATAACGCCCGCATCAAACAGTTCGCCTTCCGTTTCTGAGTTAACCATCACTTTGTCAACCTTGAGCCAGAAGATTAGCCAAATCCTTGTTCATGTCTTGTTCCATCTTCAGATCTTGAAATCTTGTCTCAAACAGCCGTGCATCTTAGTTTCATCCTAGTTTCATCCTTTGCATTAGCATCAAAACCTTAGTTGCATTTCAAAACATCATAAAGTGCATTCATCTTCCTACCAGCATTCTAGAATCAATCTTTGTCATCTGCATTATCCCTTTAGATAGAAGCATTGTCCCTTCACCCCTCAATACCTTTTTCACCAGCATCCCCCCATCAGCTTTCCATATCTTTCCAGCAGATCCACCATCCTTTGTTCCAAATCCAGAGATCCACCAACACTTAGTGTTCTACCTTTTGAGTGGTTCCTATCCCATATCCAAGATCAGAGACCATCATCCTCTTTTTTGGCACAACGTGTTGTCATAAAGAAATCAAACCTTGTCCTTGCATAGCCATCATCTCGAGCAAGAGATTGGAGTGTATTGATAAGAAACTTGTTGACCGAAGATCATCAGTCTATCTTAGGTTGACCCCATCATATCTCTGATCCTCCATTTGAGAAAAATAGCAGCTCATTTGTTGACCACTCAGTAATCTTTCACCAACTTTCCACCAGCAACCTATCTTTCCTCCACCATCTTGATCCACATCTGTTCCATCCAAGCTTCCATCATTGCCATCTTGATTCATCTTTGCATTTGCATCTTAGAAGTCATCATCTTTAGAAGTTCATCAACTTTGCATCCATCAACATCTTTTAGCCAAACATCTTGCATCCATTTAGCACTTGCATCTCCATGCCTGTTGAGACCAGATCTCGGAAAAGAAGAAGCATGAATCCTTATCCACCAACAACCTCATCCGATCCCAAACTTTTCACCAACGCCATGATGACCTACAATCCCCAGATCCAAGCCAGTAACCCATGTGAAGATCCAAACATCCCTTCATCCCCCTTGGCAAACCAGGCATTTGTAAATCCTCCAGAAAGCCCACCAGCAACCAATGCCCTTGTACCACAACATCAGCAAAGCACGTTTGTTCACTACCTACCAGAAAGTACCTCCATCCCACCATCTCTCTATCCACGCATCCCCATCAAAACTATCCAAGTTCCAGCACAAGCGTATTCTCCGTTTGACCAATCATTTCCCGATCCTATCATGCAAACACCCCAAGAGCTTTCCACCATTCCCTTTTTCTTGCAAGGAAGCCTCGCCAGTCCCGTAACACAAGCTGCAGCACCATCTGCTCCATCTCATACCCCTTTTGCTTCATCATCTGCTATGGCTGCCCAAGCTCAAATCCAACACTTAACCCAAATTCAGCTTCCACCTCTCACACAAGCTTTTACACCGCCGCCATTCGCAAGTCAAGCAATGCCTTTCACCATCAAAGGGGCACCGTCACCCTTCACCCCCCAAGCACCCGTACCTTCTTCTTTGGGGTTAGCGCAATTGCTCCCCATTCCAACCTCATCTTTCTCTTGGGTGTTTCCTTCATTTTCCTCCTCACAAGCATCCGCTCAATCACAACCTCAACAAGCTCCTTTCTCTCAACCATCATTCGTGTCCCAAGCTCCCGTTGCTCCTACCATTCCATCATCCGCTGCAGTGCACCCTAACACAAGCTCTCAATGGGGCCTTACGCAAGAAGAAATGAAGGCATGGGGGATCCCATCTCAATCCCCTACATCTATGGTTGTAAATCAACAAACCGCCTTCACCCAAGCAGCACAGCAGTAACTACCCCAACCACCGACACCTTCAAGCTATTTGTCCCAAATCCCAAATACCTTCCAGCAAGTTCCACCACCTCAACAGCCAACTTTCCCCAGCTATCTTACCCCATCACCCTTTGCTTCTAGCTTTCCCACATCTGTTCCACCTCTAAGTAACGCAGGCATGCACCCAGCTTATATCAGCCAAACCCAAAGCCAACCTCAGCAACTACCACCATCATACCCACAAGCAGCATCATTCCAACAACCTCCCCCACAGCAACCACATGTCCCCTTTCAGCAAACACCCATCATTCCTCAACAACAGCAAGTCCCTTGCTATCAGCCCCAGCAACAAATCCCTATCATCCCCCAGCAACAACAAGTTCCCACCCATCAGTTACAACAGCAAGTCCCAAATGCCCAATATCAGCAAGCAGTCCCACAACAACCGCCAGTTCAACAACAGCAAGTAGCCCAACAACATCAAGCGGTCCCATATCAATATCCCCCTATGCCACACCAGCAATATCCCCAACAACCATTGCCCCAAAATCAGTTCCAACCCATTTATCCACAGCAAGCGCCATATCCAGTTCCACAGCTTCCATCACAAGCAGAAGTCTCAGTTCCCTCGCCACTCAATGCTGAGTGGGAAGCAATGAAAAATGCTCTAAAAGAGCTACAAAGTGGAACAGAGAATAAAACATACAAGTTCGAAGAGGTGTGCTCATATCCCTTCGATCGATCCATAGCAACTATCCCTTTCCCCAAGCATTTCGAGATGCCCAAGTTCGACAAGTATCGAGGGAAAGGAGATCCATTAAATCATATCAAAGAGTTCTACATGGCGTGCCAAGAAGTGGCTTACAGTGATAACTATCTCCTGCGCCTGTTTCCCAAAAGCTTGGGAGGAACTGCTGTTGAGTGGTTTTACAAAATACCACATGGGACAATAAAAACCTTTGCTGAACTCTCTGAGAAGTTCATCACACACTATGCCCATAATGTGGAGAATGAGTTGTCCTTGCTAGACCTATGCAACTCAAAGCAGAAAGACGGAGAAAGCCTTGCAGAATACTTGCAAAGATGGCAGAATCTTACAACCAGGTTATCATATCAACCGCCAGAGAAGCATCTAACAAAGATCTTCATTGATAACCTGCATCCAAAGCTATCCCATCACATGTGAATGAACTGTCTCCAGACATACCAAGACATCAAGAGCAAGGGCATAGGCATCGAGAAAGCTCTCCTAGACGAAGGCACTATTCATCACTTCAAGGATGATTCCAAAAACAAACCCAATAATGATAAATCTCGTTACTGGAATCGTAACAAAAATGTTGTTACAGATGGAGCCACTGACACTAAAAATGTACAATTCATTGTGGCTAGTCCTACACCAGCTCAAACATACCAACCACCAGCTCCCGCATATCAAGCACCTATTTATCAGCAGCCTCCTCAAGCTCATCAACCACCTGTGCAACAGTATCAGCAGCAATACCAACAGCAACAGCCAGCACGTCAAGGCAATCCTGTTAACACAGTTAACGTTGCCCCAAATCAGAATAAGCCCAACAATCAGAACAATCCAAAGAGGACTTTCACACCTTTGGGTGAGCCTCTGGATCAGATCTTTTATCGGCTAGCCAAGGCAAATATGATCACATATCCGCCCATCCCACAGAAGGATGACAATGCACCAAAGTCTGATTGGTATAAAGAAAATGAATACTGTGATTACCATCGTGTGAAGGGGCACACAACATTGAAGTGCATGCGGCTTAAGCACTACATCTAGGATCTCATCGATCGCAAAGAAATCCAGGTCGATGCACCAACTCAAGCTTCACCTAACGCCGGTTTGCAAATATATCAAAATGTGTTCCCTCAACACGATACCGGGAAGAATCAAGCCAACACCAATCAGCCCCAAAATCGCGGCAAAGGCAAGCAAGAAGATCACACAGCGGCCTACATCAACTATGACAAGTATGTCGGATGCATAACTCAAATTGAGCCCATCCAAGATGAGCCCACCATCAATACCATCCACGTCAGAGGGCCGGATCGACAATGTGCTGCAACTACCCGCAGTGGTAGGATAACTGTTGCCGGTGCTCCTCTGAGGTCAACTGCTCCTCCAAGGCCAACATCTACTGCATCCACAGCACAGTCTAACACTAGGCCAGCATCAAATACACGCGCAACACAGCATAATGCACCAAGTGCACAATACAATATCATAGAGCATCTTGGGAACATGCCAGCCCAAATATCTATCTTGGATTTGCTCCGCACATCACCCATCCATCAGGAGATCTTGGACAAAGCTCTAAAAGAAGGCCATGTCCCCACGGACATTAACACAACTCAGTTTGAAACTCTTGTGGGACACCTATCAGCAGCATGTGCCTTATCCTTCAAAGAATCTGATATACCAGATGTCACTCCTGACCATACTCTCCCTCTCCGCATTGCCGTCATGGTCAGAGATTTTGCCATCAAATGAGTTCTGGTGGATAATGGCTCAGCTCTCAACTTGTGCACATTAAAATTCATCAAGAAGATCGGGTTCACGGAGGCCGACATACAACATGAGCAAATCACTATCAAAGCATATGACAACTTGGAGCGTACCTCTGAAGGTACTATAACTTTGCCTATCCAGCTAGGCCCAGCAACGCAAGATACTCTCTGCCACGTTGTTGATCTTGACCTACCGTTCAATATCCTCCTCGGTCGTCCATGGATCCATTCCATTAAGGCCGTACCATCTACTTACCATCAGTGCATCAAGTTTCCACATCAAGGCACTGAGGTTACCATCCACGCTGACCCTAACCCCTTCGCATATTGCCTTGCGATGGAAACATCTTTCCCTCATTCTACTCATTGTCCTGGAACCGATATTGGTACTTCTATTGCTAGCTCATCCCGATCCCATCGCAATCCAGAGACCATCCTCTGTTCCACCTTATCATCCGTCAAGATCAACAACCAGGGTTGTGGCGAATACAGCCTCAGTGATGCATTTGTTGTAGGAGCTCTTCCACGTGATCCACATACTCAAGGGCGCCCAAGTTTTCAAAACAAGCCTGCTGAGGAACATTATAAGCTCAAGCAAATCGGAAACATGACTTTTGAGTCTCATGGTACCATCAACAGCAAAGAAATGGATCCAGATATTAACAAATGGTTATACAAAGATCCCCCATCACGTGACACACAACTTCTTGAGTACTTCAAAGAGAAATATCCAATCCCCTACAAGAATGTCACAGAACAATACAACTATCAAGGTGGTGGTCTAGGACCACAAGAGGACGGAAATTTGTTTCCTATCATACCATCCCAAAATCTAGAACAGCAAGGACTTGGCTTTAATACCCCTCGCCTGCTTGAACAAGAGCCCAATACCACAACTGCGGGCACTAACATGACCAACGTGAACTTTTCGAATAGCCAGGATGACCTCGTGGAAATCGAAGACATCCCCGAAGAGAAAGACATCCGATCCTACGATGATATCTTTGCCGACGACACCCTCCTGGGGACTTCTGTCCTCCAACAACTCTCCATTAACCTCATAGATCTTCCCCTCACAAACCCCGACCTCATAGATTGGGACCAACCAAGCATCACACACATCGACGAGTTCCAAAGCGCACAAGCACTCCTAGAATTCATGGGGGCATCAGGTCCAGCAAACAATCAAGATCCAACATCAACCTCTGTCTATCAGCTTCACCCAGAAGGATATTTTGGGGAAGAGGCAAGCTTTAGTCACAAAAATGAAATAGCAAGAGAACATCATGAGTCTTTATGCGAAAACCCCCTTGGGGCACATTCTGATTCCAAAATAGTAAAAATAAAGGGCGTATCTTCTAGTGAAAACCTGGCAATTCAGGCGCTAGAAGATGAAGCCTTGCCTCTTCCCCCTATCCAAGATTATAGACCAGAGCAGTCGCCGATCATCATAGAGGAGACCAAGCCAATCAACTTGGGAACAGAAGAATGTCCAAGGATCACCTACATTGTAGTCAACCTAACAGAAGGAGAAGAAATCGCTCTCAGTGCCTTGCTCAAGGAATCCATTATTAACTTTGCATGGTCATATGCCCATATGCCTGGGCTTGATCCAAACCTTGTTGTTCATCACCTATCAGTAGATCCAAACGTCAAGCCAGTGAAGCAGAAGCTAACGAAAATGCATCCAAAGGTAGCATTACTAGTTAAAGCAGAGCTTGAGAAGCTCCTCCAAGCTAAGATCATCAGAGCAATAGATTATTCAGAGTGGATCTCTAACATGGTGCCAGTCACAAAGCCTTCTGGCGACATCAGAATCTGTACTGATTTCAGGGACTTGAACAAGGCATGCCCTAAGGATGACTTCCCATTGCCAAACATAGACATGCTTGTAGACCTCACAGCGGGTCACGAAATGCTATCACTCATGGATGGATTTTCAGGCTACAATCAGATTCATATAGCAGAAGCAGATCAACATAAAATAGCATTCACAACCCCATGGGGTACCTTCTGCTACAACATGATGCCATTTGGGCTAAAGAATGCAGGAGCAACATATCAGCGAGCAATGACAGCCATTTTTCATGACATGATCCACAAGATCCTTGAGGACTATGTGGATGATATCCTTGCAAAATCCAAAACAAGAGATGAGCACCTCAGCATCCTAGAGCGTGTATTTGACCGTCTGAATCATTATGGCTTAAAGCTTAATCCTAAGAAATGTGTCTTTGGTGTTACATCTGGCAAGCTTCTAGGCTTCATCGTCTCTAGACGAGGCATAGAGATCGATCCTAAAAAGGTAAAAGCAATAACAGAGATGCCTCCACCAAGAAATCTCAAATAGCTCAGAAGCCTACAGGGCAAGCTTCAATCAGTACGGCGGTTCATCTCGCAACTAGCGGACAAGTGCCAACCATTCTCACATCTCTTATGGAAAGACACCAACTTCAAGTGGGATCCCATATGTCAAAGAAGCTTTGATAAGCTCAAGGAGTATCTAGCTAATGCTCCAATCCTAGTACCACCGGTTTCAGGATGCCCACTCATCCTTTACATCTCAACAATAGCTACAGCACTAGGGGCACTCCTAGCACAGCATGATGATGAAAATAGAGAACGAGCTATCTACTACATCAGTCGCACTCTTGTGGGCTATGAGCTTAACTATTCACCCATGGAGAAAGCATGCCTAGCAGTGGTCTTTGCCACTCAAAAACTTAGACATTACATGCTTAGCCACACAATCAAGCTCATATCAAAGGTGGACCCTCTTAAGTATCTGTTATCAAGGACAACCCTCACAGGCCGTATGGCAAAATGGGTCATGTTACTCAGCGAATTTGACATTCAGTATGTAGATCGCAAAGCAATCAAAGGGCAAGTCATTACCGATCAGCTAGCAGAAGCACCACTGGTGGATGCCTATCCACTAATCATGGAATTCCCCGATGAACACTTATGCATGATTAAAGAGCAGCCCATGTGGAAACTATACTTTGATGGTTCCAACACATCCCATAGCTCTGGGGCAGGAATCCTATTCGTCACACCTCAAGGTGACTATATTCAAAAATCATTCAAGTTGGGATTCCCCTGTACCAACAATATTGCAGAATATGAGGCACTCATCTTAGGTCTCAAAACAGCTATCCAATGGAACATCACAGAATTACAAGTATTTGGAGATTCACAGCTCATTATCAAGAAAGTCCTTGATGAGTATCAGACAAAGGACGACAAATTGCTACCCTACAAGCAACTGGTGGATAAACTGAAAGAGCATTTCCTACATCTACAATTCAATCAGATCCCAAGGCTTCAAAACAAAGCAGCAGATGCAATGGCAACCATCAGATCCTTATTGGAAATCCCACGTGACGCAACACAATATGAATTTCTAGTCGAGCAGCTACACTTGCCAGCTTATGAGAACACCGATGCAGACATGGTGTATGTCTTGGTTGGTCCACAATCCCCATGGTACCATGAAATCCATGCATATCTAAAAAATGGTATCATATCTCCCCATCTCACCAATAACCAACGCCAAAACCTTATTCGCAGAGCTTCCCACTACACTCTTGTAGCCAACACCCTATATCGTCGCGGGTATCATAATGTCCTATCTAGATGTTTAGACTCAAACGAGGCCGTCCTGGCCTTACAAGAAGTTCACGCTGGAATTTGCGGTGCCCACACGAGTGGCATGGTTCTAGCAAAGAAGCTGCTTAGAGTTGGATATTATTGGCCAACAATGGAACATGATGCGTGTGAATTTGTCAAGAAATGTCTCCCATGTCAACAGCATGCCAATTTGATACATGCACCAGCACAGGATCTACAGCCTATTGCACCACCGTGGCCTTTTTCATGTTGGGGCCTCGACCTCGTTGGCTTGATCACCCCCCTCTCTTCGGATGGACACAAGTATATCATAACAGCCACAGAGTATTTTACCAAATGGGTTGAAGCGATTCCGCTCACCCTTACTACTGGCATCCAAATATCCAAGTTCATCCTCTACCACATCATTTGCCGCTTCGGCATACCATCTACCATTTTCACAGACCATGGCACACCTTTTGAAAACCAGCATGTGGATGATCTATGTGCCAGACTCCACATCCATCACCATTTCTCCAGTCCATATTTCCCTCAAGGAAATGGCCAAGCTGAGGCAACTAACAAAACTATCTTGAAAATCCTCAAGAAGGTTGTCAATGATTCTGGTCGTGACTGGCACCTCCAAATTAATCCCGCCCTCTGGGCTTATCGCACTTCTTATCGCACTCCCACAGGCACCACCCCATACTCCCTTGTATATGGTGCCGAAGCTGTTCTACCAATCGAGGTTGAGCTCCCATCCTTGCGCATCTCCATAAAGGACTATACAACTGATGAAGACTATCGTGTGGCCCGGCTCACACAGCTAGATCTGCTAGATGAAAAGAGACAGCAAGCCTACGATCACCTGGTGGCATACCAAAATTGACTCAAAAGGAGTTATAACAAAAAGGTCCATCCTAGACAATTCCAGGTCGGTGACATGGTCCTTAAAGAAAATCAGAAGGTCCTAGCAAATAGAGAAAAGAAAGGCAAGTTTGAGCCTACTTGGTTGGGCCCCTATGTTGTCACCGCATCCTTTGGCTCGGGAGTCTATCAGCTATCAACACCAGAAAGCGAGCCCTTGAATGATCCTATCAACATCATCCATCTGAAGAGGTTCTATGCCTGAACCTGATCCTGCATATATCAGAAAATCCAAAAACATTCAAAAAAGCAAAAAAAAAAAAAAAAAAAAAAAAAAAAGAAGAAAAAAAAAAGAAAAAGAAAAGAGAAAGAGAAAATAATCGTCCAACGGTGAAAACTTGACAATTCAAGCGCCTTGGACAAGTATGTTGGTGAAAACCTGGCAAATAGGCGCCAACATAGTAAACTGAGCTATTTATCTATTCAGTTGTCCTTTCAGCTACCGTCCTCATCCTCCATTCCATAACAGATCTCCCAGCAGTTCCATCTCCCCTATCTTCCAAGCATTCAGCTTCCATCTTTCTCCAACCCATCTGCAATCCATATCCTATTCCAAAGCTTTGTACCATATCTTGTACCATATCCTTTTCCCTTTCCTGTACAGCGCTTTCCTCCCTGTATTTATCCTTCTTGTCCCCGTCCTAGTGAGAGTCCCGCCGAGTGTGATCTTCCTATCCCCAATCCTGAGCTTCTGTACATATCCCTTGTGCATATCGTTCCTCCTTGTTGTACATACCCTTTGTCTGTCCTGCAGCAACATTTGATCAAATATCTTGTCCCATCCCCAGCCTCAAAAAATTTGTAGTCCCACTTGGGCCTTGTGCTTCAGCAACATCAATTGTCGACTTATTCTTGCTCATCCTGATTATTCCTTGAACTTCAGCTTTTGCCAGCGAACAACTACACTTATTCTCTCACCACCCATGGGTCCTTGAGGATATATCGTTCCTCTTGTCTGATCTAATCTTCCATCCTGGTCGTTGAGGATATATCGTTCCTCCTGTCCGACCAATCTTCCCACCATCAATCAAATCAAATCTCTCTCCTTGGCAAAGGATGTCTTTTTGGAGTTATCATTTTGATCTTGGATTTTTGTCCTTTGGGTCTTGTTAATCTTTTTGGCTTCTCATTATCCCACCAGGGTCACCATGATTCATTATATCACGGTGTGCTGCGTGTGCGGATAATCTGGGGCAAGGTCTTTTGATCTTTCGCTTCTGCCTGTGAGTCAGTTGTGTGTTTGTGGTTCCTTCAGCATCGGTTCCACCATGTCGCCTCTGTGCTTCATGTGTGATGTTGGGGCAACCCTGTGTGTTTGTTTAGCGTCAGTCCTCGTCAGTCCTCTGCAACGCTGGTGACAAGGCCTCGTGATCCCAGTATCCTTGGCAGGTCTCTAGCATTGCTATATTAAATCTAGGTTGTGCACTCCCGTTTGCACTTGGAGCTATCTGGTCCCTTGCATTTATCATATAGATTAATCTTGCATCTTTGCATACAGCTGCATCTTGCATCTTGCATTTCCATCTCATCTTGCATGTCATCCATATTTGTTCTTAGAAGTGAGGTTATTTATCTCCCCTTTCTTCCTAGGCCTTTCCTTCCTCGTCCCGCCGGGCACACTCTATCCCAGGGCGTAATCCCTCTTTCTCCTTGTCCCACTGGGCGCATCTTCCATGATTTTGTCCCACCGGGGCATGTATCCTCTTTCTTCTAGTCCACCCAGGCGTCATACCTTCTTCTTTTGATTCTAGCCTCGGCATCTTATTTTCTTGTCTTTGACGCCATGCCACTTGCGGCATCGCATCAAAGAGGGGCAAAATGTAGACACCGAAAAATCCTTCAGAAAATAAATTATTTTTATTTTGTGAAAATCCTTGATGACATCATCATTTATTAATTAATTATTTATTTAATTAATTAATTTATTTTTATGGCATTAAATCCCTCTCTCTTAATTAAAAATCTTTAATTAAGGAATCTAGCCTAAAAATGTCATTTGGACATTATCCCTAATTTATTAATTATTTAATTAATAAATTGACCAAAAACTTCAAAAAAATAAATTAATTTATTTTTTATCCCAAACTTAGCCAATTTCCTCTAGACCACTAACCTCTTCCAAAATCTTCTAATCCCTTCTTAATTTCGATTAAAAGGCTAATCCCATCTTTTCTAACCCTAATCCCAAGGTTAAATATTTAATTAAGGTTAAATATTTAATTTCCATATTTATTGAAAATATTTTAATAAATATTCCTAAAACTTAAGCTTTTGGAATGAATAACTTTTATTCCATGAAACTAAGGAGAAATCTAGACTCTTCTAGAATCTTCTCAAATCCACCCTCTTCACCCATCCTAATCCTTTCTTTGTCCTAATCTAATCCTAATCCTACCCTTAAACCTTTGTGCAATCCTAACCAAGCTTAAGACTTTCCTAAACCAAAGCAAAGTCTTTCCTTCCAAATATCTCAACCACAAAGCATTTATTGCTTCCCCAAAGTCTTCAAAGCCTCTTAAAGCTCATTCATTGCTCTTACAAGCATTTATTTGAAGAGTTATGAGCTTGGAGCCCCCTTTGTTGACTCCTCTTTGCCCTTCCCTTCATCCACTCACCTTGTGACATGTGTCACCTCCTGATTGGCTGAGAACTAGCACAATCCATGTGCTTCCCTTTGAGTGAATCTTGGCCTCTCTTAAGGATTTCAATCCTGGCCATTCATTCCTCCTACCCCAAGCCTTAGAAATCCTATAAATACCCTCACTTCCTAAGGCAAATCATCCTTCAACTTTCAAACTCAATAGCAAAGTTATAATGCCATTTTCATTCTAGCATAAGCATAAACTCATCATTTTAGATCATTTTCAAGCTTAAATCACATCTAAATTAGCTTAAATGGATTAACATAGATTCATTTCTTGTTTTAATCTTAGTTCTTTCTTTAAGCTTTGCATATTTGTGTGTTCTTGAGGCCTTTTGAGGCAAAATAGGTTCCTCATACCTATTTTGTGTCATTTTGGGTCTTCTTGATCCTCAAATCATCCATCTTGCATGATCCAAGTGCTTGAGTTTGCACACCCACATCCCTCTATATCTAAGCATATCAAACGGTGCATGGGCGCATCCGTTTTAAGCTTAAACTGAGGTGGCTTTGATTTTAGTTTGTTTACCATTAGATTTGATTTGATAATATGCTATGACGTTTGTTTGTCTTTGGCCTTCAAAACAGGTTTAGGTGCACTCACAAATCCTAGTCTACAGTAACAAGCCATTCTAAGCTTAAAAATCACTGAATTGCTCAATGTTAGATGAGAATCAGCTACAATCACGTAAAAAGCCATTTTGTGCTTACAAATCACCGAATTGGTTAACCATTCAATCAGAATCAATTACAATCACGTAACAAGACCTTCTGATCTTTCAAATCACTAAATCGGTAAACCATTTGTTGAGAATAAATTATAATCACGTAACAAGTCATTCTTAGCTTACAAATCACTCAATCGGTCAACCGTTCGATGAGAATTAATTACAGTCACATAACAAGCCATTTTGAGCTAACAAATAATCAATTCGGTCAACCGTTCGATGAGAATCATCTCCAATCACATAACAAGCCATTCTAAACTTAAAAATCATCGAATCAATCTATAGTTCGATGAGAATCAACTACAATCACATAACAAGACATTCTGAGTTTACAAATCAGTGAATCGGTCGACTGTTCGATGAGAATCAATTACAATCATGTAACAAGCCATTCTGAGTTTACAAATCACCGAATCGGTTAACCGTTCGATGAGAATTAATTACAATGACGTAACAAGTAATTCTAAGCTTACAAATCTTTGAATCGGTCAACCATTCAATGAGAATCAGCTACAATCACGTAACAAGCCATTCTGACCTTACAAATCACTGAATAGGTCAACCATTCGATGAGAATCAGCTACAATCACGTAACAAGACATTCTGAGCTTACAAATAACTGAATCGATCAATCATTCGATGAGAATCAATTGCAATCACGTAACAGGCCATTCTCAGCTTACAAATCATCAAATCGGTCAACCGTTCGATGAGAAATAATTACAATCACATAACAAGCCATTCTAAGCTTACAAATAATGAATCGGTCAACTGTTTGATGAGAATCAGCTACAATCACGTAACAAGCCATTCTGAGCTTACAAATCATTGAATCGGTCAATCGTTTGATGAGAATCAATTACAATCACGTAACAAGCCATTCTAAGTTTACAAATCACAAAATCGGTCAACCATTCGATGAAAATTAAGTACAATGATGTAACAAGCCATTCTGAGCTTACAAATCTTTGAATCGGTCAACCATTCGATGAGAATCAACTACAATCACATAACAAGCCATTCTGAGCTTGCAAATCATCCAATCGGTCAATCGTTCAATGAGAATCAGCTACAATCACGTAACAAGCCATTTTGAGCTGACAAATCACCGAATCTGTCAACCGTTCGATGAGAATCAATTACAATCACGTAACAAGCCATTCTAAGCTTACAAATCATCAAATCAGTCAACTGTTTGATGAAAATTAATTGCAATCATGTAACAAGCCATTCTGAGCTTACAAATCACCAAACTGGTCAACCATTCAATGAGAATCAACTACCATCATGTAACAAGCCATTCTGAGCTTAAGAATCACTGAATCGGTCAACTGTTTGATAAGAATCAATTACAATCACGTAACAAGCCATTCTTTGCTTACAAATCATTGAATCGGTCAACCGTTGGATTAGAATTAATTACAATCATGTAACAAGCCATTCTGAGCTTACAAATTACCGAATCAGTCAACCGTTCGATGAGAATTAATTATAATCACGTAAAAAGCCATTTTTAAGCTTACAAATCACCAAATCGGTCAACTGTTTGATGAGAATCAGCTAGAATCACTTAAAGAGCCATTCTAACCTTACAAATCTATCAATCTATCAACCGTTCTATGAGAATCAGCTACAACCATGTAACAAACCATTCTGAGCTTAAAATCACTGAATTGGTCAACCGTTCGATGAGAATCAATTACAATTACGTAACAAGCCATTCTTAGCTTACAAATCACTGAATTGGTCAACCGTTCGATGAGAATAAGCTACAGTCATGTAAGAATCCATTTTGAGCTTTCAAATCATCAAAACGGTCAACCGTTCGATGAGAATCAATTACAATCACATAACAAGACATTCTGAGCTTACAAATCACCGAATCGGTCAACCGTTCGATGAGAATCAATTACTATCACGTAACAACCCATTCTGAGATTACAAATCACTGATTCGGTCAACTGCTTGATGAGAATAAGCTACCATCACGTAGCAAGCCATTTTGAGCTTACAAATAACTAAAATGTTCAACCGTGTGATGAGAATAAGCTACAATCACGTAACAAATCATTCTAAGCTTACAAATCACTGAATCGGTCAATCGTTCGATGAGAATTACCTACAATCACGTAGCAAGTCATTTTGAGCTTACAAATCACTGAATTGGTCAACCATTTGATTAGAATCAATTGCAATCATGTAACAAGCCATTCTGAGCTTAAGAATCACCGAATCGGTCAACCGTTCGACGAGAATCAATTACAATCATGTAACAAGCCATTCTGAGCTTACAAATAATTGAATCGGTCAACCGTTCAGTTAGAATTAATTACAATCATGTAAGAAGCCGTTTTGAGATTACAAATAATCAAATCAGGCAACCGTTTAATGAGAATAAGCTACAATCACATAACAAACCATTCTAAGCTTACAAATCACCGAATCGGTCAACCGTTCGATGAGAATCATTTACGATTAATCACGTAACAAGCCATTTTGAGCTTACAAATCATCGAATCGATCAACCATTTGATGAGAATCAATTACAATCACATAACATTCCATTCTGAGCTTACAAATCACCGAATCGGTCAACCCTTCGATGATAATCAATTACCATTACGTAACAAGCCATTCTAAGATTTCAAATCATTGAATTGGTCAACTGTTCGATGCGAATCAGCTACAATCATGTAACAAGCCATTCTGAGCTTACAAGTAATCGAATCGGTCAATCATTTGATGGGAATCAGTTACAATCACGTAAAAAGGCATTCTGAGCTTACAAATCACTGAATCGGTCAACCGTTTGATAAAAATTAGTTATAATCACATAACATGCCATTTTGAACTTACAAATCACTGAATCAGTCAACCGTTTGATGAGAATCAATTACAATCATGTAACAAGCCATTCCGAGCTTACAAATCAACGAATTGGTCAATCATTTGATTAGATTTATGTACAATCACGTAACAAGCCATTCTGAGCTTACAAATTGTTGAATCAGTCAATTGGTCGATGAGAATTAGCTACAATCACATAACAAGGCACTCTAAGCTTACAAATTATTGAATCGGTTAATTGTTTGATGAGAATCATCTCCAATCATGTAACAAGTCATTCAGAGCTTACAAATGACTGAATCGTTCAACCCTTCGATGAGAATCAAATACAATCATGTAACAAGCCAAATTGGTCAACTATTCAATTAGAATCAATTACAATAACGTAACAACCCTTTCTTAGCTTACAAATAACCGAATCAGTCAACCGTTCGATGAGAATCATCTCTAATCATGTAACAAGCCATTTTGAGCTTACAAATCATCGAATCGGTCAACTGTTGGATTAGAATAAGCTACAATCATGTAACAAGCCATTTTAAGCTTACAAATCATGGAATCGGTGAACCGTTCGATGAGAATCAATTACAATCATGTAAAAGATAATTCTAAGCTTACAAATCACCAAATTAGTCAATTGTTCGATGAGAATCAGCTATAATCATGTAATAAGCTATTTTGAGCTTTCAAATCACCAAATCAATGAGAATCAACTATAATCATGTAACAAGGCATTCTAAGCTTACAAATCACCAAATCGGTAAACCGTTCGATGAGAATCATCTACAATCACATAACAAGCTATTCTAAGGTTAGAAATCACCGAATCAGTCAATCGTTCGATGAGAATTAGGAAACGGTTAACCGATTCAATGATTTGTAAGCTCAGAATGGCTAGTTACTAAATTGTACTTCATTCTCATTGAACAGTTGACCGATTCAGTGATTTGTAAGCTCAGAATAGTTTGCTACGTGATTGTAACTGATTCTCATCGAACGGTTGACCGATTCGGTAATTTGTAAGCTCAAAATGCCTTATTACATGATTGCAATTGATTCTCATCGAACGGTAAACTTATTACATGATTGCAATTGATTCTCATCGAATAGTTTGTTAAGAATGAATGCAAAGTGTTTTGGCAGTCATTCTGTAGCAATTGTTGTTGCATTCATGACTTGGATTATCATTGATGTCAACACAATGATATTCTGGATATTAGCAGGAAAGCAGGTATAGTTTTGTTTTGTGCACATGTTGTATTGCAGATTGGCTTTTGCGCAGTTGATGGTATGTTCTTTAGTGTGTTATTAACCTATGGTTAACAACGCAAAAAGAAATTCATTCATTTGTAAGAGTTATGAGCATTTTCGTGAAAGCAGTGTTTAGATAGTGTTTCTGTGTAGCGATGTTTGGAAATTGGAAGATATCTCTTAGCTGGGATGGAATCTAATTTTGCATAGTTAAAGGGATGTTGGAGACTCATTAATGATGACGTGGTTCACAGCACAAACTTTGAGGACATGTTGGAGAAAGTTACAGTAACTAGAAGCCGACAGTTTTATGTGAATTCTGTGTGTAGCATGTAGAATTTATTATTTTGTAATTGAGGACCGACTCATTTGTAATTATTTGATTTTCGTATATAAGAAGGAATGTTTTCCTTATTGTAATGTGTACTATGAAGATTGTGATGTGAATATATGCATGAAGTGAAGAAAAGAGCTAATTCAGTGATGAAGGAAGACTTGTGAGTACAAAGATCTGGAATTGTGATCTTGTGTAGCAGAGAGTGCAGTTTGGCACAGTGTGAAGGAGGTAAAATATTTCATATTATTTTGTTGAATAATTCTAAGATCTTTTGGACAGTGGGTTCAGAGATCTTGCCTTGAAGCTGTTTGGGCAGTGGGTCCTTTTCTCTTCCATAAACTCTTAACCGGGTTAGAATCTTTTAATAGGGATTCAAAATCTCCTAATAGGGATTCATATGTACTGAATGTATTTTATAAGACTCCTAACAGGGTCCATCCTCTAACAAGGAACTTTCATATTAGTGCATCATTTTGTGGGCATCATTCCCACCGGGGTTTACTCTTTTCAAGAGGTTCCCTAGTTAACATATCTTGTGTTATTGTGCAATTGTGTATGATTATCTTTCTATGGTTGATCAGTACTTTGATTATATTGTTTAAAGCTGTTGAATGGATAAATTATCTAATAATTGATTCACCCCCCCCCCTCTCAGTTATCTTGGAGATCTTTACTTTCTAACAATTGGTATCAGAGCAGCAGGTCCTTGAAAGAAAAGTTTAACAACTTAAGGAGATCCATGGCGAATTTCAGAAAAGAAAGCCCTAAGTTTGATGGAGTAAATTTTGACAGCTGGAAAGAAAAAATGAAGACACATCTATTGTGTTTAGGACCAAGTTATTGGCTGATTACAAAGAATGAGAAGACTATAATTGAGGAAGACAATCTAGATGCAAGAACTAAAGATGAACTAGATCTATTCATGTATAACATACTTGCAAGAGAAGCACTTTTGTCAGCACTACCAGAGAATGAATATAGTCAGGTAAGATGTTTGAAAATATCTCATGCAATTTGGAAAGCTTTACATTCTACTTTTGAAGGTGATGAACATGCAAAGAAGGCTAGATTATATAATTGAATTTGTGCATTTGAAGATATTAGAATGATGGAACATGAATCTATTAGAAGCTATATTGGTAGGATGTCTGAGATTGTGATAGGAATAAAGTCTTGTGGAGGTGATAAGACAAAGAATGAAGTGATATGGAAAATTCTGAGAACTTTGACACCAGTATTCAAGCAGACAACGTAGATGATTTAACAAGTGATACCTTGTACATCAAAATTTTCAAGAGAGACTCTTCTTGGAAGATTAGAAACAACAGAGATGAACTTGAGATTATCAGGAGAGCTACCTAGAATGGAAATAGCATTAAGTGCTCTTAGCATCATACCTACAAGAAGTACTAGTGTGAATAGAGATTATGCCAGCAGTAGCATATCTGAGGAAGATAAGAAGATTGAAGAAGGTATTGCATTACTTGTAAAAAGAGAACCAGATGGTAAGAAAATCTTTAAATGTTGGACTTGTCAAGAATATGGTCATTTTGCATCTAAATGTTCTAAAAAAGTTAAGAAGTATAGAAGCAACTTTAAACCTAGGAGATCTAAAGAATGTTATTATGCAAATGATGAAGATTTTGAAGCAGGAATTGAAAAACATTTAAGTGACAGTGATAATGATAACTTTGAGGAAATAGGATTTGTAGCAATTAAAGATGAAAGTTTTGAATTTGATAAAAGGGAAGAAAAACCATTAGTTTCACAAGTTGAAAAGAAATCTGATTGGATTATAGACAGTGGTTGTTCACATCATATGACTGGAGATAAAAGAAAGTTTGTTAAGTTAGATAATTATGATGGAGGAATTGTTAGAGTTGGTAACAATACACCTTGTTTGATTAAGGGTATAGGATATATTACTCTTGATGGAAAGACTAACACTGATGATGTTTACTTTGTTGATGGATTAAGACATACTCTACTAAGTGTTAGACAATTATCTGATAAGGGTTATCAAGTTTGGTTTTTTGAGAAAACTTGTGTGATAAAAGATAAAGATGGAAATCTGATTGGAAAAGGATCTAGAACCAGAGGTAATGTATTTCAGTTGAATCCTATAGAGATGACATGTTTGATAACTAGGATTGATGACAGTTGGTTATGGCATAAAAGGTTTTGTCATATAAACTTTGATAATATTGTCAAGGTGAGCACTACACTTGTGGTAAGAGATTTACCTAGAATTATGAAACCTACTAACATGATTTGCAAAGAATGTATGATGGAAAAGTAGAAAAGGAGTTCATTTCCCAATAAGAAGTTCACTTCGGTAGAGAAGTTGGAGATTGTTCATACAGACTTGAGTGGTCCTACTAGGACTAGAGGATTCTATGATGAAAGGTATTTTATGATTCTTGATGATTTTACAAGAATGATGTGGATTGCATTTTTGAAAGAAAAATCTAAATCATTTGATAAATTTAAGATCATGAAAAGAAAAATTGAGAATGAATCTAGAATGAAGATTAAGTGTCTAAGATCTGATAGAGGTGGTGAATTTACATCTAGAGAGTTTAACACTTTTTGTGAAATAAATGGTATTAAGAGACACCTTTCAGCCCCTAGAACACCAGAACAAAATGGTATTGCAGAAAGAAGAAACAGGTCAATAACTGAAGCAGCAAGAGCTATGTTGTTTGAAAATGATTTGGCTAAAACTTTTTGGAGAGAAGCAGTGAACACAACAGTATACACTATGAACAGAGTACAGATCAGAGCAAATACAAACAAGACACCTTATGAATTATGGTTTGGACATACACCCTCAGTTAAGTATTTTAGAATTTTTGGAAGTAAATGTTATATTAAGAGAGATGATGATATAGGAAAGTTTGATCCTAGAAGTGATTAAGGTATATTTCTTGGATATTCTTTAAAGAGAAAAGCATATAGATGTTATAACAAAATAACTAAGACTATTGTTGAAAGTGAAAATGTAAAAGTTGATGAAAAGTTTAAAATTCAGGAAAGAATGCTTGATTATGAATCTGATGGAGAAGCACAACCTTAGCCTAACATTGAAAATGCAAAATTATTTTTTGAAACTAACAGTGATTTACTGAATGAAAGTCATACTGAAGAAGAGAGAGAAGAAAACAGAGAAGAAAATAGAGAAGAAAGCAGAGAAGAATCTACAATCAAAACAAGATCAGTAACTATGACACCTAACAGGTATACTTCAAGACATCACCCTGTTGAGAAAGTTATTGGAAGTTTAGATAGAGGAGTTTTGACTCAGAATAAGGTACATTTATGTTTGATTTCTCAAATTGAACCTAAGACTACTAATGAAGCTTGTGAAGATGAACATTGGATCAGTGCTATGAAAGAAGAACTAGAGCAAATTGAAAAAAGCAAGATTGGTATGTAAAGGATATTCACAACAAGAAGGAATTGACTATGAAGAAACTTTTGCACCTGTGGCCAAACTTGGAGCAGTGAGAATATTTCTAGCATATGCAACTTAAAAGAAATTCAGAGTGTATCAGATGGATGTGAAGTCAGCATTTTTGAATGGTGAATTGGAAGAAGAAGTCTACATTGAGTAGCCTGAAGGTTTTCCTTTGACACAAGAAGGAAATATGGTATGTAAGTTAAAGAAAGCTTTATATGGATTAAAACAAGCACCTAGAACCTAGTATGCAAGATTGGATAAGTATTTATTGAAATTGGGATTTATAAAAGGAACAACAAATAGTAACTTATACACAAAAGAAATTGAGAATGGTTTGTTGGTTATAGTTATATTTTTTGATGATATTATCTTTGGAGGAGAAGATGAAGCTAGTGACAAATTTGCAAATGAAATGAAAATTGAATTTGAGATGAGCATGATTGGAGAAATGAAATATTTTTTGAGATTACAGATAACACAAAGAAAGGAAGGTATATTTGTAAGTCAGACTAAGTATTTAAATTAATTATTGAAAATATTTGGAATGGAAGATTCTAAACCTGTTGGACACCTATGGTAACCGGACATAAGTTATCTAGCAAAGATGAGACACCAGCAGTTGAGAAGAAAAAGTATAGATCTATGATTGGAGGATTACAGTACTTGACACATACAAGACCTGGTATAGAACATTCAGTGGGGATTGTAGCAAGATTTCAAGCAGAACCTAGAGAATTACATTATGCAACAGTAAAGAGGATACTGAGATATCTGAAAGGAATAATGGATTATGGATTATGGTATGAGAATTCTGATGATTTTACCTTATGTGCCTATACTGATGCACATTGGGGAGGTAGCGTTGATGAAAAGAAAAGCACCAATGGTGGAGCCTTTTTTCTTGGAGGTAAATTGGTCTCTTGGCTAAGTGAGAAGTAGAATTTTACTTCACAAATCACAGCAGAAGTAGAATATGTTGCAGCAGCAAATAATTGTAATCAGATTATTTGGATGAAGCAGATGTTGAAAAATATTGGAATAAAGTTTGATAAGCCTATTATTATACATTGTGATAACACCAGTACAGTGAGTATGTCAAAAAATCCTATTTTACATTTTAAGACTAAACATATTGAGATCAAGTATCATGTTGTAAGAGAGAAAGTTGCAGAAAAAGAAGTAAGATTGGAGTACATAAGTACAAAGGAGTAGATAGCAGATATATTTACAAAGCCTTTACCTAAGGATACATTTGTGTATCTGAGAGGTATGCTTGGGGTTATGCCCTAACCTATTTTTGAGAATTGATGCAGATGATTGCATCCATCCAGTGGTATATGAGCCCTATCTTTCTTCTAGACTGGATGTTGGAACTTCCTCTATGGGGGAGTTTATGAGCTGAGTCATGAGGACTCTTGTTATTGTATTTTTTTGAAAAGTGTCTTTTGACATTAAGTTGTTGTTGACTTAGTGATAGAATTTTTATCATTGATGTCAATGGGGGAGAGATATACATGAAAAACATTGTGGATTGTAGGAGAGAGCTGAATAGGAAAATGACGCAAGATTTGATTTGATATTTTGCAGTGATGTTGGAGTATTGGATTTTTGGAACATTGGATATTTTTCATCTATGTTGCCATCAATGCCAATGGGGGAGATTGTTAGGAATGAATGCAAAGTGTTTTGGCAATCATTCTGTAGCAGTTGTTGTTGCATTCATGACTTGGATTGTCATTGATGTCAACACAGTGATATTCTGGATATTAGCAGGAAAGTAGGTACAGTTTTGTTTTGTGCACATATTGTATTGTAGCTTAGCTTTTGTGCAATTGATGGTATGTTTTTTGGTGTGTTATTAACCTATGGTTAACAGCACAAAAAGAAATCCATTCATTTATAAGAGTTATGAGCATTTTGCTGAAAGTAGTGTTTAGACAGTGTTTCTGTGTAGCGATGTTTGGAAGTCGGAGGATATCTCTTAGCTAGGATGGAATCTAATTTTTCATAGTTAAAGGGATGTTGGAGAATCATTAATGATGACATGGTTCATAGCACAAACTTTGAGGACATGTTTGGAGAAAGTTACAGTAACTGGAATTCGATAGTTTTATGTGAATTCTTTTTGTAGCGTTTAAAATTTATTATTTTGTAATTGAGGACCGACTCATTTGTAATTATTTGAGTTTGGTATATAAGAAGGAATGTTTTCCTTATTGTAATGTGTACTATGAAGATTATGATGTGAATATATGCATGAAGTGAAGAAAAGAGCTAATTCAGTGATGAAGGAAGACTTGTGAGTATAGAGATCTGGAATTGTGATCTTGTGTAGCAGAGAGTGCAGTTTGGCATAGTGTGAAGGAGGTAACATATTTCATATTATTCTATTGAATAATTCTAAGATCTTTTGGACAGTGGGTGTTCAGAGATCTTGCCTTGAATCTATTTGGGCAGTGGGTCCTTCTGTCTTCCATAAACTCTTGACCGGGTTAGACTCTTTTAACAGGGATTCAAAATCTCCTAACAGGGATTCATATGTAGTGAATGTATTTCATAAGACACCTAACAAGGTCCATCCTCTAACAAGGAACTTTCATATTAGTGCATCATTTTGTGGGCATCATTCCCACTGGGGTTTACTCTTTTCAAGAGGTTCCCTAGTTAACATATCTTGTGTTATTGTGCAATTATGTATGATTATCTTTCTATGGTTGATCAGTACATTGATTATATTATTTAAAGCTATTGAATGGATAAATTATTAGATAACCGATTCACCCCCCCTCTCAGTTATCTTGGGGATCTTTACTTTCTAACAGTAACAAGTCATTCTGAGCTTACAAATCACCGAATCGGTCAACTATTTGATGAGAATCAACTATAATCATGTAACAAGCCATTTTGAGCTTACAAAACATCAAGTCAGTCAACCGTTTGAAGAGAATCATCTACAATCACATAAAAAGCCATTCTGAGCTTACAAATCACCGAATCAGTCAACCGTTTGATGTGAATAAATTACAATCATGTAACAAGACATTCTTAGCTTGCAAATCATCGAATTGGTCAACCGTTCGATGAGAATTAGCTACAATCATGTAATAAGCCATTCTAAGCTTAAAAATTATCAAATCCATCAACCATTTGATGATAATAAGTTACAATCATGTAACAAGCTATTTTGAACTTACAAGTCACTGAAAAGGTCAACCGTTCGATCAAAATCTATTGCATTCATGTAAGAAGCCATTCTAAGCTTACGAATCACTGGATCGATCAACCGTTTGATGAGAATCATTTACAATCATGTAAGAAGCCATTCTGAGCTTACAAACCACTGAAATGCTCAACCATTCGATGAGCATCACCTACAATCATGTAACAAGCCATTCTAAGCTTACAAATTATTGAATCGGTCAACCGTTCGATAAGAATCGGCTACAATCACATGAAAAGACATTCTGAGCTTACAAATCATTGACTCAGTCAACCATTCTATGAGAATCGATTACAATCATGTAACAAGCCATTCTGAGCTTACAAATTACCAAATCGGTCAACTGTTTGATGAGAATGAATTACAATCATGTAACAAACAATTTTGAGCTTGCAAATCCCTGAATTGGTCACCCGTTTGATGAGAATCATTTACAATCATGTAAGAAGCCATTCTGAGCTTACAAATCACCAGATCAGTCAACCGTTTGATGAGAATCAACTACAATCACGTAACAAGCTCTTCTGAGGTTATAAATCACTGAATCAATCAACCGTTTGAAGAATCAGCTATAATCATGTAACAAGCCATTCTGAGCTTACAAATCACTGAATTGGTCAACTATTCGATGAGAATGAATTACAATCATGTAACAAGCTATTATCAGCTTAAAAATCACTGAATTGGTCAACCGTTCGATGAGAATCAATTACAATTATACAATAAGCCATTCTTAGCTTACAAATCACTGAATCGGTCAACTGTTCATTGAGAATCAACTACAATCACATACCAAGCCATTCTAAGCTTACAAATAATAGAATCAGTCAACCATTCAATGAGAATCAGCTACAATCATGTAACAAGTCATTCTGAGCTTACAAATCACCGAATCGGTCAACCATTAGATGAGAATCAGCTACAATCATGTAACAAGCCATTCTGAGCTTACAAATCACTGAATTGGTCAACCGTTCGATGAGAATCAACTGCAATCATGTAACAAGCCAGTCTGAGCTTACAAATAATGGAATCAGTCAACCATTCGATGAGAATCAACTACAATCATGTAACAAGCCATTATGAGCTTACAAATAACCAAATCGGTCAACCGTTTGATACAAATCAATTACAATTATGTAATAAGCCATTATGAGCTTACAAATCACCAAATCAGTCAACCGTTTGATGAGAATCAATTACAATCATGTAACAATCCTTTCTGAGCTTACAAATCACCGAATCAGTCAACTGTTCGATGACAATCATCTTCAATCATGTAACAAACTATTTCGAGCTTACAAATCACCAAATCGGTCAACTATTTGAGGAGAATAATCTATAATCACGTAACAAGCCATTCTGAGGTTACAAATCATTGACTCGGTCAACCATTTGATGAGAATCAATTACAATCACGTAAAAGGCCAGTCTGAGCTTACAAATCATTGAATCGGTCAACCATTTGATGAGAATCAATTACAATCATGTAACAAGTCTATCTGAGCTTAAAAATCACTGAATCAGTCAACCATTAGATGAGAATCAGCTACAATCACGTAACAAGCCATTCTAAGCTTACAAATCACTAAATCGGTCAACCGTTCGATGAGAATCAACTACAATCACGTAACAAGCCATTATGAGCTTACAAATAATGAAATCAGTCAACCGTTCGATGAGAATCAGCTTCAATCACGTAACAAGCCATTATGAGCTTACAAATAACCAAATCGGTCAACTGTTTGATACAAATCAATTACAATTATGTAATAAGCCATTATGAGCTTACAAATCACCGAATCGATCAACCGTTTGATGAGAATCAATTACAATCATGTAACAATCCTTTCTGAGCTTACAAATCACCGAATCAGTCAACTGTTCGATGACAATCATCTTCAATCACGTAACAAGCTATTCTGAGCTTACAAATCACTTAATCGGTCAACCATTCGATGAGAATCAACTACAATCATGTGACAAGCCATTCTGAGCTTACAAACCACCGAATCCATCAAACGTTCAATGAGAATCATCTATAATCACGTAACAAGCCATTATGAGCTAACAAATTACCGAATCGGTCAATCATTTAATGAGAATCAATTGCAATCATGTACCAAGCCATTCTGAGCTTACAAATCACCGAATCGGTCAACTGTTTGATTAGAATGAGCTACAATCATGTAATAAGCCATTCTGAGCTTACAAATCACCAAGTTGGTCAACCGTTTGATGAGAATCAACTAAATTTACGTAACAAGCCATTATGAGCTTACAAATCACCGAATCCATCAACCATTGGATGAGAATCAGCTACAATCACATAACAACCCATTTTGAGCTTACAAATCACCAAATCGGTCAACTGCTCATTGAGAATCAATTAAAATCTTGTAACAAGCCATTCTTAGCTTACAAATCACTGAATTGGTCGACCATTCGCTAAGAATCAGCTACAATCATGTAACGTGCCATTCGGAGCTTAAAAATTAATGAATCGATAAACCATTCAATGAAAATCAGCTACAATCACGTAACAAGCTATTTTGAGCTTACAAATCACTGAATTAGTCAACCGTTCGATGAGAATAATGTACAATCATGTAACAAGCCATTCTAAGCTTTCAAATCACCGAATCGGTCAATCATTCGATGACAATAACCTACAATCATGTAACAAGCCATTCCGAGCTTACAAATCACAAAAATGGTCAACCATTCTTTGAGAATCAATTGCAATCACGTAACAAGGCGTTCTAAGTTTACAACTGTTCACTGAGAATCAATTTAAAATGATGTAACGAGCCATTCTGAGCTTACAAACCACTGACTCAGTCAACCATTTGATAAGAATTAGTTACAATCACGTAACAAGCCATTCTGAGCTTACAAATCACCGAATTAGTCAACCATTCAATCATAATCAATTGCAATCATGTAACAAGCCATTCTGAGCTTACAAATCACCGAATCAGTCAACACTTTGATAAGAATCAATTACAATCACGTAACAAGCCATTCTGAGCTTAAAAATCACTGAATCGGTCAACCGTTCGATAAGAATCTATTACAATCATGTAACAAGCTATTCTAATCTTAAAAATCATTGAATCAGTCAACCGTTCAATGAGAATCAATTATAATCATGTAACAAGCCTTTCTTAGCATACAAATTACTGAATCGGTCAATTGTTTGATGAAAAATCATCTACAATCACGTTGTTAACAAGCCATTCTGAGCTTACAAATCACTGAAATGGGAAACCGTTTGATGAGAATCAATTGCAATCATGTAATAAGTTTACCATTCGATGAGAATCAATTGAAATCATGTAAGAAGCCATTTGGAGCTTACAAATTACCGAATCACGTAGAAAGCCATTATGAGCTTAAAAATCACCGAATCGGTCAATTGTTCGATGAGAATCAACTACAATAATGTAACAGGCCATTATGAGCTTACAAATCACCGAATCGGTCAACCGTTTGATGAGAATCAGTTACAATCATGTAACAAGCCATCCTGAGCTTAGAAATCACCGAATCGGTCAACCATTCAATCAGAATCAATTACAACCATGTAACAAGCCATTCCGAGTTTACAAATCATTGAACCGGTCAATACTTCGATGAGAATCAATTACAATCATGTAACAAGCCATTCTGATCTTAAAAATCACCAAATTAGTCAACCATTCGAAGAGAATCAATTATAATTGTTGAACAAGCTATTCAGAGCTTACAAATCATTGAATCGATCAACTGTTCCATGAGAATCAATTACAAACATCTAACAAGCCATTCTGAGCTGACAAATGACCGAATCAGTTAATCGTTCGATGAGAATCAATTAGAATCACATAACAAGTAATTCTGAGCTTAAAAATCACTTCATCGGTCAATAGTTTGATGAGAATCAATTACAATCACATAACAAGCAATTTTTCTCTTAGAAATCACCGAATTGATCAACCGTTCAATGAGAATCAGTTACAATTATGTAAGAAGCCATTCTGATCTTACAAATCACCGAATCGGTCACCTGTTCGATGAGAATTGATTACAATCACGTAACAAGCTATTCTGAGCTTACAATTCACTTAATCGATCAACCGTTCAATGAGAATCAGCTTGAATCACATCATAAGCTATTTTGACCTTACAAATCACCAAATTGGTCAACTTGTCAATGAGAATCATCTACAATCACGTAGCAACCCATTCTCAAGTTACAAATCAACGAATCGATCAACTGTTGCATGAGAATCAGCTACAATCATGTAACAAGCCATTCTGAGCTTACAAATCACCGAATTGGTCAACCGTTCGATGAGAATCAACTACAATATCGTAACAAGCCATTCTGAGCTTACAAATCACCATATCAATCAACCATTTGATGAGGATCAATTACAATCATGTATCAAGCCATTCTAAGATTACAAATAATTGAATCTATCAACCGTTTGATGAGAACCAGCTACAATCACGTAACAAGCCATTTTGAGCATACAAATCATTGAATTGGTCAAACGGTCGATGAGAATCAGCTACAATCACGTAACAAGTCATTCTGAGATTACAAATAAATGAATCGGTCAACTGTTGGATGAGAATCAACTACAATCACGTAACATGTCATTCTGAGCTTACAAATCACCGAATAGGTCAACCATTCGATGAGAATCAATTACAATAACGTAACAATTTTTTTTTGAGCTTACAAATCACCAAATCAGTCAACCATTTCATGAGAATCAGCTACAATCACATAACAAGCCATTCTGAGCTTACAAATCACCATATCGGTCAACCATTCAATGAGAATCAATTACAATCACGTAACAAGCCATTCTGAGCTTACAAATAACCGAATCGGTCAACCATTTGATGAGAATCAATTACAATAATGCAACAAGCCATTCTGAGCTTACAAGTCACCAAATCGGTCAATTGTTTAATGAGAATCAGCTACAATCATGAACAAATCATTCTGAGATTACAAATCACCAAATCAGTCAACTGTTCGAAGAGAATCAGCTACAATCATGTAACAACCCATTCTGAGCTTACAAATCACCGAATCGGTCAACTATTTGATGAGAGTCAATTGCATTCATGTAACAAGCCATTCTAAGCTTACAAATCACCGAATCAATCAATCGTTCGATGAGAATTAGCTACAATCATGTAACAAGCCATTATGAGCTTATAAATCACTGAATCAGTCAACCGTTCAATGAGAATCAGTTACAATCATGTAACAAGCTATTCTAATCTTACAAATCACTGAATTGGTCAACTGTTCGATGAGAATCAATTACAATTATGTAGAAAGCCATTCTAAGTTTACAAATCACCAAATCGGTCAACCGTTTGATTAGAATCAGCTACAATCATGTAACAAGCCATTCTAAGCTTACAAATCACTGAATCGGTTAACTGTTTGATGAGAAACGGTTAAAATCACCTAACAAGCCATTCTGAGCTTACAAATTACCGAATCGGTCAACCATTCAATCATAATCAATTATAATCACATAACAAGCCACTCATCACCGATGGATGAGAATCAATTACAATCACGTAACAAGATATTCTGAACTTACAAATCACTGAATTGGTCAACCGTTCGATGAGAATTAATTACAATAATGTAACAAGCCATTGTTAGTTTACAAATCACTCAATCAATCAACCGTTTGATGAGAATCAATTACAATCACATAACAAGCAATTCTCAGCTTACAAATCACCGAATCGGTCAACCATTGGATGAGAATCATCTCCAATCATGTAAGAAGCAATTTTGAGCTTAAAAATCAATGAATCGGTCAACCATTCGATGAGAATCAATTACAATCACGTAACAAGCCATTCTGAGCTGACAAATCACCGCATTGGTCAACTATTTGATGAGAATCAATTGCAATCACCTAACAAGTTATTTTGAGCTTACAAATCACCGAATCAGTCAACCATTCTATGAGAATCAGCTACAATGACATAACAAGCCAGTCTGAGCTTACAAATCATCGAATAGGTCAACCGTTTGATGAGAATAAGCTACAATCACGTAACAAGTCATTATGAGCTTACAAATCACCGAATTGGTCAACCGTTCGCTAAGAATTAATTCAAATCATCTAAGAAGCCATTCTGAGCTTACAAATCACTGAATCGGTCAACTGTTTGATGAAAATTAATTACAATCACGTAAGAAGCCATTCTGAGCTTACAAATCACCGAATCGCTCAACCGTTCGATGAGAATAAGCTACAGTCATGTAACAAGCCATTCTTGGCCTACAAATGAATGAATCAGTAAACTATTCGATGAGAATCAGCTACAATCATTTAACAAGCCATTCTGATCTTACAAATCACTGAATTGGTCAACCATTCAATGAGACTCAATAACAATCACAAAACAAGCCATTCTTACCTTACAAATTATTAAATCGGTCAACCGTTTGATGAGAATCAACTACAATCACGTAACAAGCCATTCCAAGCTTACAAATCACCGAAACAATAAACTGTTCAATGAGAATCAATTGCAATCATGTAATAAGCTATTTTGAGCTTACAAATTATGAAATCGGTCAACCGTTCAATGAGAATAAGTTACAATCATGCACCAAGCCATTCTGAGCTTACAAATCACCGAATCGGTGTACAGTTTGATGAGAATAAGCTACAATCATGTAACAAGCCATTTTGAGCTTACAAATCACCAAATCGGTTAACCGTTTGATGAGAAACAGTTACAATCACATAAAAAGCCATTCTGAACTTACAAATCACTGAATTGGTCAACCATTCAATCAGAATCAATTACAATCAAGTAACAAGCCATTCTTTGAGGTTACAAATCACCGAATCGGTCAACAATTTGAAGAGAATCAATTACAATCACGTAACAAGCTATTCTGAGCTTAAAAATCACCGAATCGGTGAACTATTCGATGACAATCATCTCCAATCATGTAAGAAGCAATTTTGAGCTTACAAATCACTGAATCAGTGAACCATTCGATGAGAATCAATTACAATCACGTAACAAGCCATTATGAGCTTAGAAATCACCAAATCGGTCAACCGTTCGGTGAGAAATAGTTACAATCACGTAACAAGCCATTATAATCTTACAAATCACTAAATCAGTCAACCATTCTATCAGAATCAATTACAATCAGGTAACAAGCCATTCTGAGCTTACAAATCACCGAATCGGTCAACACTTTGATAAGAATCAATTACAATCACGTAACAAGCCATTTTGAGCTTAAAAATCACTGAATCGGTCAACCGTTCGATGACAATCAATTACAATCACGTAACAAGCTATTCTGAGGTTACAAATCTCAAAATCGATGAGAATCAACTACAATCATGTAACAAGCCATTCTGAGCTTACAAATCACTGAATCTATCAACCGTTTGATGAGAATCAGCTATAATCACATAACAAGCCTTTTTGAGGTTAAAAATCACCGAATCTATCAACCGTTGGATGAGATTCAGCTACAATCACATAACAAGCCATTCTGAGCTTACAAATCACTGAATCGATAAATCATTTGATGAGAATAAGCTACAATCACGTAACAAGTCATTCTAAGCTTACAAATCATCGAATTAGTCAACCGTTCAATGAGAATCAATTATAATCATGTAACAAGCTATTTTGAGCTTGCAAATCACCGAATTGGTCAACTGTTTGATGAGAAACATTTACAATAACGTAAGAAGCCATTCTGAGCTTACAAATTGCCAAATCGGTTGAGAATCAACTAGAATCATGTAACAAGCTCTTCTGAGCTTACAAATCAATGAATCGGTCAACCATTTGATGAGAATCAACTACAATCACGTAACAAGCCACTTTGAGCTTACAAATCACCGAATCGGTCAATCGTTTGATTAGAATAAATTACAATCATGTAACAAGCTATTCTCAGCTTAAAAATCACCGAATCGGTCAACCGTTTGATGAGAATCAATTACAATCATATAACAAGTCATTCTTAGCTTACAAATCACTGAATCGGTCAACCGTTCGATGAGAATCATTTAGAATCATGTAAGAAGCCATTTTAAGCTTACAAATACCTGATTCGGTCAACCGTTCGATGAGACTCAATTACAATTACATATCAAGCCATTCTGAGCTTAGAAATCATCAAATCACTCAAGCGTTCGATGATAATCAATTACCATTATGTAACAAGCCATTCTAGGTTTACAAATCACCGAATCGGTCAATCGTTCGATGAGAATCAAGTACAATCACGTAACAACCCATTCTTAGCTTACAAATCACCGAATCGGTCAACCATTTGATGGGAATCAGCTACAATCACGTACAAATCATCGAATCGGTCAATTGTTCGATGAGAATCAGCTACAATCATGTAACAAGTCATTCTGACCTTACAAATCACCGAATCGGTCAAGCGTTCGATGAGAATCAATTACAATCATGTAACAAGCCATTCTAAGCTTACAAATCACCGAATCATTCAACCGTTCGATGATAATCAATTAGCATTACGTAGCGAGTGATTCTGAGCTGACAAATCACCGAATCGGTCAACCATTCAATGAGAATCACCTACAATCACGTATGTTAGCATGCACAAAAAATTTCATGGCTGTAGCATTTTCCCCCTAGTCTCTGCAGTGTTTTTCATGCCTCTAGCATAAGCCCTTAGTTCAAATTTTTGAAAATCTAGCCGTTATGTTCAAAAACCCTAAGAAAAACCCTGGCCTTGTTCTAATTTCATGTTACTTTATTCTAGCCACTTAAAATCCTAATTTGCATGTGCTAATTTGTTATCCCTTTGTTGCATGATCGCATGAACCTTTTTCATGTTATGCGATCATGTGACTAAGGTTCTATATCGGCCCCCTTTAATATTTCCTAGGTCTCTAACCCCGACGAAATTAATTTTTCCTAAGTCATGCCTTTTAATTTTTCTTATGTTTCAGCCTTCATTTCTTTCTTGGGCCTGGCTCTGACACCATCTTGATCTAATTGTGGGTGCTTATTCTCATGAGATGTGTCAGAGCTATGTGCTTTTGCGACGGTCATTGATTCTCTTTTATGATAGAGCTTCTCAAATAGGTGGGTCCATTGACACATGTGCACAATTGGCAGTCTCTCATTGGTCCACCTATTTATGATTTGGCAGTTGTCAGTGGGTCCTGGGTTGTCGGCTTGTCAAAGGGTCCTAACACTTGCTGTGAATTAATGGTGGGTGTAAATTCTTATGAGATGTGTCATACGTATGAGATTTTGAGACAACCGTTGATTCTTTTGTGTGACGTAACCTTTTCTTTTGGTAGGTCCATCTACCAGGTATGCTGATTTGTTGTACTGTGATTGGTCCACATTATGTGAGCTGGACGTGTTGTCAGGCAGGCCCGATATCTAAATCAGAAGATTCAAGATCAACGACAGGCGCTTGATCTCGTGGAATCTTCCAAGCCTTTCAGATCTTGCGCCAGCCATCTGATTTTCTAGGTGGCTTAATGTTCTCAGTGGGGCCATTTGCTAGGTGGTGCAAGATTTTTCAAATTTTATTGGTTGATGTGGATGATGCAGCTAGGTGGGGTCATTGTTAGAGAGATCAGTGACAGGGACAAAATCTACGGTTGGCATAAGTTCTCATCGATTGTGTCAGAGGCATGAGATCTTATGCCCACCATTCATTTTCAAAGGCTTAGGTGAGTGGGTCCTATGTTAGTGGTGATCGAGCGGTAGCAACGAATGATGTAGTGACAAGTGGCATAAAGTGGGCCCAGGTGGGTTCTAAGGTCTTAGCAGCTCAGACAAAAGTGTTTAGTGGTTCTGATAGATTTTAATGGGTTCACTCGTTTGAAAAGTAAGATGACAATTCTCTAAATGTTTTAGCAGTTCAGTGAACAAGCGTTCATGTAATTGCTAAACTTTCTGGAAGTATTATAAAGTTCTTTGCAAGCTGGCGGAAACCTTCAGTTTCCAGTTCGCTAGATATAGCTGGGATTAGTTAAGTCCTTTTGGTCATGAAGTCATGGGGTTAAGTGGTGAGATAGGTTTTCTTTCCGCGAATAGGAAAAAGCATTGTTGCGTGTTCACTAGAGGTAAACCCGAGGTGACTGGTTGAGTTAAAACCATAAAAGACTGCAAAAAGAAGAGATCTAACAGCCATGACTTAAATTTGATCTAGATTTGAATATAGGCCACCAATCTACCGCTGGCGCTTGGAAGTGACCATTATTTTTCAAATTTGAATTTCTGAGGGTTTCTCAGCGATAGAAAGGACTAAAATTGAATGTTTTCACAGCTAGATTTGATTTGTTTGGTGGCATTTGCTATTGTAGTGTGGTCCAGGGTGTTATTTGATCATCTGTAGGGGTCTGTACCATGTGGCTTTGTGCTCGAGGTGTGTTACAGGTGACTGAAAGGGTTGACAATTTTGAATTTTCATGATTTGCAGTACTTTCCCAGAGATCTATCATGAGTGCAAATCTTCCTCAGGCATGGCTGACTGGTTTTCTTCCCCTGCAATAAATTTTGTGACCATTTCTAGTGGGTTTAGTGGTTGAAACCCTAACCCTAGTCACCCGAAGCTTGATGCATCCTCTTTGAGGATTCCAAGGTGACTAGTGGTGGTATATATTGTAGGATTTTTGATTTAGTAGAGGTTCCAAAACTTTTCTTTTGGTCCCTGGTTATTGATGGTTTTATATTGAAAGAGGAGTTGGATTTTGGGTCTTTTCCTATCCTTGTGTTGCTCTGATTGTATATTGATCCTGAATATGTTAATGAGAATGCTATTGAGTTCCAATCCTGCATTTGTGTATGTCTTCTTGTTTCAGTTCTGAGCTCATATATGTTAGTGTCACAAAGTGTATTAACATATGGTAAACAAAGAGTATTGTGAATTCATCTTTGAGTTCCTAAAAAAGTTGGGATTAAAGTCTTTTAGGTGAGTTTAGTGAGTTTGCAACCAAGTAAGAATCTGATGTCCTTGTGTTTGAGGGAGAGGGGTAATAGGCAAAGCACTTATCCTGAGCTCAGGAGTGTTTGATCTAAGATCTTCAGTTGATGTATGTAATTGGGTGACTCTTTGCCCTAGGTTAAGGAACTGGTCCATCCTCTAGAGGGATTTCATTGTCATCAACCACACACAAACAAATTAAATGATCAAATCCTTAAATCAGTTAGTAAAGAGTATATTGATATAATATTTTGAGATTCCTTTGAAGAAGTGAATCAAGGGTACACCTGCCTGAGCATTAAGGCTCAAAGTGTAGGAGGATCTCTTTTGATTCTTGTTAATTGGCCCTCTTCCTTGTAGACTTTGGAGTGGTGATAGAGTCAAAGTTATATTAAAGTTATCCATAAAAGTATAAATCTACAAGCTGAAGATCAAAGGGAACTCCCAACAAATTGGCAACTCTGCTAAGGACTATCTAGAGATAAAGTTTTCAAGTGCACTCTTGTTCTCTTGTTGTATTCAGTTAAAGATTTCCCATCTAGGTGGGTGGTGACTTAGGAGGTTAGAACTAGTGTCGTATTGTAAATCATGGACAAGAGAAGGAATACTAGGTCCTTTGTCAGAAAGAATCTGGAGGTCACTCTAGAACAATTGCCTAGACAGGAGAAGAAGAGTTGGATCAGAAGGAATGGTGAGTCTACTAGTGCTCCCATGAGAGAACAAAAAAATACCAGAGGAAGAGCACCACATGTTTCCTCAAGTGAGGAAGGTTCACAAGATAGAGTTTTTAGATCAGATGGTGGTCACTCTGAAGATAGATTTTATGATACCCCAAAGGCTATATTTCAAGACAAGGGTCCATTTCTTGCAGGTTAGGATGAACAAGCTAGAGAGATGGGTTTGGAGATTGATTTAGATCTTGATGAAGATAATTTTAGGAGAGAACCCATGAGACCAAGGCAAGTCCACTTCCCATATCAAAATCTTATTGATATGGATGTGTCATCAGGTTCTGATGACATTATGGTAGATCCTGATGATTTAAATGCACTAAGGTTATAGTTGGCAGAGTAGGATGCCATACATAAGAGGTTGCAAGAGGAGAGAGAAGCTGAAAAGGTAAATGCTCTAATAGAAAGATAGTCTCTCCTTAGAAAGATTAATGAAATGAAGGAGAGAAACAAGATGCTTGCTTCTGCTCCTAAGACTGCAACATGATGTCTTTGGTGATCTTGAGGCTTTGAGGAGTGAGAAAGAGTGCTTACTGCAAGATCATGAATTTGATAAGGAGGGCCCTGTGATCAGACAGGTTCAAAGTTATGCTTCCCTCCCTAAAAATAAAGATGGGCATGAGATCACTAGGCTTGTTGTTGCCGCTTGTGAGAAAGGAAAGCAAAAGATGGTAGGACATCAAACAAGTAGATCATTGACAATACCAGGGGTCCCACCACCCAATTCAAATAAGGACACAGAGATAGAAAGAAGAAGAAAAGAAGATGAGGACCTTGCAAGAGAATTAGAGAGGGCTGAAATTGAAGCCTCTATTGCAGAATAGAGAAGAAAGATCCAGTTCTTGAGGGCTTCATCTACAAATGCTCTTGGTCCATCTGCTACTGAACTAGGTATGCCATCTATCACTACTACTATTCCACTTAGTAATGCTACTAGTTCAATTCCTTCTTCATTTGCTAGGATAGGTGTTGATCCTAGACAACAGTCAAATGCACAAGTAGATGGAAATGTAAATGCAAATGTTAATCCTAGGGTTAACACTAGTTCAAATTTTCAAACAAGACCTATGCAATTAGAAGGCTATAGGCAAATTAGTTTTGATGGAATTCTTGGTTACTTGAATGCTTTTCCAAATGATATAAGAGATAAGGTACCTATGTTTGCTGGTAATAATGCTATTAGTTGTGAGGAGCATCTTAGGCTGTTTGTTGATATGCTTAATGATTATGAGGTAGAGCATGAGGATGTAGTCATGAAATTGTTTGTTCAATCTCTAATGGAGGATGCTAGAGATTGGTTTAAGAGACTTCCTGATAAATGTGTTGATACTTGGGATTCCTTTGAGAGATGTTTTAAAGAGTAGTATGGTGATAGGCAAAATGCTAGTTTCATGTTAAATGAATTCAATACCATAAGGAAAAATTAGAATGAGGCTGGAGCTGAATTCAACATGAGATTTTAGAAGGGTATGCATAAGTTTTTCCAAGTTATGCGGTTAGATGACAATGTTTGTCTAACTACATAATTCAATGCATTTGATGGAAAAATGGGATACTTGTTGAGGGACAAAGAACCAAGAACTCTTAGAGATGCTTTTAGGATTGCTGTCAATATTGAGAATAATATGAAGATATCAAGAAAGTTGGGTCGGAAGAGAGATGATCCTAAGTTGTTTGGGGACAAGAAATACAAAAGGGAAAGTGATAGGAATGTTGGAGCTAGGAGGCAAGAAGAAGATAAATTGGACAAGGTGCTCAATGCATTGAAGGATTTGAAGGCACCTACAAATAGGAACATTAGTGGTCCTACCAATGAGAGGCCTCAGTTCAACAACAATTTCAATAAACAAAATAGATTGTAGAATTACCCCTATAACACCCAATGGAAGGATGGCAAGCCTATTTTCCCTGCTGCAAGAAAAAATAATGATAGAGGTGTCCCTGACCCTCTACAAAAAGCTTCAATAAATGTCATGGAGGACATACCTTGGTGTGTTGCATGCCATTCCCCTCATTCTACAGAGCATTGTGTAGTTGCACATTCTATGGTTGCAAATCAAGATTGGGGCAATGAGGAGATAGATCAAGAAGAAGATCAAGATGATGTTGGATGCAACATGGCTACTTCATATCTAGGATATGAAGATTCTAATTTTGATGAAGCAGATGTAAATGTGAAGAGACATAATTAGGACCTTTTTCATCAAGAGGTTTTTTTTGATAGTGAAGATATTGATAAGAAGACATGTAACATGAACTCTTCTTCTGAACTAGTAAATTTAAGAAGACCTTCTAGAGAAGAGATGGATAGGATTACTACAGAAATGATTGCCCAAGTGCAAACTAGAGGCATGGTGGCAAGGAATACAAATGAGAAAGCTGTAGGAATGTTTATAAAAAGTACCAACTCCAGAGAGCCTAATGAGAACAAATCAAAAGGTGATCACATGGTGAAATTCAAGAATGTAAAAGGTAAGATTTGTGAGCCTAAGGGAGTTGGAATTGAAAAAATTTCTAATGAGATTGAGAAGCTAGTTAACACAATGGCTAAGGTTGAAAAAATGGGGGTGGCCAATACACCTAATGTATCAGATAAGAAAAAGGATGCTAAGGCAGTGTAGATTGAGATTCCTTCCTCTACTCCTATTGATATGTTGGCTGTATTGTCCCAAATTATAGTTAAGGTTCCATTGTCAAAATTGTTGAGGATCCTTGAACACAAAGACAAAGCTATTGCATGGGTGGATAATGTTCATAAAAATGATGTTGCATGCAATAGATCTCAGGATAAAGCTTTGAAAGGTGTTGCTGCTCAGGGAATTGTATCTCAAATTCCTCCTATATATTTGGATAGTTCTGTCAATGCTAGCCTTGAAAACATTGATCCATTATTTTTAAGTGTTCTTGTGAATGGAATGAAACTAAGAAATTGTATGATTGATAGTGGTGCCTCTAATATTGTCATGCCTTTCAAAATCATGGATAAGTTGGGCCTTAAAGTTGATATGGTTCAAGGCAGATGTTGTGCAATGGATCAGAGGGAGGTACCAATTATAGGGACTATCAATGCAATGCCATATAGGCTGGCAGCATATCCAGAGAAAGAGTTAACAATGAGTGTTTTGGTGGTGGACATCCCTCCTTATTATGGGATGCTACTATCTAGAAGGTGGAGTGCTGCCATGGGTGGAAGTTTACAGTGTGATCTATCCTATGCCACTTTCAAGATTGATGACCAGTCTGTCAAGATTGATCAAGAGCCAAGAGTATGCCACATGATTGAGAGGAATATTGACAATGAAACTACATGTTTTTTGGATACTGATATTAATGCTTTTAGGGAAGAGATCCCTATATTTGAAAATGAACCTATTTTGTCACCTATCTCTATTGAGGTAAGTGCTGATTCTATGAAGGGTGATTTGTGGGTAATGTACTTTGATGGTGCAAATTGCAAAGATGGAGCAGGAGCAGGTATTCTACTTATTTCTCCTGATGGAATTACCTACAAATTTTCTTTCACATTGAATTTCTTTTGTACCAAAAAATAGAAGAATATGAGGCATTGTTGTTAGGTCTAAGGTTGGCACAAAAGCATGGAATTAAGTGTTTGAATGTTGTTGGTGATTCTAAGTTAGTGGTGTCCCAAGTTAGGTCAGTATATGCTTCCAAGAACAAGAGGTTGAAACAATATAGGAATGCAGTTTGGGATTTGATTGAACATTTTGATGCCTTCAATATTGAGTGGAAGGATAGGAGTAACCATAAGATGGCTGACTTGTTAGCTAATATTGCAATCAATCCCACTGATATTACTTTTTCTGGTATCTCTAAAGTTGAAATTCAGGCTAGGCCTAGTATACTAGACAATATTGAAAATTGGAAAGTTTTTTATGATGATAATGATATCTTGAAGTTTATGAGTTGTGAAGATTAGTATCATGGTCAGGAATTTGATTGTTCAGCTTTGGTGGAGTCAGTAGAAGGAAAACAGGTTGTCTTTGGCAATGAGGTCATTTAACTTAGAACTAACAAGGTGCCCAAGGGGCTTGTTGTTTTGGAGACTGTCTTTGATAACCAGGATAAAGTTCAAAAGAACATCAAAAGAGAAGATCATGCTGATCTAGAGGAGATAAATCTTGAAACACATGAAGCACCTAAGAAAATATACATTGGTAGGGACATGTCTCACAATGTGAGAAAATCTTTGATTGAATTATTGAGAAAATTCAGGCATGTTTTTACATGGTCATATGATGACCTAAAGGTTTATAGAGAAGATTTGTTTCAGCATATTATTCCATTGAAAGAAGATGCTAAACCTTTCCGGTAAAAACAAAGGCCTATTAATCCTACTTTGGCACCCAAGATGCAAGAAGAGTTAATGAAGCTGAGAGATGCTGGAATTATCAAGCCTATAAGGCACTCTTCTTGGGTGTCAAATCTTGTTCCTGTGAGAAAGAAGAATGGTGACATCAGGCTTTGTGTGGACTTCAGGAATTTGAACATCAGCTCATTAAAGGATAACTATTGTTTTCCCAATATGGAAGCTATGTTGCAGAGAGTGACTAGATCAGAATTGATGTCTATGATGGATGGTTTCTATGGTTACAATCAGGTCATTGTCAAAGAATCAGAACACTTTGAGACAACTTTCAATACACCTTGGGGGACATATGTTTATGTGAGAATGCCTTTTGGTCTCACAAATACTAGTGCTACTTTTCAGAGGGCAATGGATGTTGCCTTTTCAGATTTTATCAATGATTTCCTTGTTGTATATCAAGATGATTTAACTACCTATTCCAAGAAGGAAGAAGACCATTGTGCTCATTTAGAGAAAATATTTATGAGGGCTTTGGAATTTGGCATTTCATTAAACCCAAGGAAATGTGCTTTTGGTGTCACTGAAGGTAAGTTGCTTGGCCACTTGGTTGGAAAGCAAGGAGTGAGAATTGACCTTGAGAGGGTAGCAGCCATTGATAAAATTCAGAGACCAAAGAATGTTAAAGGGATTTAGTCCTTCTTTGGTTAGGTCAATTTCTTAAGGAGGTTTGTAACAAGTTTTGTAGAGGTTACCGTTATACACTGAATTTGCACCTCTGATCTCAAGCTCTCTTGGTCTTGATAATCCAATATAACAAGGGAATCATCTCAAGGTTGTGGGCCCTTTTCTAACTAAGATCAGACCTCCAGGTTCTAGGCTAGTTCCTCTTGGATAGTCACGTTAGTTTGCTTCTAGATAGGAAAGTAAACTTTGAGGGGAAAGGGTTAGAAGGAGTGCATGAAAGGGAAATGACTGAAAGCAAACTACCTACTAGGTGATGCACCGAAACTAGGGTTTGGATCTTAGTATAGAGGGATGAAATCAATGAAAGACCTAGGTCTGGGAGATCACAACTTACTGAATAGGCTTGCATAAGTATTTCATAAGAGGGCCTAAACTAAAGACACCACTTATGACCTGCAAACAGACATTCACTTCTGCAACTCGGTGTAGGATTGAGACAAGACTACTAGGGGTTATAGCATACCCACAAAACATCTAAATTGGATCAACACAATAACACACATAGTTACAAAAAATAAGAGGAATCAGGAAACCTAAGATATCATTGAAAACATGCATACACTTTGATCCAATAAGAGATAATATGCACAAGAAAGCATAAGGACAAACAAAATGTCACAAAATACTTTGCAATATCTAAACAATCAATGAAAATTACAATTGTAGAAAGCTAAAAGGGCAAGAAAATTGCCACAAATTGCTCTTTGAGAAAGAAACTTTCTTTTTACAACTGTTGGATTCTGAGCTTCAAAAGCTCCAAAAAACAAATATATACACCACTCACTACACGCAGGCAGGAGTCAAAAATTTTAACCAAGGTTACAGTTTTTACAATATAATATCAAACCCTGGGGTGATCCAATCTGATCATAAATACAATTCTACAAATATCTCAATCGATCAGATATTTCTCCTTGCGTGCCCATCCTTGTACTTGATCATGCCTATAGATAAAAGACCTCGATCCATCTACTTCTCTGCAAGTTGGGCTATCATGAATGCTCAAATTTGATCTTAGATCCTCGAAAGGACCCCAAAATGGTAGTCTAGATCTCTACAAATTCTCCCAACCACAACTACCTTCAAAATCATCAATCCTCAGCTACCCGCACTTGCAAGCATTCTTTGCAGAAAAAAGCCCACCAACAAAGTTGCACTACCTTGAAAAAACACTGGTCACATGATCGCATGAGCTCAAAATCTTTTATGCGATCATGCGACAAGCTCTTTAGAAACTACCACCACTTTGCCACATACACACCTAGACCCACCAAATATCCACCACCTCAGTCAGTCCCACGATAGCACCATAAGAAATACCAGAAGAATCTAACGGTAGTCGCATGATCACATGAGCTCAAAAGATCTCATGCGAACATGCGACCACCGTAGATCTTCCATCTATGGGGCCCATGCTATACCACCGGCCCACAAGATTAATAGGTCATCACCCCCTTGGCCCACCACCGAAGTCACTGTTTACCATTGACGACTTGTCACATGATTGCATGCGGTTAGAAAGCTGCATGCGATCATGCGACAAGCGCAAGATGATCACTGCAAACCTAACTCTGTGTTTTACCTCGGGTTTACTTTCTTCTTAGTCAGCAAGTCATTGGAAGTTTACTAACCTCGGGCTCTATCTAGCGACTATGAGAAATCTTTAAATTCACAACCATGCACTTGCTTTACCAACCTTAGGCCCACCTTGACTGAGATTCTAATCTAACAGCGAGCACAAGATCTCATGGGGTCAGAAGATCCCATGAGATCTTACGACCATAGTAGATCTCTTCTCTACCATCACCTCATTGAAATCCAAACCCATGATAAATATTCATCACCAGCCGACCAATGGAACATGGGCACGTCACCACCTGAGGACCCACCAGTAGCTACCGAAGTCCCTGTTGACCATTGACCACTTGTTGCATGATTGCATGTGGCTAGGAAGGCCTATGCGATCATGCGACCAACTGCATGATGTTAACTGCCTGAACCATGAACCATTTGTCATTTAGAACTTTATCACAACCATTGGGATCTCATCGGATGGCTGTCACATGATCTCATGGGCTCGGAAGATTCCATGAGATCATGCGACCACCATAGATCTCTACTGGGAAGTCTCGTCGGGACCACATTGATCAGAGTTGCATGCTTATGAAATGAGTGCCGCCAAAGGAAGAAGTCCAAAACACAAAAGGGGTGGAAAACATAGAGGGTTTTTGAGCGAAGGTCGAAAACACACTAAGCTTTCAGAGCGGAGGTCAAAAACACACTGAGATTTTAGAGCGGAGGTCAAAAACACACTGAGCTTTCAGACCAAAAGGCAGAAACATCTTGAGCCTTCAAAGAGAAGGTCAAAAACACACTGGGTTTTTGGGCCAAATGGTAGAAAACACACTTAACTTTCGACACTTGAGCATTTCTTGGAACAAATAGGATGTAGCCAAAAAGGGAGTGATAGGGAAATTTTGGGCAACATTTTGGTGACCTCTGTGGGATGCTAGCCTGCTAGACATTTAGACCAATTGCCTTGACAATCCATTAGGCATGGGGTCACTATTGAGCACAAAAACTTGGCAAGGACAAAAATTGAACCGAGAAGACAAACTTGTGCATGAGCACTTCTTGGAAAATAGGAAAACTAAGCTAGAAAGCAGGGAAACTAACCTAGCCTAAACTAACCAGTGCAAAAACATGTTTAAACAAAACCATTCACTGGTTGTGAAAAATAGCTACCTTTCCTCAATAATACATTTTGCATCAGGCACATGAGGATAGCTACGAAGATAAGAGGCATACAAAGATTTGGCAAATGAGGATGCACTCCCTCTACAAAAACAAGATCAAGTTCACTCACCTCAAATGGATCATATGGAGGTGTCTCAGTGAAGTCCTTCTGGGCCAAGTATCTGATGGGGCAGCCTCTTGAAAGTCTGAAGGTAGGACTTTCCTTGATGGCTTCTTCCTTATCTTCATGGTTACCTTCCATCATGGACAGCCATGTCAACTCCTCAACCACAGTCGAGGGACTATCATCCTCCCACTTTAAACTAGCCAAGAGACCATCAAAGTTGTTAATGTATCAAAGATCCCCAGGAATGACTGGCTCTTTACAATCAGGCTCCACACACAAGTCTCCTATGATGCTTCCCAAATAATCCTCCCCAAGGCTCTAGTCATCTTCTGTACATTGGGAAGTCTCCTCCTCAAAGATGAGATCAAGCTCATGAATCAACATATCTTCAGGATCAATCTCTTCTAGCTGCTACAACTTCAAAGGGGTGGCTATGTTCACATATTTATCATCCTGCTCAATGAAACCAGGTAGCTCATCCATTAAGGACATGTCATCATCTTCTATATCAACCTCCTGTTGATGGTGAACCTACTATTCTGATTGACCTTCACCCATAGGTAATGGCCTAGTCTCTTCTTCATCATCAACAAAGAGGCAAAGCTCATCAAGCAAATCAACCAAGAGTTCAAGTTGAGCATCAACCTCTATCTCCAGACCTTGCTACTCCATTTCACCACAGTCATAATTCAACACTAACACCTCAGATGTCCTCTCCTCCTGATCACATGAAAGTTCATTTTCTACCAGTCCTTGTTCAGACACTAGACTAGTGTCCTTGCAAAGGCTTGGCATTTGACAGCCAGGAGGGAGAGTCCATTAGGGAATCCAAATCACCTCATCATCCTGAGAGACCAGAGGGGTCTCTTGGGATAACTCACTTCTCTGAATAGGCTGCTCTTGTAGAGTGGTGGGCTGAATCTCAAGCATAGGCTCTTGAAAGGAATTTTTTGCCTTGAAACATGGGATATGAAATTGAGGGGGCTCAAAGGGAGACATAAGAGGCATACCCATCTCAAAGCTTGGAAATGAAGGCTTTGTAGGCTCCACATGTGTAGGTTCTTGAGACAGATGGGCCCTCCAGCTTGGAATTTTAGGCTTAGGAGCCTCTTATTGAGTAATCAATGATCTTAACCTTGTTGTCTCAATGTCAGCTCAACATCTAATCTCCTCTTGAAACTGCCTTACTTGTTGCTCATCAACAAGAGTCTCTGCCGCTTGGTAAGGAATGAACCCTTGCTCATATTTTTGAGCCTCCATCTCCTGGTAGGGAGCTAACTCCTCTTCATAATAACTTTGAGCCTCCTCCTCTCTCTTCTCCTTGAGATTAGACACTTGCTTAACTAAATCAAGCAACAGACTCTTTGCCTCCTGCATCTTCTTGAAGTCTGAGCTCAGAGTCAGCATCTGTTGCTGAATAGGCTGAGAAGGGGAGGGTGGGTGGTAAGCATGATGGGGAAGCTAGATTTACATTTTCTATTATGCCTCTTGTGCCCATGATCCATCTTGTTGAAGGGCCCTCTCATAACTTTGCACAAGGGCAAACTCATTTGGGGCATACTGGATATATTGATACCCTTGAGAAGTATAATAGCTTGGGGTAAAAGGAGGCTTTGGGTGACTTTGGTAAGGCTAAAAACTAGCTGATTGAGCATTATTCTCACAATAGGATGGTGAGTAACCTGACTGTCCATAGTAACTTGACATGTCTACTCATGTATTTACTTGGAATTCTAAAAATGAAAGTTTGAAACATACCAGCACCTGATCTTTGAAACCAGTAGACTTTTCAGAGTCACCAAATATGCAGCAAAATGACCTCTTCTAGGTCTGTAATATTTTATCAGCATATCAGAGATACCATATTCTTTTCAAGTAGACTTCTTTTGTGGTCCCATCGAGCATGCCAGAAATGTTATACACTGGCACCAAGGTGGGGAATCCTTGAGCTTGAGTCTATAATAATAGGCCTTGTGTACTAAATTTCTCTGATCCTTTTGCAGATGAACCAACAGGAACACCTTTGAACTTTACTCTAATCTTCACTGTGGTTCCACCGGGCATGCCAAAAATGTTATACACTGAATTTGCACCTCTAATCTCAAGCTCTCTTGGTCTTGATAATCCAGTATAACAAGGGAATCATCTCAAGGTTATGGGACCTTTGCTAACTGAGATGAGACCTCCAGGTTCTAGGCTGGTTCCTCTTGGATAGTCACCTTAGTTTGCTTCTAGATAGGAAAGTAAACTTTGAGGGGAAAGGGTTAGAAGGAGAGAATGAAAGGGAAATGACTGAAAGAAAACTACCTACTAGGTGATGCACCAAAACTAGGGTTTGGATCTCAGTATAGAGGGATGAGATCAATGAAAGACCTAGGTCTGGGAGATCACAACTTACTGAATAGGCTTGCATAAGTATTTCATAAGAGGGCCTGAACTGAAGACACCACTTATGACCTGCAAACAGACATTCACTTCTGCAACTCAGTGTAGGATTGAGACAAGATTGCTAGGGGTTATAGCATACCCATAAAACATCTAAATCAGATCAACATAATAACACACACAATTATAGAAAATAAGAGGAATCATGAAACCTAAGATATCATTGAAAACATGCATACACTTTGATCCAATAAGAGATAATCCACACAAGAAAGCATAAGGACAAACAAAATGTCACAAAATAATTTGCAATATCTAAACAATCAATGAAAATTACAATTGTAGAAACTAAAAGGGTAGGAAAATTGCCACAAATTGCTCTCTAAGAAAGAAACTTTCTTTTTACAACTGCTAGATTCTGAGCTTCAAAAGCTCCAAAAAACAAATATATACACCACTCACTGCACGCAGGCAGGAGTCAAAATTTTTAACCAAGGTTATAGTTTTTACAATATAATATCAAACCCTGGGGCGATCCAATCTGATCATAAATACAATTCTACAAATATCTCAACCGATCAGATATTTCTCCTTGCGTGCCCATCCCTGTACTTGATCATGCCTACAAATAAAAGACCTCAATCCATCTACTTCTCTGCAAGTCGGGTTGTCATGAATGCTCAAATCTGATCTCAGATCCTTGAAAGGACACCAAAATGATAGTCTAGATCTCTACAAATTCTCCCAACTGCAACTGCCTTCATAATCATCAATCCTTAGCTACCTGCAATTGCAAGCATTCTCTGCAGAAAAAAGCCCACCAACAAAGTTGCACCGCCTTAAAAAAAACACTGGTCACATGATCGCATGAGCTCAAAAGCTTTTATGTGATCATGTGACAAGCTCTTTAGAAACTACCACCACTTTGCCACATAGACACCTGGACCCACCAAATATCCACCACCTCAGTCAATCCCATGACAACACCACAAGAAATGCCAAAAGAATTTGATGGTAGTCGCATGATCGCATGAGCTCAAAAGATCTCATGCGAACATGCAACCACCATAGATCTTACATCTACAATGCCCATGCTATACTGCTAGCCCACAAGATTGACATGTCATCACCCCCTTGGCCCACTGCCGAAGTCACTTTTTACTGTTGACGGCTCATTGCATGATCACATGCGGTTAGAAAGCCGCATGTGATCATGCGACAAGCGCAAGATGATCACTACAAACCTAACTCTGTGTTTTACCTCGGGTTTACTTTCTTCTTAGTCGGCAAGTCGCTGGAAGTTTACTAACCCCGGGCTCTATCTGGCAACTATGAGAAATCTTTAATTGCGTAATCGCACACTTGCTTTACCAACCTCGGGCCCACCTTGACTAAGATTCTAATCTAACAGTGGGTGCAAGATCTCATGGGGTCAGAAGATCCCATGAGATCTTATGACCATAGTAGATCTCTTCTCTACCATCACCTCATTGAAATCCAGACCCATGACAAATATTCATCACTAGCTGGCCAATGGAACATGGGCACATCACCACCTGAGGACCCACCAGTAGCTGTCGAAGTCCGTGCTGACCGTTGACCACTTGTCGCATGATCATATGTGACTAGGAAGGCCTATGTGATCATGCGACCAACTGCATGATGTTAACTGCCCGAACCGTGAACTGTTTGTCATTTAGAACTTTACCGTGACCATTGGGATCTCACCAGACTATTTTTGCATGATCTCATGGGCTCAGATGATTCCATGAGATCATGCGACCATTGTAGATCTTTGCTGGGAAGTCTCACTGGGACCACATTGATCAGATTTGCACGCTTATGAAGTGAATGCCGCCAGAGGAAGAAGTCTGAAACATAGAAGGGGTTGAAAACACAAAGGGTTTTTGAGTGAAGGTTGAAAACACACTAAGCTTTCAGAGTGGAGGTCGAAAACACACTGAGCTTTCAGAGCGGAGGTCAAAAACACACTAAGCTTTCAGACCAAAAGGCAGAAACATCCTGAGCCTTTAGAGAGAAGGTCAAAAACACACTGGGTTTCCAGGCCAAAAGGCAGAAAACACACTGGACTTTCGACACTTGAGCATTTCTTAGAACAAACAGGATGCGGCCAAAAAGGGAGTGATAGGGAAATTTTGGGCAACAGTTACTAGACCTATTTCTAAGATGTTGAAGAAGGGATTTGCAATCAATTGGGAGGGTGAGCCTGATGAGGCTTTTAAAAATATCAAGCAGGCTATCAAAGATGCACCAGTGCTTAAGACACCTGATTATAATGTCCCAATGCACATCTTTTCCTTTGCATCTTTTCACACTATTGCTGCGGTTTTGTTACAAAAGAATAAGGATGGTTTTGAGCAGCCTATTGCATTTTTTAGTAAATCTTTGCAGGCTGCTGAATTGAAATATGACATAAATGAAAAACAAGTATATGCACTTGTGAAGGCAATCAAGGCTTTTAGGTGTTACTTGATGGGGGTAGTTGTTATTGCTTTTGTGCCAAGTGTAGCTGTGAAGGATATTTTCTCACAGCAATAGGTGTTTGGAAGAAGATGTAGATGGATCAATAGGATCCAAGAATTCAATGTTGATGTTCAGATTACTAAGTTGGTTAGAGGATAGGGATTGGCAAAACTGATGGCCCAATCCAATCTTGATGCTAATCAAGTAAATCATTCTAAAATTGATTATACATGTGACATGGATGATTGTGTTTGGTATCAGGATATTATCTATTACTTGAGAAATATGAAATGTCCAGTAGGAATGAATGATAATCAGAAAAGGACATTGAAATTACAGGCCATCAAGTATGTAATTGTGAAATGTAAATTGTATAGAAAGAATTTAGATTGCATACTTCTGAAATGTGTAGATGAAGATCAAGCTAACAAGTTGTTAAAAGAGATGCATGAGGGAGTTTGTGGTGGGCATTATATGGGTAAAACAACTACTTATAAAATCTTGGGAGTAGGATTTTGGTGGCCCACAATCTTCAAGGATGCAGAATAGTTGGTAAGGAGGTGTGATGCTTGTCAAAGGTTCTCTGGTAAGCTAAAATTTTTAGGCAATGTGCCATTAAAACTAGTATAAGTACAAGCTCCTTTCCAACAATGGGGAATTGATTTCATAGGGGAGATACCAAACAAATCAAGTGGAGGACACTCATGGATCTTAGTTGTCACTGATTACTTTACAAAGTGGGTAGAAGCTATACCTACAAGAAATGAAACTAGTAGGGTGGTAATTGATTTCTATTGAATAATATTGTTACAAGGTTTGGTTGCCCTGAGAGAATAGTAAGTGATAATGCCATGTGCTCCAGGTCTACTGAATACAAGGAATTCTGCAAAGGTTTAGGAATTTAGATTTCTAATTCCTCACCTTATCAGCCACAAGGAAATGGTCAGGTAGAATCTACTAATAAGAGTTTGATTAAAATCCTAAAAAGGATTCTTGAAAAGAATAAAAAAGCATGGAATTCAAAGCTTCCATTAGCTCTATGAGTTGATAGGGTAATTGTGAAGAGGGCAATTGGTTGTGCACCATATGACCTAGTATATGGAATACATGCAAGAATGCCTCAGAACAATTTATTGGAAATGTACAAATTTGTTCAATTATATGATGATGACATAGATGATGAGATGTAGTTGAGAATTGAGGACCTCATTAGACTGGATGAAACCAAAAGAGAATTAGTTGTAAGGAATGCTAGGTTGCAGTTGCAGGTTAAAAATTTATATGACAAGAAGATTGTTGATAGGAAGTTTGAGCCTGGTGATTTGGTATTAATTTGGAATGATAGACTGGAGGATAAAGGAAAACATGGTAAGTTTGATCCCATCTAGCTAGGGCCATATCTAATTCATGAGAAATGGGGCCAAGATTCATATATGGTCAAGGAGTTAAGTGGTGATATTCAGGAATTGCCAGTTCATGGACAATTCTTGAAGAAATACTTCAATTGAAGGTATTCTATTTTCCATGAATAGTAGTTAGGTCTGTACATTTTGTAAATTTTGTAAATAAGTTGCTTGCCCTTGCCCTGTTTTGTCCTAGTCTGTAAGGTTTTGGTCCTATTGCTCTCTCTTGTCAGTTTTCCAGTGGGATGGTCTACTTTAAACCAATGATTCTAGATCCTTGCTATGCTTGTAGGAGGCATACATCCCCAGACAGAGCCACTATTAGTACGTGCAAAAAATTTCATGGCTGTAGCATTTTCCCCTAGTCTCTACAATGTTTTTCATGCCTCTGACATAAGCCCTTAGTTCAAATTTATGAAAATCTAGCCGTTATGTTCAAAAACCCTAAGAAAAACCCTGGCCTTGTTCTAATTTTGTGTTACTTTATTCTGGCCACTTAAAATCCTAATTCGCATGTGCTAATTTTTTATCCCTTTGTCGCACGATCACATGAACCTTTTTCATGTTATGTGATCATGTGAATAAGGTTCTATATCGGCCCCCTTTAATATTTCCTAGGTCTCTAACCCCAGCGAAATCAATTTTTCCTAAGTCATGCCATTTAATGTTTCTTATGTTTCAGCCTTCATTTCTTTCTTGGGCCCGGCTCTGACACCATCTTGATCTAACGGTGGGCACTTATTCTCATGAGATGTGTCAGAGCTATGCGCTTTTGTGAAGTTCATTGATTCTCCTTTATGACAGAGCTTCTCAAATAGGTGGGTTTGTTGACACATGTGCATGATTGGCAGTCTCTCATTGGTCCACCTATTTATGATTTGGCAGTTGTTAGTGGTTCTTGGGTTGCCAGCTTGTCAAAGGGTCTTGACACTTGCAATGAATCAATGGCGGGCATACATTCTTATGAGATGTGTCAGATGTATGAGATTTTGAGACAACCATTGATTCTTTTGTGTGACGTAACCTTTTCTTTTGGTTGGTCCATCTGCCATGTATGCTGATTTGTTGTACTATGATTGGTCCATGTTGTCTGAGCTGGACATGTTGTTAGGAAAGCCCAGTATCTAAATCAAAAGATTCAAGATCAATGGCGGGTGCTTGATCTCATGGAATCTTCCAAGCCTTTCAGATCTTGCGCTAGCCGTTTGATCTTCCAGGTGGCTTAATGTTCTTAGTGGGGCCATTTGCTAGGTGGTGTAGGATTGTTCAAATTTTATTAGTCAACATGGATGATGCGGTGAGGTGGGGTTGTTGTCAGAGAGATCAGTGATGGGGACAAAATCTATGGTTGGCGTAAGTTCTCATTGATTGTGTTAGAGTAATGAGATCTTACACCCACCATTCATTTTCAAAGGCTTAGGTGAGTGGGTCCCATGTCAGTGGTGACCAAGTAGTGGCAGTGAATGATGTAGTGACAAGTGGCATAAAGCGGGCCTAGGTCTAAGGTCTTAGCAACCTGGACAAAAGTGTTTAGCGGTTCTGATAGATTTTAATGGGTTCACTTGTTCACAAAGTAAGATGGCAATTCTCTAAATGTTTTAGTAGTTCAGTGAACAAGCATTCACGTAATCGCTAAACTTTCTGGTGGTATTATAAAGTTCTTTGTGAACTAGCAAAAACCTTCGGTCACTAGTTCGCCAAATATAGCTGGGATGAGTTAAGTCCTTTTGGTCGCCAAGTCACGGGGTTAAGTGGTGAGTTAGGTTTTCTTTCTGCAAATAGGAAAAAGCATTGTCGCATGTTCACTAGAGGTAAACCTGAGGTGATTGGTTGAGTTAAAGCCATAAAAGACTGTGAAAAGAAGAGATCTAATGACCATGACTTAAAGTTAATCCAGATTTGAATATAGGCCGCCGATCTATCGCTGGCGCTTGGAAGCGACCGTTGTTTTTCAAATTTGAATTTTTGAGGGTTTTTGAGTGATAAAAATGTTGGCAATTTGGCTAATGTGGATGCATAGATGTTGTCATTATGGAAACATATGATCTCTATTAAGAGCGCAGAATCTGGAATGCAAGTATGCAAAGTTGAAGGAAGAAATTGTCTAAGTTTGGATACAGTGATCCTGACAGAGCACCCAATGAAGATTTAGTTGGCGATGTCCACTGGAGAAATATTTTTATTTGTGCAGTTAACTGAAGCTTCTATAGAGTATGAGGATACCCCATCTTAGTGCACATAAAGTTTTGAGTAGTACGGATAAAGTTATTCAAAGTTTACCAAAGACAGTTTTTGCAGACAGAGCAGTTTTGGAGAGAGTTTTACCAAAAGAGTTAAGGGATTATTTTTGCTTGTCAAAATAATGACTTAACATTATTAAGGGAGGACATCCTAGATGTTTACTCTTGGATAATGATTTTGGATGCTGACCATGTAAAGTTATTAGCTTTAATAACTCATATATTAGGCATACTTGAAATGTAATGAAAGATAGAAGTGATATGTAAAAAGAAAGAAAAGATAACTTGTGATAGTTGTATATTATGATAGTAGCAAAGGCTATTGATGTGAAGTTGTAAGCAGTACCATATTACAGTTAGAAACATTTTTGTATTACCTGTTTGGGCAGTGAGCTCAGCTAGTGATTAGGTTTTGTAATCTAAACTCCTAACAGGGTTAAGGCTTCTAACAAGGCCTAAAGTCCTTTAACCAGGACAGAGCTACTATATATTGTAAATTGAATCCTAATAGGGTCCAATATCCCTAATAGGATACTTTTGATTAGTGATCTTTGTGGGTACCATCCCCACTGGGGTTTTCCCTTGGCCAGGGTTTCCTCGAGAACATATGATGTGTTATGAGTTCTTTCTATTTACTACTATGTTTGTTAATTAGCTTGATAATCTTTGTATGCACTAAAGTAATCTATTATATCCATAAGTGGGCAAAAGAAAAAGTTTGTGAAATACTGATTCATCCCCCCCTCTCAGTATTTCCTATTTCTAACAAAAAAGGACCAAAATTGAATGTTTTCACGACCAGATTTGATTTGTTTGGTGGCGTTTGCTATTGCACTATGGTCCAAGGTGTTATTTGATCATCTTCAGGGGTCTGTACCATGTGGTTTTGTTCTTGAGGCTTGTTTTAGGTGACTGAAAGGGTTGACAATTTTGAATTTTCATGATTTGCAGTACTTTCCTGAAGATTTATCATGGGTGCAAATCTTCCTTAGGCATGGCCGACTAGTTTTCTTCCCCTGCAATAAATTTTGTGATCATTTCTAGTGGGTTTAGTGGTTGAAACCCTAACCCTAGTCACCCGAAGCTTGATGCATCCTCTTTGAGGATTCCAAGGTGACTAGTGGTGGTATATATTGTAGGATTTTTGACTTAGTAGGGGTTCCAAAACTTTTCTTTTGGTCCTTGGTTGTTGATGGTTTTATTTTCAAAGAGGAGCTGGATTTTGGGTCTTTTCCTATCTTTGTGTTGCTATGATTGTATATTGATCCTGAATATGTTAATGAGAATGCTATTGAGTTCCAATCTTGCATTTGTGTATGTCTTCTTGTTTTGATTCTGAGCTCATATATGTTAGTGTCACAAAGCGTATTAACATATGGTAAACAAAGAGTATTGTGAATTCATCTCTGAGTTCCTAACAAAGTTGGGATTAAAGTCTTTTAGGTGAGTTCAGTGAGTTTACAACCAAGTAAGAATCTGATGTCCTTGTGTTTGAGGGAGAGGGGTAATAGGCAAAGCACTTATCCTGAGCTCAGGAGTGTTTGATCTAAGATCTTCAGTTGATGTATGTAATTGGGTGACTCTTTGCCCTAGGTTAAGGCGCTAGTCCATCCTCTAGAGGCATTTCATTGTCATCAACCACACACAAACAAATTAAATGATCAAATCCTTAAATTAGTTAGTAAAGAGTATATTGATATAATATTTTGAGATTCCTTTGAAGAAGTGAATCAAGGGTACACCTACCTGAGCATTAAGGCTCAAAGTGTAGGAGGATCTCTTTTGATCCTTGTTAATTGGCCCTCTTCCTTGTAGACTTTGGAGTGGTGATAGAGTCAAAGTTATATTAAAGTTAGCCATCAAAGTATAAATCTACAAGTTAAAGATCAAAGGGAACTCCCAATAATGTAAGAAGACATTCTGAGCTTACAAATCACTGAATCGGTCAACTGTTTGATGGGAATCAGCTATAATCATGTAACAAGCCATTCTGAGCTTACAAATCATTGAATCGGTCAACTATTCGATGAGAATTAGCTACAATCACGTAACAAGACATTCTTAGCTTACAAATCACTGAATCAGTCAACCGTTAGATGAGAATCAATTTACAATCATGTAACAAGCCAGTCTAAGCTTACAAATCTTTGAATCAGTTAACCATTTGATGAGAGTCAATTACAATCATGTAACAAGCCATTCTGAGCTTACAAATCACCAAATCCATGAACCGCTCAATCAGAATCAATTACAATCATGTAACAAGACATTCTGAGCTTACAAATCCTAGAATCGGTCAACTGTTTGATGAGAATCAATTTACAATCATGTAACAAGCCATTCTAAGCTTACAAATCACCGAATCAGTCAGTCATTCGATGGGAATCAATTACAATCACATAACAAGCCATTCTAAGCTTACAAATCATTAAATTGGTTAATGGTTCGATGATAATCATCTCCAATCACATAAGAAGCCAATCTATGAACTTATAAATCACTGAATTGGTCAACCATTCGATGAGAATCAATTACAATCACGTAACAAGCCATTGTGAGCTAACAAATCACTAAATCGGTCAACTGTTTGATGAGAATCAATTTCAATCACGTAACAAGCCATTCTGAGCTTACAAATCACCGAATCGGTCAACTATTTGATGAGAATCAACAACAATCATGTAACAAGGCATTCTGAGCTTACAAATCACCAATTCAGTCAACCATTCGATGAGAATATATTACAATCATGTAACAAGCCATTCCAGGCTTATAAATCACCAAATCGGTCAACCGTTTGATGTGAATTAATTACAATCATGTAACAAGCTATTTTAAGCTTACAAATCACCGATTCGGTCAACCATTTGATGAGAATCAACTAAAATCATGTAAAAAGCCATTCTGAGCTTCCAAATGAATAAATCCGTCAACAGGTTGATGAGAATCAGCTACAATCACATAGCAAACCATTCTGAGCTTAAAAATCACCAAATTCATCAATCATTCATTAAGAATCAGCTACAATCATGTAACAAGACATTCTGAGCTTACAAATCATCGAATTGGTCAACTGTTTGATGAGAATCAATTACAATAATGTAACAAGCCATTCTTAGCTTATAAATCATTGAATCAGTCAACCATTCGATGAGAATCATCTCCAATCACATAACAAGTGAATCTACGTCTACTAATCATCAAATTTGTCAACCATTTGATGAGAATTAATTACAATCATGTAACAAGCCATTCTTAGCTTACAAATCATTGAATCAGTTAACTGTTCCATGAGAATCATCTCCAATAATGTAACAAGCCATTCTGAGCTTACAAATCACTGAATCTATCAACCATTCAATGAGAATCAATTACAATCATGTAACAAGTCATTGTGAGCTAACAAATCACTGAATCAGTCAACCGTTTGATGAGAATCAATTGTAATCATGTAACAAGCCATTCTGAGCTTAAAAATTATTGAATCGATCAACCGTTCGATGAGAATCAGCTACAATCACGTAACAAGCCATTCTAAGCTTACAAATCATCAAAAGGTCAACCATTTGATGAGAATCTATTGCAATCACATAACAAGCCATTCTGAGCTTACAAATCACCGAATCAGTCTACCGTTCAATGAGATCAATTACAATCACGTAACAAGCCATTCTTAGCTTACAAATCATCGAATCTATCAAATTTTCAATGAGAATCAATTACAATCATGTAACAAGCCATTCTGAGCTTACAAATCACTGAATCGGTCAACCATTTGATAATAATCAATTACCATTATGTAGCAAGCCATTCTAAGTTTAAAAATCATCGAATCAGTCAATCCTTTGATGAGAATCAGCTACAATCATGTAACAGGCCATTCTGAGCTTACAAATCACTGAATCGATCAACCGTTCAATGAGAATCATCTACAATCATCTAAGAAAGCCATTCTGAGCCTACAAATCACCGAATCGATCAATCGTTCGATGATATTGAGCTACAATCATGTAACATGCCATTCTGAGCTTAGAAATCATTGAATCGATCAACCGTTCTATGAGAATAAGTTACAATCATGTAACAAGCCATTCTAAGCTTACAAATCACTGAAAATGGTAAACCATTCGATGAGAATCAATTACAATCATGTAACAAGCCATTCTGAGCTTACAAGGCACCGAATTGGTCAATCGTTTGATGAGAATCAGATACAATCATAAATAAACCATTCTAAGCTTACAAATCATCAAATCGGTCAACTGTTTGATGAGAATCAATTAAAATCACGTAACAAGCCATTTTTAGGTTACAAAATACTGAATTGGTCAACCGTTCGATGAGAATCAACTATAATCACGTAACAAGCCATTATGTGCTTACAAATTACCGAAATGGTAAACTGTTCGATGAGAATCAATTACAATCATTTAATAATTTTACCATTGAATGAGAATCAATTGCAATCATGTAATAGGCCATTTTGACCTTACAAATTACCAAATCAGTCAACCGTTTGATGAGAATCAATTACAATCATGTAGCAAGCCATTCTGAGCTTACAAATCACCAAATTGTTCAACCGTTTGATGCGAAGCAGCTACAATCATGTAAGAGGCCATTCTGAGCTTACAAATCACTGAATAGGTCAACCATTTGATGAGAATCAGCTACAATCACATAACAAGCCATTCTTAGGTTAAAAATAACTGAATCGGTAAACTGTTCAATGAGAATCAACTACAATCACGTAACAAGCCATTCTAGTCTTACAAATCATTGAATCGGTCAACCGTTCGATGAGAATCAATTATAATCATGTAGCAAGCCATTCTCAGCTTAGAAATCACTGAATCATTCAACCATTTGATGAGAATCAACTACAATCAGGTAAGAGGCCATTCTAAGCTTACAAATCACTGAATAGGTCAATTGTTTGATGAGAATTAGCTACAATCACATAACAAGCCATTCTTAGCTTAAAAATAATTGAATCGGTAAACTTTTTGATCAGAATCAGCTACAATCATGAAACAAGCCATTCTGATCTTACAAATCACTGAATCAGTCAACCATTCAATAAGAATCAATTACAATCATGTAACAAGCCATTCTTAGCTTACAAATTATTGAATCCATGAACCGTTCGATGAGAATCAACTACAATCATGTAAGAAGCCATTCCGAGCTTACAAATCACTGAAACGGTAAACTGTTTGATGAGAATCAATTGCAATAATGTAATAAGCCATTTTGAGCTTGCAAATTACCAAAGTGGTTAATTGTTTGATGAGAATTAGTTACAATCACGTAGCAAGCTATTATGAGCTTACAAATCACCAAATCGGTCAACCGTTCAATGAGAATCAGCTAAAATCATGTAAAAAGCCATTCTAAGCGTACATATCAATGAATCAATTAACCATTTAATGAGAAATAGTTACAATCATGTAACAAGCCATTATGAGCCTACACATCACCGAATCGGTCAACCATTCAATCATAATCAATTACAATCAGGTAACAAGCCATTTTGAGCTTACAAAGCACCAAATCGGTCAACACTTCGATGAGAATAAATTACAATCACGTAACAAGCCATTCTGAGCTTAAAAATCACCCAATTAGTCAACCATTCGATGAGAATCAATTACAATCACGTAACAAGCCACTGTTAGCTTAAAAATCACTAAATCAGTCAACCGTTCGATGAGAATTAGTTACAATCATGGAACAAGCTATTATGAGCTTACAAATCACTGAATCGGTCAACCGTTCAATGAGAATCAATTACAATCACGTAACAAGCAATTTTGAGCTTACAAATCATTGAATTGGTCAACCATTCAATGAGTATCAATTACAATCACATAACAAGTAATTCTGAGCTTACAAATCACTGAATCGGTCAATCATTTAATGAGAGTCAATTATAATCACGTAACAAGCCATTCTGAGCTTACAAATCATTGAATCGGTCAACCGTTCGATGAGAATCAATTACAATCACATACCAAGCAATTTTGAGCTTACAAATCACCGAATCGGTCAACTGTTCGATGACAATCATCTACAATCACCTAAGAATCAATTTTGAGCTTACAAATCACCGAATCGGTCAACTGTTGAATTAGAATCAATTACAATCATGTAACAAGCCATTCTGAACTTACAAATCATTGAATCAGTCAACTGTTTGATGAGAATCAGTTACAATTATGTAACAAGTCATTTTGAGCTTACAAATCACTGAATCGGTCACCTGTTCGATGATAATTAATTACAATAATGTAACAAGACATTATGAGCTTACAAATCACAGAATCGATGAGAATCATCTACAATCATGTAACAAGCCATTATGAGCTTACAAATCACCAAATCAGTTAACCGTTCGATGAGAATCATCTACGATCACATCACAAGCCATTCTGAGGTTACAAATCACCAAATCGGTCTACTGTTGGATGAGAATCAACTACAATCATGTAACGAGCCATTCTGAGCTTAGAAATCATTGAATCGGTAAATCATTCAATGAGAATCATTTAAAATCATGTAAGAAGCCATTCTGAGCTTACAAATCACCAAATCAGTCAATCGTTCGATGAGAATAAGCTACAATTACGTAACAAGCCATTCTAAGCCTACAAATCATCGAATCGGTCAACCGTTCGATGAGAATCAATTACAATCATGTAACAGGCCATTCTGTGCTTGTAAATCATAGAATCGGTCATCTGTTTGATGAGAATCATCTACAATCACGTAAGAAGCAATTTTGAGCTTACAAATCGCCAAATGAGTCAACCATTTGATAAGAATCAGCTACAATAATGTAACAAGCCCTTCTGACCTTACAAATCATTGAATCGGTCAACCATTCAATGAGAATCAATTACAATCACATAACATGCCATTCTGAGGTTACAAATCATCAAATCGGTTAAGCATTCGATGATAATCAATTACCATTACGTAACAAGCCATTCTGAGTTTACAAATGACCAAATCCGTCAACCGTTCGATGAGAATCAACTACAATCACGTAACAAGCCATTCTAAGCTTACAAATCACCGAATCGGTAAACCATTTGATGGGAATCACCTACAATCATGTACAAATAACTGAGTTGGTCAACTATTTGATGAGAATTAACTACAATCACGTAACAAGCCATTCTGAGCTTACAAATCACTGAATCAGTCAAGCGTTTGATGAGAATCAATTACAATTATGTAACAAGCCATTCTGCAATTACAAATCACTGAATCGGTCAACCATTCGATGAGAATCAATTAGAATCATGTAACAAGCCATTCTAAGCTTACAAATCACCAAATCGGTCAACCATTTGATGATAATCAATTACCATTACATAGCAAGCCATTCTGAGCTTACAAATCACTGAATCGGTCAACCGTTCGATAAGAATCAGCTAAAATCATGTAACAAGTCATTCTGAGCTTAAAAATCATCGAATTGGTCAACCGTTCGATGAGAATCAACTATAATCACATGACAAGCCATTTTGAGCATATAAATCACTGAATCATTCAATTGTTCGATGAGAATCATCTCAAATCACATAAAAAGCCCTTTTGAGCTTACAAATCACTGAATCAGTAACCCGTTCGATGAGAATCAGCTACAATCACGGAACAAGGCATTCTGAGCTTACAAATCACTGAATCGGCCAATTGTTCGATAAGAATCAATTACAATCATGTGACAAGCTATTCTGAGCTTACAAATTAATGAATCGATCAACTGTTTGATGAGAATCAATTATAATCACATAAGAAGCCATTCTTAGATTACAAATCACTGAATCGGTGAACTCTTTGATGCGAATAAGCTACAATCATGTAACAAGCTATTCCGAGCTTACAAATCATAGAAACGGTCAACCATTCGATTAGAATTAGCTATAATGATGTAACAAGCCACTCTCAGCTTATAAACCTTTGAATCAGTTAATCATTTGATAAGAATCAATTACAATCAATGAATCAGTCAACCGTTCGATGAGAATCAATTGCAATCATGTAACAAGCCATTCCAACCTTACAAATCTCTGAATCGATCAACCGTTCAATGAGAATTAGCTACAATCATGTAAAAAGCCTTTCTGAGCTTATACATCACTGACTCGGTCAACCGTTTGATGAGAATCAGCTACAATCACGTAACAAGCCATTATGAGCTACAATCACATAACAAGCCATTCTAAGTATACAAATCATCGAATCGGTCAACCGTTCATTGAGAATCAATTACAATCACGTAACAAGCCATTCTGAGCTTACAAATCAATGAATCAGTCAACCGTTTGATGAGAATCAGCTACAATCACGTAACAAGCCATTCTGAGCTTACAAATCAATGAGAATTAATTAAAATTATGTAACAAGCTATTCTGAGCTTACAAATTATTGAATTGGTCAACTATTCAATGAGAATCAATTACAATCATGTAACAAGCCATATTGAGCTTACAATTTACCGAATCGGTTAGCTGTTCGATGAGAATCAATTACAATGATGTAACAAGATATTTTGAGCTTAAAGGTCACCGAATCGGTCAATCGTTCCATGAGAATTAGCTATTATGATGTAAAAAGCCATTTTGAGAAAACAAATTAAGGAATCCATCAACCATTCGATGAGAATAAGCTACAATCACTTAACAAGCCATTCTGAGCTTACAAATCACCGAATTGGTCAACTGTTCCATGAGAATCAATTGCAATCACGTAACAAGCCATTCTGAGCTTACAAATCATCGAATTGGTCAACTGTTCAATGAGAATCATTTACAATAAATTAAGAAGCCATTCTGAGCTTACAAATCAATGAATCAGTCAACCGTTCGATGAGAATCAATTACAATCACGTAATAAGCCATTCCGAGCTTACAAAATACCAAATCAACAATTGTTCGATGCGAATCAATTACAATCATGTAAAAAGTCATTCTGAGCTTACAAATCATTGAATCGGTCAACCATTCGTTGAGAATCAATTACAATCACGTGACAAGCCATTCCGAGCTTACAAATGACCAAATCGGTCAACCTTTCGATTAGAATCAGCTACAATCACATAACACACCATTTTGAGCTTATAAATCACTGACTCAGTCAACCGTTTGATGAGAATCAGCTACAATCAAGTAACAAGCCATTCTGAGCTTACAAATCATAGAATCGGTCAACTATTTGATGAGAATCAATTACCATCATGTAACAAGCCATTCTGAGCTTACAAATCACTGAATCGGTCAACTGTTCGATGACAATCAGCTACAATCATGTAACAAACCATTCTGAGCTTACAAATAACTTAATCGGTCAACCGTTCAATGAGAATCAACTACAATCATGTAACAAGTCATTCTGAGTTTACAAATCATCAAATCGATCAACCATTTGGTGAGAATCAGTTACAATCACGTAACAAGCCATTCTGAGCTTACAAATCACCGAATTGGTCAATTATTCAATGAGAATTAATTACAATCATGTAACAAGTCATTCTAAACTTACATTTCACCAAATCGGTCAACCGTTTGGTGAGAATCAGCTACCATCACGTAGCAAGCCATTCTATGCTTAGAAATCACTGAATCGGTCAACCATTCGATGACTATCAGCTACAATCACGTAACAAGTCATTCTAAGCTTACAAATCACTGAATCAGTCAACTATTCGATGAGAATCATTTATAGTCATAGAAGAAGCCATTTTGAGGTTACAAATCACCGAATTGGTCACCTGTTCGATAAGAATAATCTACAATCACGTAGCAATCCATTCTGAGCTTACAAATCATTGAATCGGTCAACCGTTCGATGAAAATCAGCTACAAAAATGTAAAAAGCCATTCAGAGCTTACAAATGGCTGAATCAGTCAACTATTTGATGAGAATCAATTACAATCACATAACAAGCCATTGTGAGCTTAGAAATCACCGAATTGGTCAACCGTTCGATGAGAAACACCTACAATCACGTAACAAGCCATTCTGAGCTTAAAAATAGCCTAATCGGTGAACCGTTTGATGAGAACCAGCTATGATCACATAACAAGCCATTTTGAGCTTACAAATCACCGAATCGGTCTACCATTTGATGAGAATCAGCTACAATCTCGTAACAAGCCATTCTAAGCTTACAAATCATCGAATTGGTCAACCATTCGATGAGAATTAATTACAATCACGTAACAAGCCATTTTGACATTACAAATCACTGAATCGGTCAATCGTTTGATGAGAATCGACTATAATCACGTAACAAGCCCTTCTTAGCTTACAAATCATCGAATTGGTCAACCATTCATTGAGAATAAATTAAAATCATGTAACAAGCCATTCTTAGCTTACAAATAACTGAATCGGTCAACGATTTGATGAGAATCAGATACAATCACTTAACAAGCCATTATGAGCTGACAAATCACCGAATCGGTCAACTGTTCGATGAGAATCAATTAAAATCACCTAACAAATCACCAAATCGGTCAACTGTTCAATGAAATCAACTACAATCACGTAACAAGCCAATTTGAGCTTACAAATCACCGAATCCGTCAACCTTTCGAGAATCATCTCCAATGACGTAAATAGCCATTCTAAGCTTACAAATCATCAAATCAGTCAACCGTTATATGAGAATTAATTACAATGATGTAACAAGCCATTGTGAGCTTACAAATAACCGAATTGGTCAACCATTCTATGAGAATCAGCTACAATCATGTAAAAAGCCATTTTAGATTAGAAATAGCTTAATTTGTCAACCATTCGATGAGAATTAGCTACAATCACGTAACAAGCCATTCATAGCTTACAAATCACCGAATCGGTCAACCGTTCAATGAGAATCAACTACAATCACGTAACAAGCCATTCTGAGCTTACAAAACACTAAATCAATCAACTGTTCAATGAGAATCAATTACAACCATGTAACAAACCATTCTAAGCTTACAAATCACTGAATTGGTCAACCATTCAATGAGAATCAATTATAATGATGTAACAAGCCATTCTGAGATTACAAATTACTAAATCGGTCAACTATTCGATGAGAATCAATTACAATTAGATAATAAGCCATTCTTATCTTAAAAATCACCGAATCGATCAACCGTTCAAGGAGAATCAGCTACAATCATGTAACAAGCCATTCTAAGCTTACAAATCACCAAATCGGTCAACCATTCGATGATAATCAGCTACAATTATGTAACAAGCCAATCTAAGCTTACAAATCACCAAATCGGTCAGTCATTCAATGAGAATCAATTACAATCACGTAACAAGCCGTTATGAGCTTACAAGTCACCAAATCAGTCAACCTCTCAATGAGAATCAATTACAATATGGAAACAAGGCATTATGAGCTTAAAAATGATCAAATCGGTCAATCATTTGATTCGAATCAATTACAATCATGTAACAAGCCATTCTAAGATTACTTATCACCGAATCAGTCAACCGTTTGATGAGAATCATCTCCAATCATGTAATAATCCATTTTGATGTTACAAATCATCGAATTGGTCAACCATTCAATGATAATCAATTACAATCACATAACAAGCCATTCTAAGCTTACAAATCATCGAATTGGTAAACCATTCGATGAGAATCAATTTGAATAACGTAGCAAGCTAGTCTGAGCTTACAAATCACCGAATCAATCAACTGTTTGATAAGAATCAATTAAACTTACGTAACAAGCCATTATGAGCTTACAAATCACTGAATCGGTCAACCGTTCGATGAGAATCAACTACAATCATGTAACAAGCCATTTTGAGCTTACAAATCACCAAACCAGTGAACCATTCAATGAGAATTAGCTACAATCACGTAACAAGCCATGTTGAGCTTATAAATAACTAAATCCATCAATCGTTTGATTACAATCAATTAGAATAATGTAACAAGCCATTCTGAGCTTACAAATGACCAATTCGGTCAATCGTTTGAAGAGAATAAGCGACAATACTGTAACAAGCCATTCTGAGCTTACAAATCACTGAATCAGTCAAACATTCGATGAGAATCAGCTACAATCATGTAACAAGCCTTTTTGAGCTTACAAGTCACCGAATTAGTCAACCCTTTGATGAGAATCATTTCCAATCATGTAATAAGCCATTTTCAGGTTACAAATGATCGAATCAGTCAATCGTTCGATGATAATCAATTACAATCATGTAACAAGCCATTTTAAACTTACAAATCATTGAATCGGTCAACCGTTTGATGAGAATCAGCTACAATCATGTAACAAGCCATTCTGAGCTTAAAAATCACCGAACCGGTCAACCGTTTGATGAGAATCAATTACAATCATGTAACAAGCCATTTTGAGCTTAAAAATCACCGAATCGGTCAACCGTTCGATGAGAATCAATTACAATCATGTAACAAGCCATTCTGAGCTTACAAATCGCCGAATTGGTCAATCGTTCGATGAGAATCAATTACAATCACATAACAAGCTATTCTTAGCTTACAAATAACTGAATCAGTCAACAGTTATATAAGGATTAGCTACAATCACATAACAAGCCATTCTAAGCTTACAAATAACCGAATCGGTAAACCGTTCGATGAGAATCAATTTGAATAATGTAACAAGCCATTCTGAGCTTACAAATCACCAAATCAATGAACTGTTCGATGAGAATCAATTAGACTCATGTAACAAGCCATTCTATGCTTACAAATCATCAAATCGGTCAACCATTCGATGAGAATAAACTACAATCATGTAACAAGCAATTTTGAGCTTACAAATCACCGAATTGGTCAACCATTCGATGAGAATCATCTATAATAATGTAGCAAGCCATTCTGAGCTTACAAATCATTGAATCGGTCAACCGATCGATGAGAATCAGCAACAATCACATAACAAGTCATTCTGAGCTTACAAATCACCGAATTGGTCAACCGTTCGATGAGAATGAATTGAAATCATGTAAAAAGCCATTTTGAGCTTACAAATCACTGAATTGGTCAACCATTCGATGATAATTATTTACAATCACGTAATAAGCTATTCTAAGCTTACAAATAATAAAATCGGTCAACCATTTGATGAGAATTTTCTACAATATTGTAACAAGCCATTCTAAGCTTACAAATCACCGAAACGGTCAATGGTTTGATAAGAATCAGCTATAATCATGTAACAAGCCATTCTGAGCTTACAAATCACCGAATTGGTTAACCGTTCAATGAGAATCAATTACAATCACATAACAAACCATTCCGAGCTTACAAATCACCGAATCGGTCAACTATTCGATAAGAATAAGCTACAATCAAGTAAGAATCCATTATGAGCTTACAAATCACTGAATTGGCCAATCATTTGATGATAATCAATTACAATAATGTAACAAGCCATTCTGAGCTTACAAGTCACTGAATCGGTCAACCGTTCGATGAGAAATAACTATAATCATGTAAAAAGCCATTCTGGGCTTAGAAATCCCCGAATCTGTCAATCGCTCAAAGAGAATTAGCTACAATCACGTAACAAGTTATTTTGGGCTTACAAATTAGTGAATCGGTCAACTGTTCGATGAGAATCAGCTACGATCACGTAACAATCTATTCTGAGCTTACAAATCATTGAATTGGTCAACTGTCATGCCCCGCAAGGGAACCAGGGAAATGCACAAAGGTTTACTTTGTAAAAGAAAACCTAAGTAGAGTTTTACGAAAAATTTTGAACTTTAAAAGTTTGCAAATAAACAAAACATAATCTAACTTCTTTCCAAGGTTCCCTTAAATGTAAATTAAAAACTGATAAACTATTAACAACATTTACTAACCATACAAATTCCATTTCAAGTTCTTTATTGGAAAATACTTGAACACATTCATAGTTAATTTCTATCTAAAGATCAATTACTATAATTCCATTTTATCTAACTAACATATTGTAATAGTACAAATGATTCATCAACATTTTACATAACTTGATACATAACAAGATTACATCTTTACATTAAATAAACATCCCATATAACCCTTTTCCTATGTCTACCCATTATTACATCATTTGAAAATTACATTACATTTAAACTCCTCATAGGAGAATACATAAGTTTACAACAACATGAATAAGTACAAGTCTTCATTCTTCAACAGGTGCTCAGACAAATATGAATCTTCAGTTGTTTACATCTGCACAAGATACCTCGATAGAAAGATTTTCCACCCAACCATGTGAAACTGGTAAGGTTTCACCCCCCGTGCTAGGAGATAAACACCAAGCCCACAAGAAGGAACTTACTAGTTTTTTTTTACCAAAAGGGTTGGATAACATTTCACACAAGTAAAGTACATTTCACAAGGGATTCTAAGGTTTGGGTAGGAAATCCTAAGCAACAACCTAAGTGAGTGTCATCGCATAGCCCTCACCCCTTGGGTTGTCCTGGTACTAGCCACACTGGGCCCCGGCCCCCAAGTAGGCACATGCGGAAATCGAATGCCTTTCGTACAGACAAGCGCCATTCGATTTGTACCTACGCATAGGTACCTTCTCCCACTCCCATCCATAGCCTATCCTAGCGCTAATGGCATGGGCGAGGCACAATTTAATCTTTTTAATGTTTTGAACCCATCCCTTAAATTTTATTAGGTTATCACTTGGTTAACTAACTCATCAGTCGGTTATCCTGGTCTAGCCACTTTAGGGCCCCGGCCCCGCACTGAGAGCCACTCACTTAGGGGTTCCTAGGTTTCCTAACCCTAACCTAGTCCCGTTAGGTTTTCTTAGCAAACCACTAACATGTTCAACATTATAGCAGATCTACCCTAGGACGCTTAGGAGTCCTAAAGTTTGACTAGTTTGATTGTTGATAAAATTGAAAGTAAGAGTTTTGTTTCAGTTTTCTAGCCCCCATCCTAACATTTGTCTAAGCATGGAACTAAGAAATCAATTATTTATTTACAACTTAAAAACATTTACACAGTTAAAACATTGAATAAATATGCCCCTAGTTCAAACATTTCGCTCATCTAACAAATTTCATTACATAATATAATAATATTTAATATCACTTTGTCCGACAAGTTCTTTAATTAATATTATTATATTATATATATGTATAACCAAATTTATTACATAATATAAAACTAAACCATCAAAATAATATATCTAAAAAAAAACACCTTAACATAAACAATTTGGCATATTTCTTCAATTTTAATATTATATTATATATATATAATAATATATATTATATATATATAATATAAGTCTAATTATCAATATCATATGTATTAAATTATTTAACCCATATTTCAATTACTAATATCATATTATATGTAAAATATAATACAAATTTAATTTTAATAAAAATTCAAATTATATTATATATATATAATAATACCTATATTATATATATATAATATAATATCTAACTCAAATTAATGTTAAACACATATTATATTATATATATAATATATTAACCATATATTATACATATAATACCGAAATCACTTTTTAAATAATAAATAATAAAGCAAAAAAAATTGTTTGTTGTTTTTTTTTTTGAAACTTGCAGGGGGCCCGCTCCCGTGCGGTACCCCCGGGTACCGCCGTGGCAGCGGCCTCCCATTTTTATTTTTATTTTTTAATTTTATTTTAAAACATATTCAATAGAATTTAAAATTATCTATTACTTAACAATGTTATTAAGACAATAAATAATTACTTAATGAATATTTTAGAATGTCAAAACAATAGTAGGTTAATAAATTTATTTATATTTTTTTTTTTACAAAAGACATATACAGAAAATATAACTCTATTTATATTATAAAATATAACGTTGTGTATTTTTATTTGTTTATCTAACTTCTTATACATTTTCTAGGGTTTAATAGTTTTTAAAATATAATTCATATTATACATATAATGTATATTATATGTATAATATAATACCAATTTAATTTAAATAAAAACTTAAATTATATTATATATATAATATTATACATATTATATATATAATATAATATATTACACCATAATATTATAAAAAACACATATATTATATTATATATATAATATATTAACCATATATTATATATATAGTAAAATGTAATGCTAACCCGAAATAAATCCAAACAAAAATTTTGTTTTGTTTTAAATGCACAAGCAAAAAGGGGAAGGGGGCCCGCTCCGTGCGGTACCCCCGAGGTACCGGCGGCAGCAGGCCTGCTACTGCACATAACATTTACAAAAGAAAACATTTGTTATATTATTTCTTTGTTTTATTTTATTTTGTTACATATTTATTTCAAAACAACAAAATCAACAAGAACCTTTATTTTATAATATTATATTATATTATTTATTTTATAATATTATATTATATTATATATATATATATATATATATATATATATATATATATATATATATATATATATATATATATATATATATATATATATATATATATATATATATATATATATATATAACATTTTATATATATATACAATATAAATCTAACCGCCAATATATTTTGTTATTGCACATATATTCTTTTGAAATGTATGTTTTGAAATATCATTTTTTGTATAGTTTCCTTTTTTTTTAATTTTATTAAAAAGAAACTCTAAAAATTAAAGATAATAAATATATATATATATTTTTTAAAAAATAAATACTTATAATATATTTTCAAAAATAGAATGTTTCTAATGAACATTAATTTAATTTATAAAGCTATATTTCTTCAAGCATGAATATTAATATATATATATATATATATATATATATATATATATATATATATATATATATATATATATATATATATATATATATATATATATATATATATATATATATATATATTAAATACAACCACAGCATCTATATTTTACAGCCAATAATTTATTTCCTCACTAATGTACAAATATTTTCTACATTAATACAACTAAAGCGAAAAATATAATTTTCTTTTCCATTACAAATCTAACAAATTTATTTCTGGTGCAGGATCCAACCTGGATTCGTAGTTTGTCTGTTGCAGATGAACTCTTCAGCCTCCCGTCTGCAATTCTCCCCGGATGCAATTCCCAGCTCTTTCCTAATGTCAAACTGAAATATTATTAATAGTTTCCTTCATTTTCCAGCCTCCTCCCTTGTCTCGAAACCTACCATCATAAATATATTTTCCTCTCCAACTATATGGTTGGAGAAGTTTCTTTACGGGAAGAAACTTCTCCAACTTCCATAGTCGGTTGGAGGAGAAACTAATCTCTCCCGTAAATATAATAAAGTTTTGTTAATTTTAATTAAATTATTATCCAAAACAAGCTTTAATAACAAATTTAGTTAAATACCTCACAAGGAATTCACATAGCACAATTGGTAACTAACTAGCCCCAACTTCTAGGAGGTTTCGAGTTCAACTCCCTCCTAGCTAGTTAGTTTTATTACCAAAAGCTATTTTATTTTATCTTATTTTATTTATTTCTTAATTTATTATTTTATTTTTTTTTATCAACAACCAAGTGCTATTTTGTTAATATAATTAAGTATATATTTATTTATATTTATGAATATATATTTATACCTTAATAGACATATATGTGTTCATAAGCATATGTGTGCACCCATATGTTTATGACACATATAGTATAAATAACTCATTATTCATTTTACTAACATTTTATAACTATATAACCAGAAGATGCAAGGTACAAATAGCAACTCGATCTTAATACTAACATGAAAATCTAAACAGGGATAAGTCACTGAAACAGAAATCGATCAACAAGGACTCACAGAGATAACCTACTGACAAAGTTGAGTATCCCTAATAGTAAGAACAAGATCCAAACCCTAATAACTGATAAACCACATAATATCTCCCTACCAGGAACTGACCCGACACTTCCCACCTAAGGTGAATGATCAAGGATAAAGGTTTTCTTCTGTGAAGCTTGGTGATATCTCCATGACAACAACAATGATCGAGGATCTAAGGGATCGCTCAGACCTGTGGAGCCAGGTGGAGACGATACCCGGTACCTGCAATCCTGCATCACCAAGAAGAGATACATGTACATATATATAGATCAAATACTTGCAGACAGATGACTAGGATCGGTACATCGTGTGGACCTCACTGAGTGAGTAACTACGACTCCGTCCTGAGTCATGAAAACACATCAGACATATGTATCCATAAAACAATCGTGATAAGGGTTAGTATTCAAATCATTAAATAAAACATGTAAAACTAATACATTCTTCTAGGATCTCATAAACATATAATCAATGTAACTATAACTGAGCATATAAATATCATCTGATGAACATATAATCCTCCATGAAACATAAACATGAGTGCATAGTTCTAACCATCATAATTGAAAAGAGTCAAATCATAGTATCACTATAGGAGAGGTATTACATCAACCGTTGGATGAGAATCAGCTACAATCACGTACCAAGCCATTTTGAGCTTACAAATTTCCAAATCAGTCAACCGTTGGATGAGAATCTGCTACAATCACGTAACAAACCATTCTAAGCTTAAAAATCATCAAATTTGTCAACCGTTCTATGAGAATTAGCTACAATCACGTAACGAGCCATTCTGAGTTTACAAGTCACCAAATCGGTCAACCGTTCGATGAGAATCAATCACAATCACGTAACAAGCTATTCTAAGCTTACAAATCACCAAATCTATCAACCGTTGGATGAGAATCAGCTACAATCATGTAACAAGCCATTCTTAGCTTACAAATCAATGAATCGGTCAACCATTTGAGGAGAATAAGCTAGAATAACGTAACAAGCCATTCTGAGCTTACAAATCAATGAATTGGTAAACTATTCTTTGAGAATCAGCTACAATCACGTAACAACCCATTTTGAGTGTACAAATTACCGAATCGGCCAACTATTTGATGAGAATAAGCTACAATCATGTAACAAGCCATTTTGAGCTTACAAATCACCGAAACGATCAACCGTTTGATGAGATTCAATTGCAATCACGTAACAAGCCATTATGAGCTTACAAATCACCAAATTGGTCAACCGTTCGATGAGAATCAAATCACTGAATCAGTCAACTATTCGATGAGACTTTGGTACAATCACATACAAGCCATGTTCGATGAGAATCAGCTACAATCATGTAAATAGCCATTCTAAGCTTACAAATCACTAAATCGGTCAACCATTTGATGAGAACTAGCTACAATAACATAACAAGACATTCTGAGCTTACAAATCGCTGAATAATTCAACCATTTGATGAAAATCATCTACAATCATGTAACAAGCCATTCTGAGCTTACAAATCATGTTATTGGTCAACCCTTCGATGAGAATTAGCTACAATCAAGTAACAAGTGATTCTGAGCTCACAAATCACTGAATCGGTCAACCGTTCGATGGGAATTATTCACAATCACGTAAGAAGCTATTCTGAGCTTACAAATCACCAAATCGGTCAACCATTTGATAAGAATTAGCTACAATCAAGTAACAAGGCATTCCGAGCTTACAAATAAGAAAAATGGTCAATCGTTCGATGAGAATCACTTGCAATCATGTAACAAGCCATTTTGAGCTTACAAATTGCTGAATCGGCCAACCATTCGATGAGAATCAACTACAATCATGTAGCAAGCCATTCTGTGCCAACAAATCACTAAATCGGTCAACCTTTCGATGAGAATAAATTACAATTACATAAGAAGCCTTTCTGAGCTTACAAATCACTGAATCGGTCAACCGTTTGATGGAATTAATTACCATCACGTAGCAAGCCATTCTGAGCTTTCAAATCACCGAATCGGTCAACCATTCGATGAGAATCAATTACAATCATGTAACAAGCCATTCTGAGCTTATAAATCACCAAATCGGTCAACCGTTCGGTGAGAATCCATTACAATCACGTAATAATCTATTCTGAGCTTACAAATCACTGAATCGGTCAACTATTCATTGAGAATCAGCTACAATCATGTAACAAGCCATTCTGAGCTTACAAATCACTGAACCGGTCAACCATTCGGTGAGAATCAATTACAATCATGTAATAAGCGATTCTGAGCTTACAAATCAACAAATTGGTCAACCGTTCCATGAGAATCAACTATAAACATGTAAAAGGCCATTTTGAGCTTACAAATCACCGAATCGGTCAACTGTTCGATGTGAATCATTTGCAATCATGTAACAAGCCATTCTAAGCTTAGAAATCATCGAATTGGTCAACTGTTCGATGAGAATCAATTACAATCACATAACAAACCATTTTGAGCTTACAAATCACTGAATCAGTCAACTGTTTGATGAGAATTAATTACAATCATGTAACAAACCATTCTGAGCTTACAAATCACTGAATCATTCAACCGTTCGATGAGAATGAATTGCAATAACGTAACAAGCCATTCTGAGCTTACAAATCACCAAATTGGTCAACTATTCGATGAGAATCAATTACAATCACATAACAAACCATTTTGAGCTTACAAATCACCAAATCGGTCAACTGCTCGATGATAATTTATTACAATCACGTAAAAAGCCATTCTGAGCTTACAAATTACCGAATCGGTCAACCGTTTGATGAGAATAAGCCAAAATCACATAACAAGCCATTCTGAGCTGACAAATCATCGAATCAATCAACCGTTCGATGAGAATTGATTGCAATCATGTAGCAAGCCATTTTGAGCTTACAATCATGTAACAAGTCATTCTAAGCTTACAAATTACCAAATCGGTCAACCGTTCAATGAGAATTAATTACAATCACGTAACAAGCCATTCTAAGCCTACAAATCATTGAATCGGTCAAGTATTCAATGAGAATTAATTAGAATAATGTAACAAGCCATTCTAGGCTTAAAAATCACCAAATTGGTCAACGTTCGATGAGAATCAACTATAATCATGTAAAAATCTATTCTGTGCTTACAAATCACCGAATCGGTCAACCATTCGATGAGAATCAATTACAATCACGTAACAAGCCATTCTGAGCTTACAAATCACCAAATCGGTAAACCATTTGTTGAGAATAAATTACAATCATGTAACAATTCATTCTGAGCTTACAAATCACTGAATCGATCAACCGTTTGATGAGATTTAATTACAATCACATAACAAGCCATTCTGAGCTTACAAATCATCGATTCGGTCAACCATTCGATGAGAATCATCTCCAATCATGTAACAAGCCATTTTGAGCTTAAAAATGATCGAATTGGTGTATCATTTAATGAGAATCAACTACAATTACGTAACAAGACATTCTGAGCGTAAAAATCACTGAATTGGTCAACCATTTGATGAAAATCAATTACAATCATGTAACAAGCCATTCAGAGCTTACAAACCATCGAATCGGTCAACCATTTTATGAGAATCAGCTACAATCACGTAACAAGCCATTCTGAGCTTACAAATCACTGAATTGGACAATCATTCGATTAGAATCAATTACAATCACGTAACAAGCCATTCTTAGCTTACAAATCATTGAACCGGTCAACCGGTAGATGAGGATTAATTACAGTCACATAACAAGCCATTTTGAGCTGACAAATCACTGAATCGCTCAACTATTCGATGAGAATCAGCTACAATCATGTAACAAGCCATTAAAGCTTACAAATTTTTGAATTGGTCAACCATTCGATAAAAATTAGTTATAATCACGTAACAAGCCATTTTGAGCTTATAAATCACCGAATCGGTCAACTATTTGATGAGAATCAATTACAATCACGTAACAAGCCATTCTGAGCTTAGAAGTCATCGAATTGGTCAACTGTTCGATTAGAATAAGCTACAATCACATAACAAGCCATTATGAGCTTACAAATCACCGAGCCAGTCATGTAACCAGCCATTCTGAGCTTACAAATCATTGACTCATTCAACCATTCAATGAGAATCATCTACAATCACATAACAAGCCATTTTGAGCTTACAAATCATCGAATCGGCCAATCATTCGATGAGTATCAACAACAATCACGTAACAAGCCATTCTAAGCTAACAAATCAATGAATCGGTCAACCGTTCGATGAGAATCAACTACAATCACGTAACAAGCCATTCTAAGTTTACAAATCACTAAATCAGTCAACCGTTCGATGAGAATCAATTACAATCACGTAACAAGCCATTTTGAACTTACAAATCATCGAATCGGTCAACCGTTCAATGAGAATCAATTACAATCATGTAACAAGTCATTTTGAGCTTACAAATCACCGAATCGATCAACCATTTGGTCAGAATCATCCCCAATCACATAACAAGCCATTCTAAGCTTACAAATCACCGAATCGGTCAACCGTTTGATGAGAATCAATTACAATCACATAATAAAGCATTGTGAGCTTACAAATCACCGAATCGGTCAACCGTTCGATGAGAATAAGTTACAATCACATAACATGCCATTCTGAGCTTGCAAATCACCAAATCAGTCAACCTTTCGAGGAGAATCAATTACAATCACATAACAAGCTATTATGAGTTTACAAAACACTGACTCGGTCAACCATTCGATGAGAATCAGCTACGATCACACAACAAGCCATTCCGAGCTTACAAATCACCGAATCGGTTAACCCGATGAGAATGAAAAAAATTATGTAACAAGCCATTGTGAACTTACAAATCACTGAATCGGTCAACCGTTCGATGAGAATCATTTACAATCACATAACAAGCTATTTTGAGCTTAAAAATCACTGAATCGGTCAACTGTTTGATGAGAATCAGCTACAATCACGTAACAATCCATTATGAGCTTACAAATCACTTAATCGGTCAACCGTTCGATGAGAATTAGCTACAATCATGTAACAAGCCATTTTGAGTTTAGAAATCACTGAATTGGTCAACTGTTGGATGAGAATCAGCTACAATCACGTAACAAGTCATTGTGTGCTTACAAATCACCGAATTGATCAACCGTTCAATAAGAATCAGCCACAATCAGGTAACGAGGCATTCTGAGCTTACAAATCAGTGAATCGCTCAACCCTTCGATGAGAATCAGTTACAATCACATAACAAGCCGTTCTAAGCTTAGAAATCACTGAATCAGTCAATCGTTCGATGAGAATCAATTACAATCACGTAACAAGCCATTTTGAGCTTATAAATGAATGAATCGATAAACCGTTTGATTAGAATCAGCTACACTCATGTAACAAGCCATTTCGAGCTTATAAATCACCCAATCAGTCAATCGTTCGATGCGAATCAACTATTATCACGTAACAATCTATTCGGAGCTTACAAATCACCGAATCGATCAACCGTTCTATGAGAATCAACTACAATCACGTAACAACCCATTACGAGCTTACAAATCACCAAATTAGTCAACCGTTTGATCAAAATCAATTACAATCACTTAACAAGGTATTCTAAGCTTACAAATCACCAAATAAGTCAACCGTTCGATGAGAATCAACCACAATCATGTAACAAGCCATTTTGAGCTTATAAATCACCGAATTATTCAACCATTCGATGAGAATCAACTATAATTACATAACAAGCCATTTTAAGCTTACAAATGATCGAATCCATCAACCGTTCGATTAGAATCAGCTAAAATCACGTAGAAGCCATTCTGAGCTTACAAATCACCAAATCAGTCAACTGTTTGATGAGAATAAATTACAGTCACGTAACAAGCTATTCTAAGTTGACAAATCACTGAATCGGTCAACCGTTCGATGAGAATCAATCACAATCATGTAACAAGCCATTGTGAGCTTACAAATAACTAAATCGGTCAACCAGTCGATGAGAATCAATTGTAATCATGTAACAAGCCATTTCGAGCTTACAAATAATTAAATCGGTCAACTATTTGATGAGAATCAATAACAATCACGTAACAAGCCATCCTAAGCTTGCAAATCGTCGAATCGGTCAACCGTTTGATGAGAATCAGCTACAATCATGTAACAAGCCATTCTAAGCTTACAAATCACTGAATCTGTTAACTATTTAATGTGAATCAATTACAATCACGTAACAAGCAATTTTGAGCTTACAAATCATCGGATCAGTCAACCGGTCGATGAGAATCAATTACAATCACGTAACAAGCCATTCTGAGCTTAGAAGTCACCGAATCGGTCCTTCCATGAGGATTAGCTACAATTACTAAACAAGCTATTTTGAGCTTACATATCACCGAATCGATCAACTGTTTGAAGAGAATCAGCTACAATCACGTAACAAGCCATTCTGAGCTTGCAAATCACTAAATCGGTCTACTGTTCGATGAGAATCAGCTACAATCACGTAAGAAGCCATTCGAGCTTACAAATCTTTGAATCGGTCAACCATTCGATGAGAATCAATTACAATCATGTAACAAGCCATTCTGAGATTACAACTCACCGAATTGGTAAACCGTTCGATGAGAATCAACTACAATCACATAACAAGCCATTCTGAGCTTAAAAATCCTCGAATCGGTTAAGTAACTAGCCATTTTGAGCTAACAAATCATAGAATCGGTTAAATGTTCGATGAGAATCATTTACAATCACGTAACAAGTAATTTTGAGTTTACAAATCACCGAATCGGCCAACCGTTTGATGAGAATCAGCAACAATCACGTAACAAGCCATTCTGAGCTGACAAATCACCAAATCGGTCAACCGTTCGATGAGAATCAGCTACAATCACGTAACAAGCCATTCTAAGCTTACAAATCACCGAATTGGTCAACCGTTCAATGAGAATCAATTGCAATAACGTAACAAGCCATTCTAAGCTTACAGATCACTGAATCGGTCAATCATTTGATGAAAATCAATTACAATCACGTAACAGGCCATTCTGAGCTTACAAATCACTGCATCAGTCAACCGTTTGATGAGAATCAATTACAATCATGTAACAAGTCATTCTAAGCTTACAAATCACTGAATTGGTCAACCATTCGATGAGAATCAACCCCAATCACGTAACAAGCCATTCAGAGCTTACAAATCATCGAATCAGTCAACCGTTCCATGAGAATCAATTAGAATCATGTAATAAGCCATTGTGAGCTTAAAAATTAGTGAATCGGTCAACCGTTTGATGAGAATAAGCTACAATCAAGTAACACATCATTTTAGCTTACAAATCACTAAATCGGTCAACCTTTCGACGAGAATCAATTACAATGACATAAAAAGCTATTCTGAGGTTACAAATCACCGATTCGGTCAATTATTGGATGAAAATCAGCTACAATCACATAAAAACCCATTCTGAGCTTACAAAATACTGAATCAGTCAACCGATTGATCAGAATCATGTATAATCACGTAACAAGTCATTCTGAGCTTACAAATCACCGAATTGGTCAACCGTTCGATGAGAATCATTCCCAATCACGTAACAAGCAATTCCTAGCTTACAAATCATCGAATTCGTCAATCATTCGATGAGAATCAATTACAATCATGTAACAAGCCATTGTGAGCTTACAAATCATCGAATCGGTCAACCGTTCGACGAGAATCAATTACAATCATGTAACAAGCCATTCTGAGCTTATAAATCACTGAATCAGTCAACCATTCGATGAGAATCAATTACAATCACGTAACAAGCCATTCAAAGCTTACAAAGCACCGAATCGGTCAACCGTTCGATGAGAGTCAATGACAGTCTCACAACAAGCCATTCTAAGCTTACGAATCACCGAATTGATCAACCGTTCAATGAAGATCAATTACAATCATGTAACAAGTCATTTTGAGCTTACAAATCACTGAATCAGTCAACTATTCGATTAGAATCAGCTACAATCACATAACAAATCATTGTGAGCTTACAAATCACCAAATCAGTCAACCGTTCGATGAGAATCAGTTACAATCACGTAAAAATCCATTCTAAGCTTACAAATCACCAAATCGATCAACCGTTCGATGAGACTCAATTACAATAACAAGCCATTCTGAGCTTACAAATCACCGAATCGATCAACCAATCGATGAAAATCATCCCCAATCACATAACAAGCCATTCTGAGCATAGAAATCACCAAATTGGTAGACCATTTGATGAGAATCGATTACAATCACATAACAAGCAATTGTGAGCTTACAAATCACTGAATCGGTCAACCGTTCGATGATAATCAATTGCAATCACCTAATAAGCCATTCTGAGCTTACAAGTCACCAAATCAGTCAACCGTTCCATGAAAATCAATTGCAATCACATAACAAGCCATTTTGAGCTTACAAAGCACCGAATCGGTCAACCATTCGATGAGAATCAACTAAAGTCATGGAACAAGCCATTCTAAGCTTACAAATCACCGAATCGGTCAACCGTTCAATGACAATAAATTACAATCATGTTATGCCATTTTGTGCTTACAAACCACCAAATAGGTAAACCGTTCGATGAAAATCAATTACAATCAGGTAATAAGCTATTATGAGCTTACAAGTCACTGAATCCATCAACCGTTTGATGAAAATTAGCTACAATCACGTAACAATCCATTTTGAGCTTACAAATCACGGAATCGGTCAATCGTTCGATTAGAATAAGCTATAATCACGTAAGAAGTCATTGTGAGCTTACAAATCACAGAAGCGGTCAACCGTTCGATGAGAATCAACTACAATCACTAAACAAGCCATTCTGAGCTACAAATCATCGAATCGGTCAACCTTTTGAAGAGAATCAGCTACAGTCACATAACAACCTATTTTGAGCTTACAAATCATAGAATCAATCTATCATTTGATGAGAATCAATTGTAATAACGTAACAAGCCATTCTGAGCTTACAAATCACTAAATCGGTCAACCATTGGTGAGAATTAGCTATAATCACGTAACAAGGTATTTTGAGCTTATAAATTACCGAATCGGTCTACTATTCGATTAGAATCAACTACAATCATGTAACAAACCATTCTAAGCTTACAAAACACCGAATCAGTCAATCGTTCAATGAGAATCAGCTACAATCATGTAACAAGCCATTCTGAGGTTACAAATCATTGAATCGGTCAACCGTTCAATGAGAATCAGCTACAATCATGTAACAAGCCATTCTGAGCTTACAAATCACTGAATCGGTCAACGATTCAATGAGAATCAATTACAATCATGTAACAAGCCATTCTGAGCTTACAAATCACCAAATCGATCAACCGTTCGATGAGAATTAGCTACAATCTTGTAACAAGCCATTCTGAGCTTACAAATCACCGAATCGGTCAACTGTTCAATGAGAATCAATTACAATCATGTAACAAGCTATTCTATGCTTACAAATAATTAAATCGGTCAACCATTCGATGAGAATCAATTACAATCACATAACAAGCCATTATTAGCTTCCAAATCACTGAATCAGTCAACCATTCGATGTGAATCAGCTACAATCACGTAACCAGCCAGTCTGAGCTTACAAATCATCGAAACGGTAAACTGTTCAATGAGAATCAATTACAATCATGTAACAGGTTATTTTGGGCTTACAAATCACTAAATCGGTGAACTATTCAATGAGAATTAGCCACAATCTCGTAACAAGCCATTCTGAGCTTACAAATCATTGAATCGGTCAACTGTTCGATGAGAATCAATTACAATCATGTAACAAGCTATTCTATGCTTACAAATCACTGAATCGGTCAACAGTTCGATGAGAATCAATTACAATCATGTAACAAGCCATTATTAGCTTCTAAATCATTGAATCAGTCAACCATTTGATGTGAATCAGCTACAATCACATAACCAGCCAGTTCGAGCTTACAAATCATCAAAATCGTAAACCGTTCAATGAGAATCAATTGCAATCATGTAACAAGCCATTCTAAGCTTACAAATCATCGAATCGATCAACCGTTCGATGACAATCAGCTACAATCACGTAACAAGCCATTCTGAGCTTACAAATCACTGAATCAATGACGTAACAAGCCATTTTGTACTTACAAATAACCAAATCGATAAACCGTTCGAGGAGAATCATCTACAATCATGTAGCAAGCCATTCTGAGCTTACAAATCACCAAATTGGTCAACCTTTCAATGAGAATCAATTACAATCATGTAACAAGCCATTCTGAGCTTACAAATCATTGAATCGGTCAACCGTTCGATGAGAATAAATTACAATCACGTAACAAGAAATTCTTAGCTTACAAATCACTGAATCGGTGAACTATTCGATGAGAATCAATTACAATCACGTAACAAGCTATTCTGAGCATACAAATCACCGAATCGGTCAACGATTTGATGAAAATCATCTCCAATGACGTAACAAGCCATTCTGAGCTTACAAATAACTAAATCATTCAACTGTTTGATGAGAATCCATTACAATCACGTAACAAGCTATTCTGAGTTTACAAATTACCAAATCGGTCAACCGTTCGATGACAATCAACTACAATCACGTAACAAGTCATTGTGCGCTTACAAATCACTGAATCGGTCAATCGTTTGATGAGAATTAGCTATAATCACATAACAAGCCATTCTGAGCTAACAAATCACTGAATCAGTCAACCGTTCTATGAGAATTAGCTACAATCACGTAACAACCCATTATGAGCTTACCAATCACCGAATCAGTGAACCATTTGATGAGAATCAATTACAATCACGTAACAAGCTATTCTGAGCTTACAAATCACCAAATCAGTGAACCATTCGATGAGAATCAATTACAATCATGTAACAAGCCATTCTAAGCTTATAAATTATTGAATCCTTCAACCGTTCGATGAGAATTGGCTACAATCACATAACAACCCATTCTAAGTTTACAAATCACTGAATCGGTCAACTGTTCGACGGGAATTGGCTAAAATCACATAACAAGCCATTCTAAGTTTACAAATCACTGAATCAATCAATGATTCAATGAGAATCAATTACAATCATGTAACAAGCCATTATGAGCTTACAAATCACTCTATCGTTCAACCATTTGATGACAATAAATTACAATCATATAACAAGTCATTGTGAGCTAACAAATCATCGAATCGGTCAACCGTTTGATGAGAATCAGCTACAACACGTAGCAAGCCATTCTGAGCTTACAAATCACCAAATCGGTCAACTGTTTGATGAGAATAATTTACAATCACGTAACAAGCCATTGTGAGCTTACAAATCACCGAATCGGTCAACCATTCGATGAGAATCAATTACAATCACGTAATAAACCATTCTGAGCTTACAAATCACGAAATCAGTCAACTGTTCGATGAGAATAAATTACAATCACGTAAAAACCCATTTTGAGCTTACAAATCACCGAATCGGTCAACCGTTCGATGAGAATCAATTACAATCACATAACAAGCCATTTTGACCTTACAAATAACTGACTCAGTCAGCCATTCGATGAGAATCATCTCCAATCATGTAAGAAACCATTTTCAGCTTACAAATCACTGAATCGGTCAACCATTTGATGAGAATTAATAACAATCACGTAACAACCCATTATGAGCTTACAAATCAATGAATCGGTCAACTGTTCTATGAGAATCAGCTACAATCATGTAACAACCCATTCTGAGTTTACAAATCATTGAATCGGTGAACCGTTCGATGAAAATCTATTACAATCACGTAATAGTCCATTCTTAGCTTACAAATCACCGAATTGGTCAACCGTTTGATGAGAATAAGCTACAATCATGTAACAAGCCATTCTAAGCTTACAAATCACTAAATTGCTCAACCATTCGATGAGAATAAGCTACAATAATGTAATAAGCCATTTTGAGCTTACAAATCACCGAAATCGTTAACCATTTGATGAGAATCAATTACAATCTCGTAACAAGCCATTCTTAGCTTACAAATCACTAAATCAGCCAACTGTTCGATGAGAATTAGCTACAATCATGTAGCAAGCCATTCTAAGCTTACAAATCACCGAATCAGTCAACCGTTTGATGAGAATTAGCTACAATCATGTAACAAGCCATTCTAAGCTTACAAATCACCAAATTGGTCAACCATTCGATGAGAACTAGCTACAATCACGTAACAAGCCATTCTGAGCTTACAAATCACTCGGTCAACCGTTTGATGAGAATCAATCTAAATCACCTAACAAGCCATTGTGAGCTTACAAATAACTGAATCGGTCAACCGTTCAATGAGAACCAATTGCAATCGTGTAACCATTCAATGAGAATCAATTACAATCACGTAACAAGCCATTGTGAGCTTACAAATCACTGAATCGGTCAACCGTTTGATGCGAATCAGCTACAATCACATAACAAGCCATTCTGAGCTTACAAATAATGGACTCGATCAACCGTTTGATGAGAATCAATCTAAATCACCTAGCAAGCCATTGTGAGCTTACAAATCACTGAATCGGTCAACTGTTCGATGAAAATCAATTGCAATAATGTAACAAGCCATTTTGAGCTTACAAATCAATGAATCGGTCAACCATTCGATGAGAATCAATTACAATCATGTAACAAGCCATCCTGAGCTTGCAAATCACCGAATTGGTCAACCGTTTGATGAGAATCAACTACAATCATGTAACAAGCCATTTGAAGCTTACAAATTACCGAATTGGTCAACTGTTCGATGAGACTGAATTACAAACACGTAATAAGACATTTTCAGCTTACAAATCACTAAATCGGTCAACCGTTCGATGAGAATCAAATACAATCACATAACAAACCATTATGAGCTGACAAGTCACCGAATCCGTCGTTCCATGAGAATTAGCTACAATCACTAAACAAGCCATTCTAAGCTTACAAATCACCGAATCAGTCAACCGTTTGAAGAGAATCAGCTACAGTCACGTAACAACCCATTTTGAGCTTACAAATCACTGAATTGGTCAATCGTTCGATGAGAATCAATTGCAATGATGTAACAAGCCATTTTGAGATTAAAAATCACTGAATTGGTCAACCATTCGATGAGAATCAACTACAATCACATAATAAGCCATTTTGAGCTTATAAATCACTGAATCTATCTACCGTTCGATGAAAAATAGCTACAATCATGTAACAAGCCATTCTTAGCTGACAAATCACTAAATCAGTCAGCCATTCGATGAGAATAAGCTACAATCACGTAACAAGCCATTCTAAGCTTACAATTCACCGAAATGGTTAACCGTTCGATGAGAATCAATTGCTATTATGTAACAAGCCATTGTGAGCATACAAATCATTGAGTCGGTCAACCATTCTATGAAAATCAGCTACAATCATGTAACAACCCATTATGAGCTTACAAATCAGAAAATCAATCAACTGTTCGATGAGAATAAATTACAATCATGTAGAAAGCCATTCTTAGCTTACAAATCACTGAATTGATCAACCGTTTGATGAGAATCAGCTACAATCACGTAATAAGCCATTCTGAGCTTACAAATCACTGAATCATTCAACCATTCGATGAGAATCAATTACAATGACATAACAAGCTATTCTTAGCTTACAAATTACTGAATCAATCAATCGTTCGATGAGAATTAATTACAATCACGTAACAGGCCATTCGTAGCTAACAAATCATTGAATTGGTCAATCTTTTGATGAGAATCAGTTAAAATCACGTAACAAACCATTTCGAGCTTACAAATCACCGAAACAGTCAACCGTTCAATGAGAATCAGCTACAATCACCTAAGAAGCCATTCTAAGCTTACAAATAACTGAATCGGTCAACCGTTTGATGAGAATCAACTAGAATCACATAACAAGCGATTTTGAGATTACAAATCATTGAATTGGTCAACCGTTTGATGAGAATCAATTACAATCACGTAACAAGCCATTCTAAGCTTACAAATCATGAAATCGGTGAACCGTTCTATGAGAATCAGGTATAATCACGTAACAAGCCATTTTGACCTTACAAATCACAGAATCTATCTATAGTTCGATGAGAATCACCTACAATCACAAAACAAGCCATTCTTAGCCTACAAATCACTCAATTAGTCAACTATTTGATGAGAATCAATTACAATCACGTAACAACCCGTTATGAGCTTACAAATCACCGAATCATTCAACTGTTCAATAAGAATCAATTACAATCACATAACAACCCATTGTGAGCTTACAAATCAAAGAATCGATCAACCGTTTGGTGAGAATCAACTACAAACACATAACAAGCCATTCTAAGATTACAAATCACCAAATCGGTCAATCATTTGATAAGAATCAGCTACAATCATGTAACAAGCTATTCTGAGCTTAAAAATCACCAAATCAATGGACCGTTCGATGAGAATCAGCTACAATCACGTAACAAGCCATTATGAGCTTACAAATCACTGAATCGGTCAACCATTCAGTGAGAATCAACTAAAATAATGTAACAAGCCATTCTGAGCGTACAAATTACCGAATCGGTCAACCGTTCGATGAGAATCAGCTACAATCATGTAACAAGCCATTCAGAGCATACAAATCACCGAATCAGTCAACCGTTCGATAAGAATAAATTACAATCATGTAGCAAGCCATTTTGAGCTTACAAATCATTGAATCGGTCAATCGTTCGATGAGAATAAATTACAATCACGTAACAAGCCATTCTAGGCTTACAAATCACCGAACCGGTCAACCGTTCGATGAGAATTAATTACAATCATGTAACAAGCCATTCTGAGCTTACAAATCACCGACTCGGCCAACCGTTCGATGAGAATCATCTCCAATCACGTAACTAACCATTTTGACCTTACAAATCACCGAATTGGTCAACCATTTGATGAGAATCATCTCCAATCAAGTAACAACCATTCTGAGCTTACAAATCACCGAATCAGTCAATCGTTCAATGAGATTCATCTACAATCATGTAACAAGCCATTTTGAGCTTACAAATCACCGAATCGGGCAACTGTTCGATGAGAATTAGCTAATATGAAAATCAATTACAATCACGTACGAAGCCATTGCGAGTTTACAAATCACTGAATCGGTCAGCCGTTCGATGAGAATCAGTTGCAATCATGAAACAAGCCATTCTGAGCTTACAAATCATAGAATCAGTCAACCGTTTGATAAGAAGCAATTACAATCATGTAATAAGCCATTGTGAGCTTACAAATCACCGAATTGGTCAACCGTTCGATGAGAATTAATTACAATCATGTAACAAGCCATTCTGAGCTTACAAATCACCAAATCGGTCAACTGTTTGATGACAATCAATAACAATTACGTAACAGGCCATTCTTAGCTTACAAATCACCAAATTGGTCAACTGTTCGATGAGAATAAGCTACAATCATGTAAGAAGCCATTATGAGCTGACAAATCATCAAAACGGTCAAGCGTTTGATGAGAATCAATTACAATCACGTAACAAGCCATTATGAGCTTACAAATCACCAAATCGGTCAACCGTTCGATGAGAATAAATTACAATCACGTAACAACCCATTCTGAGCATAGAAATCACTGAATCGGTCAACTATTCGATGAGAATCAACTACAATCATGTAGCAAGCCATTTTGAGCTTACAAATCATTGAATTGGACAATCGTGTGATGAGAATGAGCTACAATCATGTAGCAAGCCATTCTAAGCTTACAAATTATAGAATCGGTCAACCGTTTGATGAGAACTAGCTACAATCACGTAAGAAGCTATTCTGAGCTTACAAATCATTGAATCTATCAATGGTTCGATGAAAATCAACTACAATCAGGTAACAAGCCATTCTGAGCTTAGAAATCACCAAATTGGTCAACCGTACGATGAGAATCAATTACAATCATGTAAGAAGCCATTTTGAGCTTATAAATCACCAAAACGGTCAATCGTTTGATGAGAATAAACTACAATCACGTAAAAAGACATTCTGAGCTTACAAATCACCGAATCAGTCAACCGTTCAATGAGAATCAATTACAATCACATAACAACCCATTCTGAGCTTACAAATCACCGAATCGGTCAACTGTTCGGTGAGAATCAGCTACAATCACGTAGCAAGCCATTGTGAGCATACAATTCACTGAATCGATCAATCGTGTGATGAAAATGAATTACAATCATGTAACAAGCCATTCTAAGCTTATAAATCACCGAATCGGTCAACCGTTCGATGAGAACTAGCTACAATCGCGTAACAAGCCATTCTAAGCTTACAAATCATTGAATCGGTCAATTGTTCGATGAGCATGAACTACAATCACGTAGCAAGACATTTTCAACTTACAAATCACTGAATCAGTCAACCGTTTGATGAGAATCAACTACAATCACGTAACAAGCCATTCCGAGCTTAAGAATCACTGAATCGGTCAACTGTTTGATGAAAATCAATTATAATCACATTATAAGCCATTCTGAGCTTACAAATCACCGAATCGGTCAACTGTTTGATTAGAATTAATTACAATGATGTAACAAGCCATTCTGAGCTTACAAATCCCTGAATCGGTCAACTATTCAATGATAATCATCTCCAATCAGGTAACATGCCATTCTGAGCTTACAAATCACCGAATCGGTCAACTGTTCTACAAGAATCAGCGACAATCACGTAACAAGCCATTCTGAGCTTATAAATCATAGAATCAATCAACTATTTGATGAGAATCAATTACAATCACGTAAAAGGCCTTTCTGAGCTTACAAATCATTGAATTAGTTAACCGTTGAATGAGAATCAGCTACAATCATGTAACAAGCTATTCTCAGCTTACAAATCACCAAATCGGTCAACCGTTCGATGAGAATCATTTACGATTAATCACGTAACAAGCCATTTTGAGCTTAGAAATCACCGAATCTATCAACCATTCGATGAGAATCAATTACAATCACATAAGCCATTCTGAGCTTACAAATCACTAAATCGGTCAACCCTTTGATCATAATTAATTACCATTACGTAACAAGCCACTCTGAGCTTATAAATCACCGAATCGGTCAACCATTCGATGAGAATAAATTACAATCATGTAATAAGCCATTCTTAGCTTACAAATCATCGAATCGGTCAACCATTCAATGAGAATTAATTACAATAATGTAACAAGCCATTTTGAGCTTACAAATCACTGACTCAGTCAAGCGTTTGTTGAGAATCATCTCCAATCATGTAACTAACCATTTTGAGCTTACAAATCACTGAATCGTTCAACTATTGGATGAGAATCATCTCCAATCATGAAACAAGCCATTCCAAGCTTACAAATAACTGAATCGGTCAATTGTTCGATGAGATTCATCTACAATCATGTAACAAGCCATTCTAAGCATACAAATCACCGAATCGATCAACTATTCGATGAGAATACGCTACAATGAGAATCAATTACAAACATGTAACTAGCCATTGTAAGCTTAAAAATAACTGAATCGGTCAACCATTTGATGAGAATCAATTACAATCACGTAACAAGCCATTCTGAGCTTACAAATCATAGAATCGGTCAACCGTTCGATAAGAAATAATTACAATCATGTAATAAGCCATTGTGAGCTTACAAATCACCGAATCAGTCAACTGTTCTATGAGAATCAATTACAATCATGTAACAAGCCATTCTAAGTTTACAAGTCATCGAATTGGTCAACAGTTCGATGAGAATCAACGACAATTGCGTAACAAGCCATTGTGAGCTTACAAATTACTGAATCGGTCAACCGTTTGATGAGAATCATCTCCAATCATGTAACAAGCCATTCTGAGCTTACAAATCACTGAATCTATCAACCGTTCGCTGAAAGTCAATTACAATCACGTAACAAGCCATTCTGAGCTTACAAATTAGTGAATCGGTCAACCGTTCGAAGAGAGTCAATTAGCATAACAAGCCATTCTGAGCTTACAAATCATCGAATCGGTCAAGCATTCGATGAGAATCAGCTACAATCACATAACAAGTTATTCTGACCTTACAAATCACCAAATCAGTCAACCATTATATGAGAATTAGCTAGAAAGATGTAACAGCCTATTTTGAGCTTACAAATCTCTGAATCGGTCAACCATTCGATGAGAATCAGCTACAATCACGTAACAAGCCATTATGAGCTTACAAATCACTGAATCGATCAACCATTTGATGAGAATCAACTACAGTCATGTAACAAGCCATTCAAGCTTACAAATCATTGAATTAGTCAATCGTTAGATGAGAATCAAGTACAATCAACTAACAAGCCATTTTGAGCTTACAAATCACTGATCGGTCAATCATTCGATGAGAATTAATTCAATCATGTAAAAGGCCATTCTGAGCTTACAAATCACCCAATCGTTCAATCATTCGATGAGAATCAGCTACAATCATGTAGCAAGCCATTCTGACTTTACTAATCACCGAATCGGTCAACCATTCGAAGAGAATCAGCTACAATAATGTAGCAAGCCAGTCTGAGCTTACAAATCACCAAATCGGTTAAAGGTTCGACAAGAATTATCTACAATCACATAACAAGCCATTCTGAGCTTACAAATAAATGAATCGATCAACCATTGGATGAGAATCAGCTACAATCATGTAAAAGCCATTCTGAGCTTATAAATCATTGAATCAGTCAACCGTTCGATGAGAATCAGCTACAATCACATAACAAGCCATTCTGAGCTTACAAATCATTGAATCGGTCAACCGTTTGATGAGAATAAACTACAGTCACATAACAAGCCATTCTGAGCTTACAAATCACCGAATCGGTCAACCATTCGATGAAAATCTATAGCAATCTCCTAACAATCCATTTTGAGCTTACAAATCACAGAATTGGTCAACCGTTCGATGAGAATCATCTATAATCACATATAAAGCCATTCTGAGTTTATAAATCACTAAATCTGTCAACTATTTGATGAGAATTAGCTACAATTATGTAACAAGCAATTCTGATCTTACAAATCACCAAATCAGTCAACCGTTTGATGATAAACAATTACAATCTCATAACAAGCCATTGTGAGCTTACAAATTCGCAAATCAGTCAATCATTTGATGAGAATCAATTACAATCACGTAACAAACCATTCTGAGATTAGAAATCACCGGATCGGTCAACCGTTTGATGAGAATCAATTACAATCATGTAACAAGACATTCTGAGCTTACAAATCACCAAATCGGTCAACCGTTCGATGACAATCAGCTACAATCACATAACAAGCCATTCTGAGCTTACAAATCACCGAATCCATCAACCGTTCGACAAGAATTAGCTATAATAACCTAACAAGCCATTTTGAGCTTACAAAGCACCGAATGAGTCAACCATTTTATGAAAATTAGCTACAAACACGTAACAAGGCATTTTGAGCTTAAAAATCAATGAATCGGTCAACTATTCAATGAAAATAAATTACTATCACGTAACAAGCAATTTTGAGCTTACAAATCACCGAATCAGTCAACCCTTCGATGAGACTCAATTACAATCACATAACAAGCCATTCTATGCTTACAAATCTTCGAATTAGTCAACTATTCAATGAGAATCAATTACAATTATATAACAAGACATTCTAAACTTACAAATCACCGAATCGGTCAACCATTGGATGAGAATCATCTCCAATCACGTACAAATCCATTCTGGGCTTACAAATCATTGAATCGGTTATCCATTGGATGAGAATCAATTACAATCACGTAACAAGCCATTCTGTGCTTACAAATCACTGAATCGGTCAACCGTTTGATGAAAATAAATTACAATCACGTAAAAAGCCATTATGAGCTTACAAATCATGAAATCGGTCAATCGTTTGATGAGAATCAATTGCAATCACGTAACAAGTCATTCTTACCTTACAAATCACTGAATTGGTCAGCCGTTCGATGAGAAATAATTACAATCACATAACAAGCAATTCTGAGCTTAAAAATCACTGAGTTGGTCAACGTTCGATGAGAATCAGCTACAATCACGTAAAAAGCTATTCTGTGCTTACAAATCACTGAATCGGTCAACCGTTTGATAAGAATTAATTACAATCACGTAACAAGCCATTCTGAGCCTACAAATCATCAAATCGGTTAGCCGTTCAATGAGAATCAATTGCAATCACGTAACAAGCCATTATAAGCTTACAAATCACTGAATCGGTCAACTGTTCAATGAGAATTAATTACAATAATGTAACAAGCCATTCTAAGCTTAAAAATAACTGAATTGGTCAACGTTCGATGAGAATTAGCTGCAATCACATAAAATGCTATTTTGTGCTTACAAATCATCGAATCGATCAACCATTCGATGAGAATGAATTACAATCACATAACAAGCCATTTTGAGCTTACAAATCACCGCATCAGTCAACCGTTCGATGACAATCAATTACAATCATGTAACATGTCGTTCTAAGCTTACAAATCACCAAATCAGTCAACTGTTCGATGAGAATTAATTACAATCACATAACAAGCCATTCTGAGCCTACAAATCATCGAATCAGTCAGCCATTCAATGAGAATCAATTGCAATCACGTAACAAGCCATTCTGAGATTACAAATCATCGAATCGGTCAACTGTTCAATGAAAATTAATTAGAATAATGTAACAAGCCATTCTGAGCTTAAAAATCACTGAATTGGTCAACGTTCGATGAGAATCAACTACAATCACATAACAAGCCATTCTGAGCTTACAAAAAACTAAATCGGTCAACCATTCAATGAGAATCAATTACAATCATGTAACAAGCCATTCTGAGCTTACAAATCATCGAATCAGTCTACCATTTGATGAGAATTAGCTAAAATCATGTAACAAGCCATTCTGAGCTTACAAATTCAGGAATCGATCATGTTACAAGCCATTCTGAGCTTACAAATCACCAAATTAGTCAACTATTCGATGAGAATCAATTACATTCACGTAATAAGCTATTTTGAGCTTACAAATCACTGAATTGGTCAACAGTTCAATGAAAATCAGCTACAATCACATAACAACCCATACTGAGCTGACAAATCAATGAATCGGTCAACCGTTCAATGAGAATCTGCTACAATGATGTAACAAGCCATACTGAGCTTACAAGCCACCAAATCAGTCAACCGTTTGATGAGAATCAACTACAATCACGTAACAAGCTATTCTGAGCTTACAAATTACTGAATCGGTCAACCGTTTGATGAGAATTAGCTACAATCATGTAACAAACCATTTTGAGCTTACAAATGACATAATCCATGAACCATTTGATTAGAATCACCAAAAATCACGTAACAAGTCATTCTGAGCTTACAAATAACTGAATCGATCAACCACTAGATGAGAATAAGCTACAATCACTTAACAAGCCATTGTGAGCTGACAAATCAATGAATCGGTCAACTGTTCAATGAGAATCAGCTACAATTATGTAACAAACCATTAAAGCTTACAAATCTTTGAATTGGTCAACCGTTCGATGAGAATTTGTTACAAACACGTAACAAGCCATTCTGAGCTTATAAATCACCAAATCAGTCAACCATTCAATGAGAATCAATTACAATCACGTAACAAGCCATTCTGAGCTTACAAGTCACCAAATCGGTCAACCCTTTGATGAGAATTAGCTACAATCATGTAACAAACCATTCTGAGCTTACTAATAACTTAATCAGTCAACCATTTAATGAGAATTAGGTATAATCACGTAACAAGCCATTGTGAGCTTACAAATCAATGAATCGGTCAACCATTCGATGAGAATTAGCTAAAATCACGTAACAAGCCATTCGAGCTTACAAATCTTTGAATTAGTCAACCGTTCGATGAGAATCAGTTACAATCACGTAACAAATCATTATGAGCATATGAATCACTAAATCCGTCAACCATTCAATGAGAATCAATTACAATCATGTAACAACCCATTCTGAGGTTACAAGTCACCGAATTGGTCAATCGTTCGATGAGAATCAGCTACAATCATGTAACAGGACATTTTGAGCTTACAAATCACCGAATCGTTCAACGATTCGATGAGAATTGTCTACAATCACGTAACAAGCCATTTTGAGATTACAAATCATCGAATCGGCCAATCATTCGACGAGAATCAACAATAATCACATAACAAGCCATTTTGAGCTGACAAATCACCGAGTCAATCAACCGTTCCATTAGAATAAGCTACAATCATGTAACAAGCCATTCTAAGCTTACAAATCACCGAATCAATCAACCGTTTGATGAGAATGAATTACAATCATGTAACAAGCCATTCTGAACTTACAAATCACCAAATCGGTCAACCGTTCAATGAGAATCAATTATAATCATGTAACAAGTCATTCTGAGCTTACAAATCACTAAATTGGTCAACCGTTTGGTGAGAATCATCTCGAGTCATGTAACAAGCCATTCTGAGCTTACAAATAATCGAATCAGTCAACCGTTCGATGAGAATCAATTACAATCACCTAATAAGCCATTGTGAGCTTACAAATCACCGAGTCGGTCAAGCGTTCGATGAGAATAAGTTACAATCACGTAACATGCCATTCTGAGCTTACAAATCACCAAATCAGTTAATGTTTCAAGGAGAATCAATTACAATCACGTAACAAGCTATTATGAGCTTACAAAACAATGACTCAATCAATAATTCGATGAGAATCAGCTACAATCACACAACAAGCCATTTTGAGCTTACAAATCACTGAAACAGTCAACCCAATGAGAATGAATAATAATTATGTAACAAGCCATTATGAATTTACAAATCATTGAATTGGTTAACCATTCGATGAGAATCATTTACAATCATGTAAGAAGCCATTCTGAGCTTACAAATCATCGAATCGATCAATCGTTTGATGAGTATTAGCTATAATCACGTACCAAGCTACTTTGAGCTTAAAAATCACTAAATCGGTCAATAGTTTGATGAGAATCAGCTACAATAATGTAACAATCCATTCTGAGCTTACAAATCACTGAATTGCTCAACCGTTCGATGAGAATCAGCTACAATCACGTAACAAGCCATTCTGAGTTTACAAATCACCGAATCGGTCAACCGTTTGATGAGAATCAGCCACAATCATGTAAAAAGCCATTCTGACCTTACAAATCACTGAATCGATCATCCCTTTGATGAGAATCAATTACAATCACGTAACAAGCCATTTTGAGCTTACAAATCATTGAATTGGTCAACCGTTCGATGAGAATCAATTACAATCACGTAATAAGCCATTTTGAGCTTACAAATAAATGAATCGGTCAACCGTTTGATTAGAATCAGCTACACTCATGTAACAAGCCATTCTGAGCTTATAAATAACCTAATCGGTCAACCATTTGATGTGAATCAGCTACAATCACGTAATAAGCTATTCTGAGCTCACAAATCACCGAATCGGTCAACCGTTCTATGAGAATCAGCTACAATCATGTAACAACCCATTATGAGCTTACAAATCACTGAATCAGTCAACCTTTCGATCAGAATCAATTACAATCACTTAACAAGCTATTCTAAGCTTACAAATCACCAAATAAGTCAACCGTTCGATGAGAATCAGCCACAATCATGTAACAAGCCATTCTCAGCTTACAAACCACCGAATTGTTCAACCGTTCAATCAGAATCAGCTACAATCACATAACAAGCCATTTTGAGCTTACAAATCACCGAATCCATCAACCGTTCGATTAGAATTAGCTGAAATCACATAACAAGCCATTCTGAGCTTACAAATCACCAAATCGGTCAACCGTTCGATGAGAATAAATTACAGTCACGTAACAAGCCATTCCGAGCTTACAAATCACCAAATTGGTCAACCTTTTGATGAGAATCATCTCCAATCATGTAACAAGCCATTCTGAGCTTACAAATCAGTGAATCTGTCAACCGTTTGATGAGAATCAATCACAATCATGTAACAAGCCATTGTGAGCTTACAAATAACTGAATTGGTCAACCATTCGATGAGAATCGATTGCAATCATGTAACAAGCCATTCTGAGCTTACAAATCACCGAATCGGTCAACTGTTTGATGAGAATCAATAAAAATCATGTAACAAACCATCCTAAGCTTGCAAATCATTGAATCGATCAACCATTCGATGAGAATCAGCTACAATCACGTAAATGGCCATTCTAAGCTTACAAATCACTGAATCGGTTACCTGTTCGATGAGAATCAATTACAAATACGTAACAAGCCATTCTAAGCTTATAAATCGCCGAATCGGTCAACCATTCGATGAGAATCAATTACAATCATGTAACAAGCCATTCTGAGATTACAACTCACCGAATTGGTCAATTGTTCGATGAGAATTAGCTACAGTCATGTAACAAGCCATTCTGAGCTTACAAATCACCGAATCAGTCATGTAACTAGCCATTTTGAGCCTACAAATCATAGAATCGCTTAAATATTCAATGAGAATCATCTACAATCATGTAACAAGTAATTTTGAGCTTGCAAATCACCTAATCGGCCAATTGTTTGATGAGATTCAGCAACAATCACGTAACAAGCCATTCTGAGCTGACAAATCAACAAATCGGTACACTGTTCGATGAGAATCAACTACAATCATGTAACAAGCCATTCTGAGCTTACAAATCACCGAATCGGTCAACCATTCAATGAGAATCCATTACAATCATGTAACAAGTCATTTTGAGCTTACAAATCACTGAATCGGTCAATCCTTTGATGAGAATCAATTACAATTACGTAACAAGCCATACTAAGCATACAAATCACCGCATCAGTCAACCGTTCGATGAGAATCAATTACAATCATGTAACAAGTCATTCTGAGCTTACAAATCACCGAACGGTTAACCATTCGATGAGAATCAACCCCAATCATGTAACAAGCCATTTTGAGCTTAGAAATCACCGAATTGGTCAACCGTTCGATGAGAATCAATTACAATCATGTAATAAGCCATTGTGAGTTTAAAAATCACCGAATGGGTCAACCATTTGATGAGAATAAGCTACAATCAAGCAACACGTCATTTTAGCTTATAAATAACCAAATCAATCAACCTTTTGATGAGAATCAATTACAATCACATAACAAGCTATTCTGAACTTACAAATCACTAACTCAGTCAACCATTCGATGAAAATTAGTTACAATCATATAAAAAACCATTCTGAGCTTACAAATTACCGAATCGGTCAACCGTTTGATGAGAATCAATTACAATCACGTAACAAGCCATTATGAGCTTAGAAATCACCGAATCGGTCAACCGTTCGATGAGAATCATCCCCAATCACGTAACAATCCATTCTTAGCTTACAAATCATTGAATTGGTCAACCGTTCGATGAGAATTAATTAAAATTATGTAACAAGCTATTGTGAGCTTATAAATCATCGAATCGGTCAACCATTCGATGACAACCAATTGCAATCACATAACAAGCCATTCTGAGCTTACAAATCACTAAATCAGTCAACCATTCGATGAGAATCAATTACAATCACGTAACAAGCCATTCAAAGCTTACAAAGCACTGAATCAGTCAACTGTTCGATTAGAATCAACTACAATCAGGCAACAAGCCATTCTAGGCTTACAAATCACCGAATTGGTCAACCATTCAATGACAATGAATTACAATCACGTAAGAAGCCATTTTGATCTTAGAAATCACTAAATCGGTTAACCATTCGATTAGAATTAGCTACAATCACGTAAAAAATCATTGTGAGCTTAAAAATTTGTTAGAAAGTAAAGATCCCCAAGATAACTGAAAAGGGGGGGGGGGTGAATCAGTTATCTGATAATTTATCCATTCAGCAGCTTTAAACAATATAATCAATGTACTGATCAACCATAGAAAGATAATCATACACAATTGCACAATAACACAAGATATGTTAACTAGGGAACCTCTTGAAAAGAGTAAAACCCAGTGGGAATGATGCCCACAAAATGATGCACTAATATGAAAGTTCCTTGTTAGAGGATGGACCCTGTTAGGAGTCTTATAAAATACATTCAGTACATATGAATCCCTGTTAGGAGATTTTGAATCCCTGTTAAAAGAGTCTAACCCGGTTAAGAGTTTATGGAAGACAGAAGGACCCACTACCCAAACAGCTTCAAGGCAAGATCTCTGAACCCACTGTCCAAAAGATCTTAGAATTATTCAACAAAATAATATGAAATATGTTACCTCCTTCACACTGTGCCAAACTGCACTCTCTGCTACACAAGATCACAATTCCAGATCTCTATACTCACAAGTCTTCCTTCATCACTGAATTAGCTCTTTTCTTCACTTCATGCATATATTCACATCATAATCTTCATAGTACACATTACAATAAGGAAAATATTCCTTCTTATATACCAAACTCAAATAATTACAAATGAGTCGGTCCTCAATTACAAAATAGTAAATTCTACACGCTACACACAGAATTCACATAAAACTATCGACTTCCAGTTACTGTAACTTTCTCCAAACATGTCCTCGAAGTTTGTACTGTGAACCACGTCATCATTAATGAGTCTCCAACATCCCTTTAACTGGGCAAAATTAGATTCCATCCCAACTAAGAGATATCCTCCGATTTCCAAACATCGCTACACAGAAACATTGTCTAAACACCGCTTTCACCAAAATGCTCATAACTCTTACAAATGAATGAATTTCTTTTTGTGCTGTTAACCATAGGTTAATAACACACCAAAGACATGAATGCAACAACAACTGCTAAGAATGACTACCAAAACACTTTGCATTCATTCCTAACAATCTCCCCCATTGGCATTGATGGCAACATAGATGAAAAACATCCAATGTTCCAAAAATCCAATACTGCAACATCACTGCAAAATATCAAATCAAATCTTGCTTCATTTTCCTATTCAGCTCTCTCATACAATCCACAATGTTTTTCATGTATATATGTCCCCCATTGACATCAATGATAGAAATTTCATCACTAAGTCAACAACAACTTAAATGTCAAAAGACACTTTTCAGAAAAATACAATAACAAGAGTCCTCATGACTCAGCTCATAAACTCCCCCATAGAGGAAGTTCCAACATCTAATCTAGAAGAAAGATAGGGCTCATATACCACTGGATGGATGCAACCATCTGCATCAATTCTCAAAAATAGGTTGGGGCATAACCCCAAGCATACCTCTCAGATACACAAATGTATCCTTAGGTAAAGGCTTTGTAAATATATCTGCTATTTGCTCCTTTGTACTTATGTACTCCAATCTTACTTCTTTTTCTGCAACTTTCTCTCTTACAACATGATACTTGATCTCAATATGTTTAGTCTTAGAATGTAAAACAAGATTTTTTGACATACTCACTGTATTGGTGTTCTCACAATGTATAACAACAGGCTCATCAAACTTTATTCCAATATCTTTCAACATCTGCTTCATCCAAATAATTTGATTAAAATTATTTGCTGCTGTAACATATTCTACTTTTGATGTGCTTTGTGAAGTACAATTCTAATTCTACTTAGCCAAGAGACCAATTTACCTCCAAGAAAAAAGGCTCCACCACTGGTGCTTTTCTTGTCATCAACGCTGCCTCTCCAATCTGCATTAGTATAGGCACATAAAGTAAAATCATCAGAATTCTCATACCATAATCCATAATCCATTGTTCCTTTCAGATATTTCAGTATCCTCTTTACTACTGCATAATGTGATTCTCTAGGTTCTTCTTGAAATCTTGCTACAATCCCCACTGAATGTGCTATATCAGATCTTGTATGTGTCAAGTACTGCAATCCTCCAATCATAGATCTATACTTTTTCTGCTCAACTGCTGGTGTCTCATCTTTGCTAGATAACTTATGTCCGGTTACCATAGGTGTTCCAATAGGTTTAGAATCTTCCATTCCAAATCTTTTCAATAATTCATTTAAATACTTAGTCTGACTTATAAATATACCTTCCTTTCTTTGTGTTATCTATAATCCCAAAAAATATTTTATTTCTCCAATCATGCTAATCTCAAATTCAGTCTTCATTTCATCTGCAAATTTGTCACTAGCTTCATCTTCTCCTCCAAAGATAATATCATCAACAAAGATAACTATAACCAACAAACCATTCTCAATTTCTTTTGTATATAAGTTACTATCTGCTGTTCCTTTTATAAATCCCAATTTCAATAAATACTTATCCAATCTTGCATACCAAGTTCTAGGTGCTTGTTTTAATCCATATAAAGCTTTCTTTAACTTACATACCATATCTCCTTCTTGTGTCAAAGGAAAACCTTCAGGTTTCTCAATGTAGACTTCTTCTTCCAATTCACCATTCAAAAATGCTGACTTCACATCCATCTGATACACTCTGAATTTCTTGTAAGTTGCATATGCTAGAAACATTCTCACTGCTTCAAGTCTGGCCATAGGTGCAAAAGTTTCTTCATAGTCAATTCCTTCTTGTTGTGAATATCTTTTACATACCAATCTTGCTTTGTTTCTTATCACTTCTCCTTATTCATTCATCTTGTTTTTGAATACCCACTTTGTTCCAATCACATTCTTATCTTCAGGTCTAGGGACCAATTTCCATGTCTTGTTTTTTTCAATCTGCTCTAGTTCTTCTATCATAGCATTGATCCAATGTTCATCTTCACAAGCTTCATTAGTAGTCTTAGGTTCAATTTGAGAAATTAAACATAAATGTACCTTATTCCGAGTCAAAACTCCTCTATCTAAACTTCCAATAACTTGCTCAACAGGGTGATGTCTTGAAGTATACCTGTTAGGTGTCATAGTTACTGATCTTGTTCCAACTATAGATTCTTCTCTGCTTTCTTCTCTATTTTGTTCTTTGTTTTGTTCTCTGTTCTCTTCTTTGTCTTCTTCAATATGACTTTCATTCAGCAAATCACTGCTAGTTTCAAAAAATAATTCTACATTTTCAATGTTAGGCTGAGGTTGTGCTTCTCCATCAGATTCATAATCAAGCATTCTTTCCTGAATTTTAAACTTTCCATCAACTTTTACATTTGCACTTTCAACAATAGTCTTAGTTCTTTTTTTATAACATCTATATGCTTTTCTCTTTAAAGAATATACAAGAAATATTCCTTCATCACTTCTAGGATCAAACTTTCCTATATCATCATCTCTCTTAATATAACATTTACTTCCAAAAATTCTAAAATACTTAACTGAGGGTGTATGTCCAAACCATAATTCATAAGGTGTCTTATTTGTATTTGCTCTGATTTGTACTCTGTTCATAGTGTATACTGTTGTGTTCACTACTTCTCTCCAAAAAGTTTTAGCCAAATCATTTTCAAACAACATAGCTCTTGCTGCTTCAATTATTGACCTGTTTCTTCTTTTTGCAATACCATTTTGTTCTGGTGTTCTAGGGGCTGAAAGTTGTCTCGTAATACCATTCATTTCACAAAAAGTGTTAAACTCTCTAGATGTAAATTCACCACCTCTATCAGATCTTAGACACTTAATCTTCATTCCAGATTCATTCTCAATTTTGCTTTTCATGATCTTAAATTTATCAAATGCTTCAGATTTTTCTTTCAAAAATGCAATCCACATCATTCTTGTAAAATCATCAACAAGAATCATAAAATACCTTTCACCATAGAATCCTCTAGTCCTAGTAGGACCATTCAAGTCTGTATGAACAATCTCCAAATTCTCTGCCGAAGTGAACTTCTTATTGGGAAATGAACTCCTTTTCTGCTTTTCCATCATACATTCTTTGCAAATCATGTTAGTAGGTTTCATAATTCTATATAAATCTCTTACCGCAAGTGTAGTGCTCACCTTGACAATATTATCAAAGTTTATATGACAAAACCTTTTATGCCATAACCAACTGTCATCAATCCTAGTTATCAAACATGTCATCTCAGTAGGATTCAACTGAAATACATTACCTCTAGTTCTGGATCCTTTTCCAATCAGATTTTCATCTTTATCTTTTATCACACAAGTTTTCTTAGAAAACCAAACTTGATAACCCTTATCAGCTAATTGTCCAACACTTAGTAGATTATGTCTTAATCCATCAACAAAGTAAACATCATCAGTGTTAGTCTTTCCATCAAGAGTAATATATCCTATACCCTTAATCAAACAAGGTGCATTGTTACCAAATCTAACAATTCCTCCATCATAATTATCTAACTTAACAAACTTTCTTTTATCTCCAGTCATATGATGTGAACAACCACTGTCTATAATCCAATCAGATTTCTTTTCAACTTGTGAAACTAATGTTTTTTCTTCCCTTTTATCAAATTCAGAACTTTCATCTTTAATTGCTACAAATCCTATTTCCTCAAAGTTATCATTATCATTGTCACTTAAATGGTTTTCAATTCCTACTTCAAAATCTTCATCATTTGCATAATAACATTCTTTAGATCTCCTAGGTTTAAAGTTGCTTGTATACTTCTTAACTCTTTTAGGACATTTAGATGCAAAATGACCATATTCTTGACAAGTCCAACATTCAAAGATTTTCTTACCATCTGGTTCTCTTTTTACAAGTAATGCAATACCTTCTTCAATCTTCTTATCTTCCTCAGATCTGCTACTACTGGCATAATCTCCATTCACACTAGTACTTCTTGTAGGTCTGATGCTAAGAGCACTGAATGCTATTTCCATTCTAGGTAGCTCTCCTGATAATCTTAAGTTCATCTCTGTTGTTTCTAATCTTCCAAGAAGAGTCTCTCTTGAAAAGTTTGATGTACAAGGTATCACTTGTTCAATCATCTGTGTTGTCTGCTTGAATACTAGTGTCAAAGTTCTCATAATTTTCCATATCACTTCATTCTTTGTCTTATCACCTCCACAAGACTTTATTCCTGTCACAATCTCAGACATCCTACCAATATAGCTTCTAATAGATTCATCTTCCATCATTCTAATATCTTCAAATGCACAAATCCAATTATGTAATCTAGCCTTCTTTTCATGTTCATCACCTTCAAAAGTAGAATGTAAAACTTTCCAAATTGCATGAGATGTTTTCAAACATCTTACCTGACTATATTCATTCTCTGGTAGTGCTGACAAAAGTGCTTCTCTTGCAAGTATGTTACACATGAATAGATCTAGTTCATCTTTAGTTCCTGCCTCTAGATTGTCTTCCTTAATGATAGTCTTCTCATTCTTTTTAATCAACCAATAACTTGGTCCTAAACACAATAGATGTGTCTTCATCTTTTCTTTCTAGCTGTCAAAATTTACTCCATCAAACTTAGGGCTTTCTTTTCTGAAATTCACCATGGATCTCCTTAACTTGTTAAACTTTTCTTTCAAGGACCTACTGCTCTGATACCAATTGTTAGAAAGTAAAGATCCCCAAGATAACTAAGAGGGGGGGGGTAAATCAGTTATTTGATAATTTATCCATTCAACAGCTTTAAACAATATAATCAATGTACTGATCAACCATAGAAAGATAATCATACACAATTGCACAATAACACAAGATATGTTAACTAGGAACCTCTTGAAAAGAGTAAACCCTGGTGGTAATGATGCACCAATATGAAAGTTCCTTATTAGAGGATGGACCCTGTTAGGAGTCTTATGAAATACATTCAGTACATATGAATCCCTGTTAGGAGATTTTGAATCCTTGTTAAAAGATTCTAACCCGGTTAAGAGTTTATGTAAGATAGAAGGACCCACTGCCCAAACATGTTCAAGGCAAGATCTCTAAACCCACTGTCCAAAAGATTTTAGTATTATTCAATAGAATAATATGAAATATGTTACCTCCTTCACACTATGCCAAACTGCACTCTTTGCTACACAAGATCACAATTCCAGATCTCTATACTCATAAGTCTTCCTTCATCACTGAATTAGCTCTTTTCTTCACTTCATGCATATATTCGCATCACAATCTTCATAATACACATTACAGTAAGGAAAACATTCCTTCTTATATACCAAACTCAAATAATTACAAATGAGTCAGTCCTCAATTACAAAATAGTAAATTCTACACGCTACACACAGAATTCACATAAAACTGTCGGCTTCCAGTTACTGTAACTTTCTCCAAACATGTCCTCAAATTTTGTGCTATGAACCATGTCATCATTAATGAGTCTCCAACATCCCTTTAACTGTGCAAAATTAGATTCCATCCCAGCTAAGAGATATCCTCCGATTTCCAAACATCGCTACATAGAAACACTGTCTAAACACCGCTTTCACCAAAATGATCATAACTCTTACAAATGAATGAATTTATTTTTGCGCTATTAACCATAGGTTAATAACATACCAAAGAACATACCATCAATTGCACAAAATCCAATCTACAATACAACATGTACGCAAAACAAAACTGTACCTACATTCCTGCTAATATCTAGAATATCACTGTGTTGACATCAATGACAATCCAAGTCATGAATGCAACAACAACTGCTATAGAATGACTACCAAAACACTTTGCATTCATTCCTAACAAAATCACCAAATCAGTCAAGCGTTCGATGAGAATCAGTTACAATCACGTAAAAAGCCAATCTAAGCTTACAAATCACTAAATCGGTCAACTGTTTGATGAGAATAAATTACAATCACGTTATGCCATTTTGAGCTTACAAATCAATGAATAGGTAAACCATTTGATGAGAATCAATTACAATCAGGTAACAAGCTATTCTGAGCTTACAAGTCACCGAATCGGTCAACCGTTTGATGAGAATTAGCTACAATCATGTAATAAGCCATTTTGAGCTTACAAATCACTGAATCGGTCAACCATTCAATTAGAATAAGCTACAATCATGTAACAAGTCATTGTGAGCTTACAAATCACTGAATCAGTCAACTGTTCGATGAGAATCAACTACAATCACATAACAAGCTATTTTGAGCTTACAAATCACCAAATCGATCAACCGTTTGATGAGAATCAATTACAATCACGTAACAAGCCATTCTAAGCTTACAAGTCACCAAATCAGTCATTCCATGAGAATCAACTAAAATCACTGAACAAACCATTCTGAGCTACAAACCACCGAATCGGTCAACCTTTCAAAGAGAATCAGCTACAGTCACGTAACAACCTATTTTGAGCTTACAAATCATAGAATCGATCTACCGTTTGATGAGAATCAATTGCAATAATGTAACAAGCCATTCCGAGCTTACAAATCACTAAATCGGTCAACCATTCGATGAGAATCACCTATAATCACATAACAAGGTATGTTGAGCTTATAAATCACCGAATCGGTCTACTATTCGATTAGAATCAACTACAATCACGTAAAAAACCATTCTAAGATTACAAAACATTGAATCAGTCAACTGTTCAATGAGAATCAACCACAATCACATAACAAGCCATTATGAGCTTGCAAATCACCGAATTGGTCAACCGTTCGATGAGAATCAATTACAATCATGTAACAAGCCATTCTGAGCTTACAAATCACTGAATCGGTCAACCATTCGATGAGAATCAATTACAATCATGTAACAAGCCATTCTGAGCTTACAAATCATCGAATCAATCAACCGTTCGATGAGAATTAGCTACAATCTTGTAACAAGCCATTCTAAGCTTACACATCACCAAATCGGTCAACCATTCAATGAGGATTAGCTACAATCTTGTAACAAGCTATTATCATCTTACAAATCATCGAATTGGTCAACTATTCGATGAGAATCAATTACAATCATGTAACAGTCGTTCTGTGCTTACAAATTACTGAATCAGTCAACTGTTTGATGAGAATCAATTATAATGACGTAACAAGCCATTATGAGGTTCCAAATCACTGAATCAGTCAACTATTCGATGTGAATCAGCTACAATGATGTAGCCAGCCAGTCCAAGCTTACAAATTGTTGAAACGGTAAAGCCTTCAATGAGAATCAATTACAATCATTTAACAAGCCATTTTGAGCTGACAAATCATTGAATCAGTCAACCATTCGATGTCAATCAGCTACAATCACGTGACAAAAGATTCTGAGCTTACAAATCACCGAATCAGTGACATAACAAGCCATTCTAAGCTTACAAATAACCAAATTGGTAAACCACTCAAAGAGAATCATCTACAATCATGTAACAAGCTATTCTGAGCTTACAAATCATCAAATCGGTCAACCTTTCGATGAGAATCAATTACAATCATGTAACAAGCCATTCTCAGCTTACAAATCACTGAATTGGTCAACCGTTCGATGAGAATAAATTACAATCACGTAACAAGAAATTTTTAGGTTACAAATCACTGAATCGGTCAACTATTCGATGAGAATCAATTACAATCACGTAGCAAGCTATTCTGAGCTTACAAATCATCGAATTGGTTAACCATTTGATGAAAATTATCTCCAATGATGTAACAAGCCATTCTGAGCTTCCAAATAACTAAATCGATCAACCATTCGATGAGAATCCACTATAATCACGTAACAAGCCATTCTTAGTTTGCAAATCACTGAATCGGTCAACCATTCGATGAGAATCAGCTACAATCATGTAACAAGTCATTGTGCACTTACAAATCACTGAATCGGTCAACCGTTCAATGAGAATCAGCTATAATCAGGTAACAAGCCATTCTGAGCTAACAAATCACCAAATTAGTCAACTGTTCTTTGAGAATCAGCTACAATCTTGTAACAACCCATTATGAGCTTACCAATCAGCGAATCAGTGAATCGTTCGATGAGAATCAATTACAATCACGTAACAAGGTATTCTGAGCTTACAAATCACCATATCAGTCAACCATTCGATGAGAATCAATTACAATCATCTAATAAGCTATTTTGAGCTTATAAATTACCGAATCATTCAACCGTTCGATGAGAATTGGCTACAATCACCTAACAACCCATTCTAAGCTTACAAATCACTGAATCGGTCAATTGTTTGATGAGAATGGGCTAAAATCATGTAACAAGCCATTCTAAGTTTACAAATCACCGAATTAGTCAACCATTCGATGAGAATCAAATACAATCATGTAACAAGCCATTCTGAGCTTACAAATCACTCAATCGTTCAATCGTTCCATGATAATAAATTACAATGATGTAACAAGTCATTGTGAGCTAACAAATCACCGAATCAGTCAACTATTTAATGAGAATCAACTACAATCATGTAGCAAGCCATTCTGAGCTTACAAATAACCAAATCGGTCAACCATTCGATGAGAATAATATACAATCACGTAATAAGCCATTCTGAGCTTACAAATCACCGAATCGGTCAACCATTCGATGAGAATCAATTACAATCACATAATAAGTCATTCTGAGCTTACAAATAACCAAATCGGTCAACCATTTGATGAGAATAAATTACAATCATGTAACAAGCCATTCTGAGCTTAAAAATCATCGAATTGGTCAACCGTTCGATGAGAATCAATTAGAATCACATAACAAGCCATTTTGACCTTACAAATCACTGACTCGGTCAGCCAATCGATGAGAATCATCTCCAATCACGTAACAAAACCTTTTTGAGCTTAGAAATCACCGAATCGGTCAACCCTTTGATTACAATCAATTACAATTACGTAACAAGCCATACTTAGCTTACAAATCACCGAATCGATCAACCATTTGATGAGAATCAATTATAATCATGTAACCAGCCATTATGAGTATACAAATCATTGAATCGGTCAACCGTTCGATGAGAATTAATAACAATCATGTAACAACCCATTCTGAGCTTACAAATCAATGAATTGGTCAACCATTCTATGAGAATCAGCTACAATCATGTAACAACCCATTCTAAGCTTACAAATCACTGACTCAGTGAACCATTTGATGAAAATCAATTACAATCATGTACCAAACCATTCTTAGCTTACAAATCACCGAATCGGTCAACCGTTCGATGAGAATCAGCTACAATCACGTAACAAGCCATTATGAGCTTACAAATCACTGAATTTCTTAACCATTTGATGATAATAAGCTACAATAACGTAACAAGCCATTTTGAGCTTACAAATCACTGAAACAGTCAACCGTTTGATGAGAATCAATTGCAATCACGTAACAAGCCATTCTTAGCTTACAAATCACTAAATCAGTCAACCGTTCAATGAGAATTAGCTACAATCATGTAGCAAGCCATTCTGAGCTTATAAATCATCGAATCGGTCAACCATTCGATAAGAATTAGCTACAATCATGTAACAAGCCATTCTAAGCTTACAAATCACCGAATCGATCACTCGTTCGATGAGAACTAGCTACAATCACGTAACAAGCCATTCTGAGCATACAAATCACTAAATCGGTCAACCATTCGATGAGAATCAATTACAATCACGTAACAAGCCATTGTGAGCTTACAAATCATTGAATCAGTCAACCATTCGATGAGAATCAGCTACAATCACATAACAAGCCAATCTGAGCTTACAAATAATGGATTCGGTCAACTGTTCAATGAGAATCAATGTAAATCACCTAACAAGCCATCATGAGCTTACAAATCACTAAATCCATCAACCGTTCGATGAGAACCAATTGCAATCATGTAACAAGGCATTCTGAGCTTACAAATCACCGAATGGGTCAACCATTCGATGAGAATCAATCACAATCACCTAACAAGCCATTGTGAGCTTACAAATCACTGAATCGGTCAACTATTCAATGAAAATCAATTGCAATCATGTAACAAGCCATTCTGAGCTTACAAATCAAAGAATCAGTCAACCGTTCGATGAGAATCAATTACAATGATGTAACAAGCCATCTTGAGCTTGCAAATCACCGAATCGGTCAACCGTTCGATGAGAATTAGTTACAATCACGTAACAAGCCATTCTAAGCTTACAAATTACCGAATCGGTCAACTGTCGATGAGACTCAATTACAATCACGTAACAAGCCATTCTGAGCTTACAAATCACCAAATTGGTCAATGATTTGAGGAGAATCAATTACAATCACAGAACAAACCATTCTGAGCTGACAAGTCACTGAATCCGTCATTCCATGAGAATTAGCTACAATAACTAAACAAGCCATTTTGAGATTAAAAATCACCGAATCGGTCAACCATTCGATGAGAATAAGCTACAATCACGTAACAGGCCATTTTGAGCTTATAAATCACCGAATCCATCTACTGTTCGATGAGAAACAACTACAATCATGTAACAAGCCATTCTGAGATGACAAATCACTGAATTGGTCTGTCATTCGATGAGAATAAGGTACAATGACGTAACAAGCCCTTCTAAGCTTACAATTCACCGAAATGGTTAACCGTTTGATGAGAATCAATTGCTATCACGTAACAAGCCATTGTGAGCTAGCAAATCATCGAGTCGATCAACCATTCTATGAGAATCAGCTACAATCACGTAACAACCCATTATGAGCTTACAAATCACCAAATCAGTCAAATGTTCAATGAGAATAAATTATAATCATGTACCAAATTATTCTTAGATTACAAATCACCATGTCAATCAACCATTCGATGAGAATCAGCTACATTCACATAACAAGCCATTTTGAGCTTACAAATCACTGATTTGTTCAACCGTTCGATGAGAATCAATTACAATCATGTAACAAGCCATTCTAGGCTTGCAAATCATTAAATCTATCAACCGTTCGATGAGAATCAGCTACAATCATATAACAAGTCATTCTGAGCTTACAAATCACTGAATCGGTCAACCATTCTATGAGAATTAGCTACAATCACATAACAACCCATTCTAAGCTTACAAATCACTGAATCGATCAATAGTTCGATGAGAATCAGTTATAATCATGTAACAACCCATTCTAAGCTTACAAATCACTGAATCATTCAACCGTTCGATGAGAATCAATTACAATCACATAATAGGCCATTCTTATCTTACAAATCATTGAATCAGTCAATCGTTCGATGAGAATCAATTACAATCACGTAACAGGCCATTCTTAGCTAACAAATCATTGAATCGGTCAATCATTCAATGAGAATCAGCTACAATCACGTAACAAGCCATTTCGAGCTTACAAATCACCTAAACGGTCAACCGTTCGATGAGAATCAGCTACAATGACCTAAGAAGCCGTTCTGAGCTTACAAATAATTGAATCGGTCAACTGTTTGATGAGAATCAGCTACAATCATGTAACAAGCCATTTTGAGATTGCAAATCACTGAATTGGTCAACCGATCGATGAGAATCAATTACAGTCATGTAACAAGCCATTCGAAGCTTACAAATCACCGAATCAGTCAACCGTTCTATGAGAATTAGGTACAATCACGTAACAAGCCATTCTGAGCTTACAAATCATAAAACCTGTCTACAGTTTGATTAGAATCACCTACAATCATGAAACAAGCCATTCTTAGCCTATAAATCACTGAATTAGTCAACTATTCGATGAGAATCAATTACAATCACGTAACAACCCGTTCTAAGCTTACAAATCATCGAATCATTCAACTGTTTGATAAGAATCAATTACAATGATGTAACAACCGATTATGAGCTTACAAATCAAAGAACCGATCAACCGTTCAATGAGAATCAGCTACAAACATGTAACTGTTGGCAATTTGGCTAATGTGGATGCATAGATGTTGTCATTATGGCAACATATGATCTCTATTAAGAGCGCATAATCTAGAATGCAAGTATGCAAAGTTGAGGGAAGAAATTGTCTAAGTTTGGATACAGTGATCCTGACAGAGCACCCGATGAAGATTTAGTTGGTGACGTCCACTAGAGAAATATTTTTGTTTGCGTAGTTAACTAAAGCTTCTATAGAGTATGAGGATACCCTATCTCAGTGCACATAAAGTTTGGAGCAGTATGGACAAAGTTATTCAAAGTTTACTGAAGACAGTTTTTGCAGACATAGCAATTTTGGAGACAGTTTTGGCGAAAGAGTTAAGGGATTATTTTTGCTTGTCAAAATAATGACTTAACATTATGAAGGGATGACATCCTAGATGTTTACTCTTGGATAAAGATTTTGGATGCCGACCATGTAAATTTATTAGCTTTAATAACTCATATATTAGGCATACTTGAAATGTAATGAAATATAGAAGTGATATGTAAAAAGAAAGAAAAGATAACTTGCGATAGTTGTTTATTGTGATAGTAGCAAAAGCTATTGATGCGAAGTTGTAAGAAGTACCATATTACAGTCAGAAACATTTTGTATTACCTATTTGGGCAGTGAGCTCAGCTGGTGATCAGGTTTTGTAATCTAACTCCTAACAGGGTTAAGGCTTCTAACAAGGCCTAAAGTCCTTTAACCAGAACAGATCTACTATATATTGTAAATTGACTCCTAACAGGGTCCAATATCCCTAACAAGATACTTTTGATAAGTGATCTTTGTGGGTACCATCCCCATCGGAGTTTTCCCTTGGCCATGGTTTCCTCGAGAACATATGATGTGTTATGAGTTCTTTCTATTTACTGCTATGTTTGTTAATCAGCTTGATAATCTTTGTATGCACTAAAGTAATCTGTTATATCCATAAGTGGGCAAAAGAAAAAGTTTGTGAAATACTGATTCACCCCCCCTCTTAGTATTTCCTATTTCTAACAATTGGTATCAGAGCACAGTTACTCGGAGAAGGAACATTCAAGGAAAGCTTAGCAGCTTGAGTAAGATCTCTATGGATATGGATCAACTTCAGAAGAATCTTGAAGAAGCTCTTGAATAGATTGATATGCTTACTGATGAAAGAAACTCCTTAAGAAGAAAATATGAAGATGCAAAGAATGCTATTGACAAATTAAAAGGTAAGATTGAAGATCTAAAATCTGAAAAGAAATCTTATATGCTTGTTGAAGATTGTGATGAATTAGAAAAAGAAAATGAGATCCTTAAGCATGAGTTGAAGATAGTAAATCTGAAGCTTAGTATGAAAGATGGAAATTTGAGATCTGATAATGAAAAATTGAAAATTGAGAATGAAGATCTGAGGTCAAGGCTTGAAAAGGAAACATCTGAATTTGAAAAAGTAAAAATGCAGTATGTGGAACTTGAAAAGTATAATAAAATTGTGAAAGGTGAATTAACTCAATCTAAACAACAACTTGAAAGGCTATATTCAAAAGGTGATAAGACTAAAAAACAAATTTCTTTTGAAGAACCATTCTTTGATAGGACTGGATTTGGATATAGTATGTTTAGAACAAACCATGAAAGTAAGAAGCCAGATCTGAAGACATCTGAAAGTATTGAGGAAATAAAGCTAGATGAGAACACATTGGAAGATCCACCTAAAGAAGAACCACCTAGAGAGAAAGAAGAATCAAAGCAAGAAGAATCAAAATAGGAAGAATCATCTAAAGGTATGCAAAGAGAATTCAAAGGTAGATGTTTTGCTTGTAATACTATTGGGCACATGAAGAGAGATTGCACAGGTAAGCAATTTAAATCTTTTAATGGACATTGTTATAATTGTCATAGTTTTGGACATAGAGCTAACGAATGTAGAAGACCTAAAGTAATTTTGAATAATTATGATAGAATGATTGGGAATACTAACAATGCAGATAAGAAATCTATTGAAGAAGTGAATCAAAGAAAAATGGTAGTATGTTTTAGATGTAACAAAGTAGGACACATTACTAGAAATTGCAGGTCGCAGATTAACCAGCAAGGACAGAGTTTTGGAAACAATGGAATCATTTGTCAGATATGCAACAAGTTTGGACACTCAGAAAGATTTTGCAGAATGAACAATGGAGGTTATCATCATAACCCTAACCCTAGGAACAATGCAAGAAAGAATGAAAATGCAGGAAACAAAGAGAAAGGTTGCTGTAGCAATAAAGATGAAGTAGAATTTGACAAAGGCACAGATCAAGGAGGTATAGTCAGCACTGAAAGTAGTTAGGAAGGTAAGGATGAATCTTTACCTGACCCTTCTTTAAGTACTTAAATTATGTAAGTTTCTGTAGTATAGGACTTAGGATTAGTGTAGATTAGAAATTTGAATGAGTTAAGTTTTGCGCAGTTAGATATAGGTTTATTATGTTGTACTAATGCTATGGTTAAGTGCGCAAAAGAAAATATTGTGTTTTGCGAGGTCGCAGAAAGTTTTATGATTGCAGGTTTGCAGAATCAGCTTTTTGAGGTTTTAGAGGCAAAATGAATGAATGTGATGTCTGATCGAGTTAATGTGAAGTGTTATAAGGTTGAAATTGAAGCTATTACGATTACAAAGCAATTAAAAAGAGATTTGAAAGAAGAAAAGCGAGTTGAGGACGATTTGAAGAAGTTTGGAAGCAGTTTGCAGCGACGATCATACCGAAACCCTAGATTTGCAAAGTTGAGGTATTTCTTGATCTTTAATCAGTTGATAAGATGGATATTTCTATGGTTCATAATGTTAAGGATAAGAATAGACCAAAGATTAAGAAAGAACTAGTAGAACCAACTGAAATTGATGACAGTTTAGCATTATCATCCGTACCAGATGGAGTATTGCACATTGAGAATGTTAAAGGATATTTAGGTTGTAAGTTTGAAACTTTGAGAGATGCAGATTTTAGTGATGATTATAGGAAATTGTACAATCAAGACATGTCAGTTAAACCAACTTATGGGCACCTAGTGAATAATGAAATCATCAAATATTCCATGAAGTATGAATTCAATGATGAGGAATGTACCAAGATCATTTTAAGTAGAATCCACAATGGGAAATTTTGGATGGAGGATAGAGTTATTGATATAACTACCGACCTAATTCATGAAGTTATAGGATTATCAAAAGTTGGAGAGATTCCACTGAATGAAAATAAATGAGAAAGATTGTTTTAGATAACACTAGATCTAGTTATAATGGTAGAGGAATTGTGATAAGTAAGATTAAGCAAGATGATGTTAGGTACCTTTGCAAGATCCTAACAACTAAATTTTGTGGTAGTTCAAGAGAAGATGACATGGCTATAGAAATGATTCATGTAGCTTATCTTATGTGTATTGAGAAGAAACCAGTAGACCTATGTCAAATCTTAAAAATTCAGCTATTTGAGAACTTAGAAAAGATTAAGAAGGCTAAGTACACTCAGTTTAGGTTTTCATCTCTGATAACCTATATGTTTTTCCATATTTTGAGAAGATTTCCTTACACAGTAGATTGGAGTGACAATGTGAACACAATGGAAAGAATAAACTTAGTCTAAATGAAGCACCTTTTTGATAGAGTTAATGATAGTGTGAAGCTTGTATTGAAGACTTTTTAGAATATTGTTAAGAACAAATCAAGGATTCCTCAATCCTTAGTTGAAAAGTATAAAGATGACATTTTTTTTATGGTTGATACTGATTTCACCTACATTGAAGTAGTTGAGCGTAGAATGGAATTCATAGACCCTCTTGGCTATGAAATATCTGAAGTAGAAATAGTAGGATATGTGAATAGATTGTTAAAGTGTGAGCTGGATGGTCATGAAAATAGGTTTGGAACCTATGAAGAGAATTTCAACTCTGCAATAAGTTTGAGAGAAAAGAAGCAATCTAGTAAGAGAGTTGAATCTACTATGAAGAAAATTTTGAAAGAATCTGGTATGTCAAGTCATGAGTTTGACATAGCTAAAAAGACTGCGGAAGCCCTGAAGCAAAGTGAAAATCTTGTAATTCCACCTGAGACATCAAGTGCAAATCTTGTTGATCCAATTGCAGTAAAGGTAAAAGTTGAAGTACCTTAAAAAGATGAAGGAGATAAACCTTTTTCTCCTATTCCTAGCAAAAGAGTAAAAGTGAGTGCAATAGGACCCGACAAGAGATAGAAAGTGATTGTACCATCTGTACCTAGAAATGTAGTAGTAATTAAAGATGATGATGTAGTTTCAATCAAGAAGAAAACTTGGAAACCAAGAATTGAAAGAGTTAATGAAGATATATTGAAGCATGGAGACTTCACTAAGTTGAATAAATTCTATGATCTATATGGATCATTTGATAGATTGAACTTTGAAAATGTAATGGTTACACACATGATTGTGGCAGATAAGAAACTTAGCACTATCCATGGTAAGATCCCAGAAGATTTGTATAACAGACTTGTGAATAGAAAATAGAGAGCACAAGAAGAGGACATAAAGATGAGAGAACATGTAATCAAACAGTTCTGTGAAGTTAAGGATGAAGATCATTTTAAGAGATTCTTGAAGTCTCTTGGAACTTTATTGAGAACTAAGAGAAGAAAAATCCTTATAATGGGAGGCAAAAAGGAGGAAGTACAGAAAGAGACAAAGCAAGTAGTAATGCAAGTTCTTGCAGATATAGTTGCAGAAAAGCATGTTGAATCAGACCCTCAGTAGAAGCAATCAGAGGAATCGCATGTAGAGAAAGTTGGTATTGAAGAAGTCCCATCTTCTTCACATATCAATATTGGCAAAGAATCAATGGATATTGAAGGCACCAAAGTGACTCTAGAATCAGATGATGCATTATTTCATGATCTAGGAAACATTGTTGACAATTGGCTTTGGGAGAGCAAGAAACGGTCACAGAATCAGAGAAGAATACAGAGGCAGAGGAAGCACCAACTGTATCAAAATCAGTTCCAGCAGAGCAGTCAGTTAAAGGCAAACAAATTTTGACAAAGGCCACTACCTCTAGTGCACCTTTTATACCAGTTGAAGACATTAGTGCACCTGACAGTAAGAAGAGGCATATTGGTTCAATGTTTTAAGACCTTGGAAAAGAATTTGAAGATGATGATCAACTTGAGTTCTTCACATCTCTGAATAAAATTATTGGAAATAATAAGAAGGTGAAAGACCTTGAAGGCAAAGTTAGAGTTTTGACAGAGAAACTTGAGAGTGTGATCAGCACTAAGGTATCTGAATTGGATCCACTTGAGAAAGCTCAATTAGTAATGAATTCTTTTGACTCTAAATTTTCTAACTTGAAGAATATTGCTAAAATATAAGTTTAGGAAGACTTTGAAGCAGAAATGCAACAAACCTTAAGTGTAAATATTCGAAATGATATTGGTAGTTTAGATGTATGCATAAAGAATTTGAGGAGACATTTTGAGACAGGAAAGAATTTGTACATACAATGCACTAAATCATAAATTCTAACAGTTGAAGAGGATAAGAAGATCAGAGAGAAGTTAGATGCTATTACAGCTGAGACAAACACCTTGACAAGCCCTAATGTCAAGATAAGTTCTGTAGAGAAGAACATAAGGAAATTGAAAGATGAAATTAGAATGTTAGCAGAGGAGAAGAACAGAAAGATGATCAGGGTTAAAATCTTGAGAGAGCATGTCTCAATCAAGATATCAATTGTTGAAGATCAAATTGAGCAGTGTCTTTCAGCAAAGACATCATTTTAGAAGTTTAGCTTCAATTCCCTACAAGCTTGTCAGACAATAGCATACAGATTGAGTACTCTACTCAATGTTGCTGAATCCATCAGGAAGGTATGGGAGAAAGATTTTGAATCTTGGAAGTTAGAGTTTGGTGATTGTGTTGCAAGCCTACCGACTTTGCAATAACTGATAATAAGGTATAAAGTTTTTTAAAAAAATTGTACACCCTATCTTTGTCATTATTGTCAAAGGGGGAGAGATAGCAGAAAATTGTATATATGTTGAGGAAGGATACTCATAGGGGGAGCTATTCTATGGAGTATGATATTGTATAACTTTTGCTTTTGGCCATAATTTTGTATAAGTGTTTTTGAAGTTTTGTTTGCACACTTAGCCAATTTTCCCATATGTTGCCACCAATGACAAAGGGGGAGATTGTTGGCAATTTGGCTAATGTGGATGCATAGATGTTGTCATTATGGAAACATATGATCTCTATTAAGACCGCAGAATTTGGAATGCAAGTATGGCAAGTTGAAGGAAGAAATTGTCTAAGTTTGGATACAGTGATCCTGACAGAGCACCCGATGAAGATTTAGTTGGCGACGTCCACTGGAGAAATATTTTTGTTTTCACAGTTAACTAAAGCTTCTATAGAGTATGAGGATACCCCATCTCAGTGTGCATAAAGTTTGGAGTAGTACGGACAAAGTTATTCAAAGTTTACCGAAGATAGTTTTTGCAGACAGAACAGTTTTGGAGATAGTATTAGCGAAAGAGTTAAGGGATTATTTTTGCTTGTTAAAATAATGACTTAACATTATGAAGGGATGACATCCTAGATGTTTACTCTTGGATAAAGATTTTGGAAGCCAACCATGTAAAGTTATTAGCTTTAATAACTCATATATTAGGCATACTTGGAATGTAATGAAATACAAGTGTGATATGTAAAAAGAAAGAAAAGATAACTTGCAATAGTTTTATATTGTGATAGCAGCAAAGGCTATTGATGCAAAGTTGTAAGTAGTACCATATTACAGTCAGAAACATTTTGTATTACTTGTTTGGGCAGTGAGCTCAGCTGGTGATCAGGTTTTGTAATCTAACTCCTAACAGGGTTAAGGTTTCTAACAAGGCCTAAAGTCCTTTAACCAGGATAGATCTACTATATATTGTAAATTGACTCCTAACAGGGTCTAATATCCCTAATAGGATACTTTTGATTAGTGATCTTTGTGGGTTCCATCCCCACCGAGGTTTTCCCTTGGCCAGGGTTTCCTCGAGAACATATGATGTGTTATGAGTTCTTTCTATTTACTGCTATGTTTGTTAATCAGCTTGATAATCTTTGTATGCACTAAAGTAATCTATTATATCCATAAGTGGGAAAAAGAAAAAGTTTGTGAAATACTGATTCACCCCACCCTCTCAGTATTTCCTATTTCTAACATTAATTACATTCATGTAACAAGCCATTATGAGGTTACAAATCACTGAATCGGTCAACCATTCGATGAGAATCAATTGCAATCATGTAACAAGCCATTTTGAGGTTACAAATCATAGAATCGGTCAACCGTTTGATAAGAAACAATTACAATCATGTAATAAGCCATTGTGAGCTTACAAATCACTGAATCGGTCAACCGTTCGATGAGAATTAATTACAATCATGTAACAAGCCATTCTGAGCTTACAAATCACCAAATCGGTCAACCGTTCGATGAAAATTAGCTACAATCACATAACAAGCCATTCTGAGCTTACAGATCATCGAATCGATCAACCATTCTATGAGAATAAGCTATAATCACCTAACAAGCCATACTGAGCTTACAAATCAATCAATTTGTCAACCGTTCCATGATAATCAGCTACAATCACGTAACAACCCATTCTGAGCTTACAAATCACTGAATTGGTCAACCGTTCGATGAGAATCAATTACAATTACATAACAAGCCATTCTTAGCTTACAAATTACCGAATCATTCAACCGTTCGATGAGAATAAGCTACAATCATGTAAGAAGCCATTATGAGCTTACAAATCATCGAAACGGTCAACTATTTGATGAGAATCAATTACAATCATGTAACAAGTCATTCTAAGCTTACAAATCACAAAATCAGTGAACCGTTCGATGAGAATAAATTACAATCACGTAACAAGTCATTCTAAACTTAAAAATCATCAAATTGGTCAACCATTTGATGAGAATCAACTACAATCACGTAGCAAGCCATTTTGAGCTTACAAATCATCGAATTGGTCAACCGTTCGATGAGAACTAGCTACAATCACGTAACAAGCCATTCTGAGCTTACAAATCGCTGAATCTGTCAATCGTTCGATGAAAATCAACTACAATAAGGTAACAAGCCATTCTGAGCTTACAAATCACCAAATTGGTTAACCGTTTGATGAGAATCAATTGTAATCATGTAACAAGCCATTTTGAGCTTACAAATCATTGAAACGGTCAACCATTTGATGAGAATAAATTACAGTCACGTAAAAAGACATTCTAAGCTTACAAATCACTGAATTGGTCAACTGTTCGATGAGAATTAGTTACAATCACATAACAACCCATTCTGAGCTTACAAATCACTGAATAAGTCAACTATTCGATGAGAATCAGCTACAATCATGTACCAAGCCATTTTGAGCATACAAATCACTGAATCGGTCAACCGTGTGATGAGAATGAGTTACAATCATGTAACATGCCATTCTAAGCTTACAAATCACTGAATCAGTCAACCGTTTGATGAGAATCAACTATCATCATGTAACAAGCCAGTCTGAGCTTAAGAATCATTGAATCGGTCAACCGTTTGATGAGAATCAATTACAATCACATTATAAGCCATTCTGAGCTTAAAAATCACCGAATCGGTCAATCGTTTGATGAGAATAAATTACAATCACATAACAAGCAATTTGGAGCTTACAAATCAACAAATGGGTCAACCGTTCGATTAGAATTAATTACAATCATGTAATAAGCTATTCTGAGCTTACAAATCACCAAATTGGTCAACTGTTCAATGAGAATCAATTACAATCATGTAACAAGCCATTCAGAGCTTACAAATCCATGAATCAGTTAACTGTTCGATGAGAATCATCTCCAATCACGTAACAAGCCATTCTGAGCTTACAAATCACTGAATCGGTCAACTCTTCTATAAAAATCAGCTACAATCACGTAACAAGCTATTCTGAGCTTATAAGTCACCGAATCGGTTAACCATTTGATGAGAATTAATTACAATCACGTAAAAGGCCATTCTGAGCTTACAAATCATCGAATCGGTCAATTGTGAACGAGAATCAGCTACAATCACATAACAAGCCATTCTCAGCTTACAAATCACCGAATCGGTCAACTGTTCGATGAAAATCATTTACGATTAATCACATAACAAGCTATTTTGAGCTTACAAATCACCGAATCTATCAATCGTTGGACGAGAATCAATTACAATGACATAACAAGCCATTCTGACCTTACAAATCACTGAATCGGTCAACCCTTCGATGATAATCAATTCCCATTACGTAACAAGCCATTCTAAGCTTACAAATCACCGAATCAGTCAACCATTCGATGAGAATAAATTACAATCACGTAACAAGCCATTTTGAGCTTACAAATCACCGAATCGGTCAACCATTCAAGAAGAATTAATTACAATCATGTAACAAGCCATTCTCCGAATCCTTCAACTGTTTGACGAGAATCATCTCCAATCATGTAACAAGGCATTTCGAGCTTACAAATCATCGAATCAGTCAATCATTTGATGAGATTCATCTACAATCCCGTAACAAGCCATTCTGAGCTTAAAAATTACCAAATCGGTCAACCGTTTGATGAGAATCATCTTCAATCACGAGACAAGCCATTCTGAGCTTACAAATCATTGAATTCGTCAACCGTTTGATGGGAATCAATTACAATAACGTAACAAGCCATTCTGAGCTTACAAATCACTGAATTGGTGAACCGTTTGATGAGAATTAATTACAATCATGTAACAAGCCATTATTAGGTTACAAATCACCGAATCGGTCAACTTTTTAATGAGAATTAATTACAATCACGTAACAAGCCATTTTGAGCTTAGAAATCACTGAATACGTCAACTATTTGTTGAAAGTTAATTATAATCACGTAACGAGCCATTCTGAGCTTACAAATTTGTGAATTGGTCAACCGTTCGATGAGAATCAATTACAATCATGTAAAAAGCAATTCTGAGCTTACAAATCACCGAATCAGTCAACCGTTCGATGAGAATCAGCTACAATCACGTAACAATCTATTCTGACCTTACAAATCATGAAATCGGTCAACCATTCTATGAGAATTAGTTACAAACATGTAACAACCCATTTTGAGCTGACAAATATTTGAATCGATCAACCGTTCGATGAGAATCAGGTACAATCACGTAACAAGCCATTGTGAGCTTACAAATCACTGAATCGGTCAACCATTCAATTAGAATCAACTACAATCATGTAACAAGCCATTTGACCTTACAAATCATCGAATCAATCAACTGTTAGATGAGAATTAATTACAATCACGTAACAAGTCATTCTAAGCTTACAAATCACTGAATCGGTCAATCATTCAATGAGAATCAACTACAATCATGTAACAAGCCATTCTGACTTTACTAATCACCGAATCGGATAACCATTTGAAGAAAATCAACTACAATAACGTAACAAGCCAATCTAAGCTTACAAATCACCGAATCGGTTAAACGTTCGATGAGAATTACTTACAATCACGTACCAAGCCATTCTAAGCTTACAAATAAATGAATTGATCAACCATTGGATGAGAATCAGCTACAATCACGTAACAAGCCAATTAGAGCTTATAAATTATCGAATCAGTCAACCGTTTGATGAGAATCAGCTACAATCACGTAACAAGCCATTCTGAGCTTACAAATCATTGAATTGGTCAACCATTTGATGAGAATAAGCTACAATCATGTAACAAGCCATTCTGAGCTTACAAATCACTGAATCGGTCAACCGTTCGATGAAAATCTATTGCAATCACCTAACAATCCATTTTGAGTTTACAAATCAGCAAATCAGTCAACCATTCGATGAGAATCATCTATAATCACGTATAAAGCCATTCTGAGTTTATAAATCACTGAATCTGTCAACCATTCGATGAGAATCAGCTACAATTACGTAACAAGCAATTCTGAGCTTACAAATCACCAAATCGGTCAACCGTTCGATGCGAAACAATTACAATCACATAACAAGCCATTTTGAGCTTACAAATCTGTGAATCGGTCAACCATTTGATGAGAATCAATTACAATCAGGTAACAAGCCATTCTAAGCTTAGAAATCACCGAATCAGTCAACCATTCGATGAGAATCAATTACAATCACATAACAAGACATTCTGAGTTTATAAATCACCAAATCGGTCAACCATTCGATGACAATCAGCTACAATCATGTAACAAGCCATTTTGAGCTTACACATCACCAAATCCATCAACCGTTCATTGAGAATCAACTATAATCACGTAACAAGGCATTAAGAGCTTACAAATCACCGAATCAGTCAACCATTTTATGAAAATTAGCTACAAACACATGACAAGCCATTTTGAGCTTAAAAATCAATGAATTGGTCAACCGTTCGATGAGAATAAATTCTTATCTCATAACAAGCAATTTTGAGCTTACAAATCACTGAATCGGTCAACCGTTTGATGAGCATCAATTACAATCATGTAACAAGCTATTTTGTGCTTACAAATCACCGAATCAGTCAACTATTCTATGAGAATCAATTACAATTATATAACAAACCAGTCTGAACTTACAAATCACCGAATCGGTCAACCGTTCGATGAGAATAGATTACAATCACGTAACAAAATATTTTGAGCTTACAAATCATCGAATTGGTGAACCATTTGATGACAATCAGCTACAATCACGTAACAAGCCATTCTGAGCTTACAAATCACCAAATCGGTCAACCGTTCGATGAGAATCAATTACAATCACATAATAATCTATATTGAGCTTACAAATCATGTAATTGGTGAACCGTTCGATGAGAATCAATTACAATCATGTAACAAGCCATTCTGAGCTTACAAATCACTGAATCGGTCAACCGTTCAATGAGAATTAGCTACAATCATGTAACAAGCTATTCTGAGCTTACAAATCACCGAATCGGTCAATAATTTGATGGGAATCAACTACAATCACATAAGAAGCCTTTTTGAGCTTGCAAATCACCGAATCGGTCAACCGTTTGATGAGAATCAATTACAATCATGTAACAAGCCATTCTGAGCTTACAATTCACCAAATCGGTCAACTGTTTAATGAGAATCAGCTACAATCACGTAACAAGCCATTCTTAGCTTACAAATCATCGAATAAGTCAACCGTTTGATGAGAATAATCTCCAAACATGTAACAAGCTATTCTGAGCTTACAAATCACCGAATCGATCAACCGTTTGATGAGAATCAATTACAATCACGTAACAAGCCATTCTGAGCTTACAAATCACCAAATTGATCGACTGTTCGATGAAAATATATTACAATCATGTAACAGTTGACCGATTCGGTGATTTGTAAGCTCAGAATGGCTTGTTACGTGATTGTAATTGATTGTCAAACGGTTGATCGATTCCCCGATTTGTAAGCTCAGAATGGCTTGTAACATTATTGTAGCTTATTCTCATCGAATGATTGACTGATTCAATGATTTGTAAGCTCAAAATTGCTTGTTAGATGATTGTAGCTGATTCTCATCGAATGGTTGACCGATTCGGTAATTTGTAAGCTCAGAATGGCTTGTTACATGATTGTAGCTGATTCTCATCGAATGGTTAACTGATTCAATAATTTGTAAGCTTAGAATAACTTGTTACATGATTGCAGCTGATTCTCATCGAACAGTTAACTGACTCAGTGATTTGTAAGCTCAGAATGGCTTGTTACGTGATTGTAATTAATTCTCATCAAACGGTTGACTATTTCACTGATTTGTAAGCTCAGAATGGCTTGTTACGTGATTGTAGTTTATTCTCATCGAATGGTTGACCGATTCATTTATTTGTAAGCTTAGAATGGCTTGTTACGTGATTGTAGTTTATTCTCATCGAATGGTTGACCGATTCATTTATTTGTAAGCTTAGAATGGCTTGTTACGTGATTGTAGTAGATTTTCATCGAACAGTTGACCGATTCGATGATTTGTAAGCTCAAAATGGTTTGTTACGTGATTGTAGCTGATTCTCATCAAATGGTTGACCGATTTGGTGATTTGTCAGCTCAGAATGGCTTGTTATATGATTGTAATTGATTCACATTGAATGATTGACTGATTCAGTGATTTGTAATCCCAGAATGGCTTGTTACATGATTGTAGCTAATTTGCATCGAATGGGTTACTAATTCAGTGATTTGTAAGCTCAGAATGTCTTGTTTTGTGATTGTAATTGATTCTCATCAAACGGTTGACCGATTCGGTGATTGTAAGCTCAGAATGGCTTGTTACGTGATTGGAGATGATTCTCATCGAACGGTTGACCAATTTGATGATTTCTCAGCTCAGAATGGCTTGTTACATGATTGTAATCGATTCTCATCAAACGGTTGATCGATTCGATGATTTGTAAGATTAGAATGGATTGTTATGTGATTGTAATTGATTGTCATTGAACGGTTGACTGATTTGGTGATTTGTAAGCTCAGAATGGCTTGTTAGGTGATTGTGATTGATTCTCATCAAACGGTTGACTGATTCGATGATTTTTAAGCTCAGAATGGCTTGTTACGTGATTGTAATTGATTCTTATCGAATGGTTGACCGATTTAGTGATTTCTAAGCTCAGAATGGTCTGTTACATGATTGTAGTTTATTCTCATCAAACGGTTGGCCCATTTGGTGATTTGTAAGATTAGAATGGTTTGTTACATGATTGTAGCTTATTCTCATCGAACGGTTGACCGATTATGTGATTTGTAAGCTCAGAATGGCTTGTTAGGTGATTGTAGGTAATTCTCATTGAATGGTTGACCGTTTTGGTGATTTATAAGCTCTAAATGGCTTATTACATGATTGTAATTGATTCTCATCAAACGGTTGACCGATTCGGTGATTAGTAAGCTTAGAATGGCTTGTTACGTGATTGTAATTCATTCTCATTGAATGATTGACCGATTCGATGATTTGTAAGCTGAGAATGGCTTTTTACGTGATTGTAATTGATGCTCATCGAACGATTGACAGATTCGGTGATTTGTAAGCTCAGAATGGCTTGTTACGTGATTGTAGTTGATTGTCATCGAATCTTTGACCGATTCAGTGATTTGTAACCTCATAATTGCTTGTTACGTGATTGTAATTGATTATCATCGAACGGTTGTCCGATTCGGTGATTTGTAAGCTTAGAATGGCTGGTGACGTGGTGTAATTAATTCTCATCGAATGGTTGACTGATTCAGTGATTTGTAAGCTCAGAATGGCTTGTTAGGTGACCGATTCCGTGATATATAAGCTCAGAATGGCTTGTTACATGGTTGTAGCTAATTCTCATCGAATGGTTGACCAATTCGGTGACTTGTAAGCTCACAATGGTTTGTTACATGATTGTAATTGATTCTCATCGAACGGTTGACCAATTGGGTGATTTATAAGCTTAGAATGGCTTGTTACATGATTGTAAATGATTCTCATCGAATGACTAACCGATTCGGTGATTTGTAAGTTCAGAATGGCTTGTTACGTGAATGAAGCTGATTCTCATCGAATGGTTGACCGATTCATTTATTTGTAAGCTCAGAATGGCTTGTTACGTGATTGTAGTTGATTCTCATTGAATGGTTGACCGATTGGGTGATTTCTAAGCTCATAATAGCTTGCTACATGATTTTAGTTGATTCTCATCAAATGATTGACCGATTCAATAATTTGTAAGCTGAAAATGGCTTGTTAGATGATTGCAATTGATTCTCATCGAACGGTTGACCGAATCACTTGTTTGTAAGCTCAGAATGGCTTGTTACGTGATTGTAATTGATTGTCATCAAACAGTTGACCAATTTGGTGATTTGTAAGCTCAAAATGGCTTCTTACGTGAATGGAGATGATTCTTAATGAACGGTTGACCGATTTGGTGATTTGTAAGCTCAGAATGGTTTGTTATGTTATTGTAATTGATTCTCATCGAACGGTTGATAGATTTGGTGATTTGTAAGCTCAGAATGGCTTGTTACATGATTGTAATTGATTCTCATTGAACGGTTGATTGATTCGGTGATTTGTAAGCTAAGAATGACTTGTTACGTGATTGTAATTGATTCTCATCAAATGGTTGAATGATTCAGTGATTTGTAAGCTCAGAATGACTTGCTACATGATTGTAGCTGATTCTCATAGAACTGTTGACCAATTCAATGATTTGTAAGCTCAGAATGGCTTGTTACATGAATGTAATTGATTCTCATTGAACGGTTGACCGATTCGGTGATTGGATAGCTCAGAATGTCATGTTACATGATTGTAATTGATTCTCATCAAACAGTTGTCAGATTTGGTGATTTGTAAGCTCAGAATGGTCTGTTACGTGATTGTAATTGATTCTAATTGAATGGTTGACCGATTCGCTGATTTGTAAGGTTAGAATGACTTGTTACATAGTTGTAATTGATTGTCATCGAACGGTTTACCGATTCAGTGATTTGTAATCTCATAATGGCTTGGTACGAGATTGATTGCAATTTATTCTCATCAAATGGTTGATCGTTTTGATGATTTGAAAGCTTAGAATGGCTTGTTATGTGATTGTAGCTGATTCTCATGGAATGGTTGACTGATTCGGTGATTTGTAACCTCACAATGGCTTATTACGTTATTGTAATTGTTTCTCATTGAACAGTTGACTTATTTGATTATTTGTAAGGTCAGAATGGCTTGTTACATGATTGCAATTGATTCTCATCGAACGGTGGATCGATTCGGTGATTTGTAAGCTTAGAACGGGTTGTTACATGATTGTAATTAATTCTCATTGATCGGTTGATCGATTCGGTAATTTGCAAGCTCAGAATGACTTGTTATATGATTGTAATTAATTCTCATCAAATGGTTGACCGATTCGGTGATTTATAAGCTCAGAATGGCTTGTTACATGATTGTAGCTGATTCTCATCGAACTATTGACCGATTTAGTGATTTGTAAGCTCAAAATGGCTTGTTACGCGATTGTAGCTGATTCTCATAGAAAGGTTCACCGATTCAATAATTTGAAAACTAAGACTAGCTAGTTATGTGATTGTAATTGATTCTCAACGAACGGTTGACTGCTTCGGTGATTTCTAAGCTCAATATGGCTTGTTACATGATTGTAATTGATTCTCATCAAATGGTTGACCGATTCGGTGATTTGTAACCTCAAAATGGCTTGTTACGTGATTGTACCTGGTTCTCATCAAACGGTTGATCGATTCGGTAATTTGTAAGCTTAGAATGGTCTGTTACATGATTGCAATTAATTCTCATCAAACTGTTGACTATTTCAGTGATTTGTAAGCTCAAAATAGCTTTTTAAGTGATTATTGCTGATTCTCATCGAGCGGTTGACTAATTCAATGATTTGTAAGCTCAAAATGACTTGTTACATGATTGTAATTAATTCTCATCGAATAGTTGACCCAGTGATTTGAAAGCTTAGAATGGCTTGTTACATGATTGTAGTTGATTCTCATTGAATGGTTGATCGATTCAGTTATTTGTCAGCTCAGAATGGCTTATTACATGATTGTAGCTAATTCTCCTCAAACGGTTGACCGATATAGTGATTTGTAAGCTCAGAATGACTTGCTACGTGATTGTAATTAATTCTCATCAAACGGTTGACCAATTTGGTGATTTGTAAGCTCACAATGGCTTGTTACATGATTGTAATTGATTCTCATTAAACGGTTGACCGATTCGGTGATTTGAAAGCTCAGAATGGCTTGTTACGTGATTGGAGATGATTCTCATCGAACGGTTGACCGATTCTATGATTTGTAAATTTAGAATTGCTTTTTACATTATTGTAGCTAATTCTCATCGAATGGTTAACTGATTTGGTGATTTGTAAGCTTAGAATGGCTTATTACGTGATTGTAATTGATTCTCATCGAACGGTTGACCGATTTATTCATTTGTAAGCTAAGAATGGCATGTTACGTGACTATAGTTGATTCTCATCGTACGATTGACCGATTCAATGATTTGTAAGCTCAAAATGGCTTGTTATGTGATTGTAGCTGATTCTCATAGAGTAGTTGACCGATTCAGTGATTTGTAAGCTCAGAATGGCTTGTTATGTGATTGTAATTGATTCTCATAAATCAGTTGACCGATTCAGTGATTTGTAAGTAGAGAATGGCTTGTTACATGATTGTAATTGATTCTCATCAAACATTTAACTGATTTGGTGATTTGTAAGTTCAAAATGGCTTACTACGTTATAGAAATTGATTCTTATTGAACGATTGACCGATTGGTTGATTTGTAAGCTCAAAATGGCTTGTTACGTGTTTGTAGTTGATTCTCATCAAACAATTGTTTGATTTGGTAATTTGTAAGCTCATAATGGCTTGTTACGTGATTATAGCTTATCTCATCGAATGGTTGACCAATTCGGTGATTTGTAAGCACAGAATGGCATGTTATGTGATTGTAGCTGATTCTCATAGAATGGTTGACCGATTTGGTGATTTATAAGCTCAGAATGGCTTGTTATGTGATTGTAATTAATTCTCATCGAATGGTTGACCAATTTGGTGATTTGTAAACTCAGAATGGCCTTTTACGTGAATCTAATTGATTCTCATCGAACGATTGATCGATTCGGTGATTTGTAAGCTCAGAATGGGTTGTTACGTGATTGTAATTAATTCTCATCGAACTGTTGACCGATTACGTGATTTTTAAGCTTAGAATGGCTTGTTACGTGATTCTAATTGATTCTCATGGAACAGTTGACTGATTCGGTTATTTGTTAGCTCAGAATGGGTTGTTACATGATTGTAACTGATTCTCATCAAACGGTTGACCGATTCAGTGATTTGTAAGCTCATAATAGCTTGTTACGTGATTGTAGCTGATTCTCATCGAATAGTTGACCGATTCAGTGATTTGTAGGCTCAGAATAGCTTGTTACAAGATTGGAGTTGATTCTCATCAAACAATTGACTAATTCGGTGATTTTTAAGCTCAAAATGGCTTCCTACGTGATTTTAGCTGATTAGCATCGAACAGTTGACCGATTCAGAAATTTGTAAACTGAAAATGGCTTGTTACATGATTGCAATTGATTCTCATCAAATGATTTATCATTTTGTTGATTTGTAAGCTCAGAATGGCTTGTTACGTGATTGTAGCTGATTCTCATGGAACAGTTGACTGATTCAGTGATTTGTAAGCTCAGAATGGCTTATTACACGATTGTAAGTAATTCTCATCAAATGATTGACCAATTCGGTGATTTGTAAGCTCACAATGGCCTGTTCATGATTGTAGCTAATTCTCATTGAATGGTTGACCAATTCGATGATTTGTAAGCTCAAAATGGCTTGTTACGTGATTGTAGTTGATTCTCATCGAATGGTTCACCAATTCGATGATTTGTAAGCTCAAAATGTTTTGTTACATGATTGTAATCTATTCTCATCAAACGGTTGACCGATTCAGTGATTTGTAAGTTTAGACTGGCTTGTTACATGATTATCGTTGATTCTCATCGAACGATTGACCGATTGAGTGTTTTGTAAGGTCAGAATGGCTTGTTACATGATTGTAATTGATTCTCATCAAACGGTTTACCAATTCGGTGATTTGTAAGCTCAGAATGGCTTGTTATGTGATTTGAGATGATTCTCATTAAACAGTTGACCGATTCAGTGAGTTGTAAGCTCAAAATGGCCTGTAACATGATTGTAGTTGATTCTTATCAAACGGTTGACCGATTCGGTGATTTGTAAAATCAGAATGACTTGTTACATGATTTTAGCCGATTCTTATAGAATGGGTGACCGATTCGGTGATTTGTCAGCTCTTAATAGATTGTTATGTGATTGTAGCTGATTCTCATCGAACAGTTGACCGATTCGGTGACTTGTAAGCTCACAATGGCTTGTTACGTGATTGTAGCTGATTCTCATTGAACGGTCAACGGATTCGGTGAATTGTAAGCTCAGAATGGCTTGTTAGGTGATTGTAGCTGATTCTCATTGAACGGTTGATTGATTTGGTGTTGTATGTTTAGAAATGTTTGTTACGTGATTGTATATGATTCTCATCGAATGGTTGACCAATTTGATGATTTGTAAGCTTGTAATGGCTTGTAACGTTATTGTAGCTGATACTCATCAAACAGTTGACCGATTCGGTGATTTGTAAGCTCAGAATGGCTTGTTACCTGATTGTAGCTAATCCTCATCGAACGGTTGACTGATTCTATGATTTGTAAGCAAAGAAGGGTTTCTTACGTGATTGTAGCCGATTCTCATTGAAAGGTTGACCAATTCGGTGAATAGTAAGCTCATAATGGATTGTTACATTATTGTAGCTAATTCTCATCGAACAGTTGACCAATTCAATGAATTGTAAGCTCAGAATGGAGTCTTACGCGAATGTAATTGATCCTCATCGAACGATTGACCAATTCAGTGATTTGTAAGCTCAGAAAGCCTTGTTACGTGATTCTAATTCATTCTCATTGAATAGTTGATCAAGTTCATGATTTGTAAGCTCAGAATGGCTTGTTACATGATTATAATTGATTCTCATCAAAAGGTTGACCGATTCAGTGATTTGTAATCTCAGAATGGCTTGTTACATGATTGTAACTTAGTCTCATTGAACAATTGACCGATTCAGTGATTTGTAAGCATAGAATGGCTTGTTACGTGATTGTAGCTGATTCTCATCGAACGGTTGATAGATTCGGTAATTTGTAAGCTTAGAATGACTTGTTACGTGATTGTAGCTGATTCTCATTGAATGGTTGGTTGATTCAATGATTTGTAAGCCCAGAATGGCTTGATACATAATTGCAATTGATTTTCATCAAGTGGTTGACCGTTTCGGTGATTTGTAAGCTCACAATGGCTTGTTACGTGATTGTAGCTTATTCTCATCGAATAGTTGACTGATTCAGTGATTTGTAAGCTCAGAATGGCTTGTTACGTGATTGTTGCTGATTCTCATCAAACGGTTGACCGATTCAAGGATTTGTAAGCTCAGAATGGCTAGTTACGTGATTGTACGTTATTCTCATCGAACAGTTAACCGATTCGGTGATTTGTAAGCTTAGAATGGCTTCTTACGTGATTGCAAATGATTCTAATTGAACGGTTGACTGAGTGAGTGATTTTGTAAGCTCAGAATGGTTTGTTACATGATTGTAGCTGATTCTCATCGAATGGTTGACCGATTCAGTGATTTGTAAGCTCAGAATGGCTTGTTACATGATTGTAGCTGATTTTCATCAAACAGTTGACCGATTCGATGATTACGAAGCTCAGAATGGCTTGTTACATGATTGTAGCTGATTCTCAATGAATGGTTGACCGATTTAGTGATTTGTAAGCTCAGAATGGCTTGTTACGTGATTGTAATTAATTCTCATCGAATGATTGACCGATTCAGTGATTTGTAAGCTTAGAATGATTTGTTACATGATTGTAGCTGATTCTCATCAAACGGTTGACCAATTTGGTGATTTGTAAGCTCAGAATGGCTTGTTACATGATTATAGCTGATTGTCATAGAATGGTTGATCGATTCGATGAATTGTAAGCTTAGATTATCTTGTTAGGTCATTGCAATTGATTCTTATCGAACGGTTGACTGATTTGGTGATTTGTCAGCTCGAAATTGCTTGTTACGTGATTGTAATTGATTCTCATCAAACGGTTGACCGATTTGGTGATTTCTAAGCTCAAAATTGCTTCTTACATAATTGGAGATGATTCGCATCGAACGGTTGACCGATTCGGTGATTTGTAAGCTCAAAATTGGTTGTTATGTGATTGTAATTTATTCTCATCGAACAGTTGACCAATTCGGTGATTTGTAAGCTCATAATGATTTGTTACATGATTCTAATTGATTCTCATCGAACGATTGATCGATTCGGTGATTTGTAAGCTCATAATAGCTTGTTGCATGATTGTAATTCATTCTCATCGAACGGTTGACCAATTCGGTGATTTTTAAGCTTAGAATGACTTGTTACGTGATTGTAATTTATTCTCATCGAAGTGTTGACTGATTCAGTGATTTGTAAGCTTAGAATGGCTTGTTACATGATTGTAATTGATTCTGATTGAATGGTTGACCGATTCATTGATTTGTAAGCTCAGAATGGCTTGTTACATGATTGTAGTTGATTCTCATTAAACGGTTGACCGATTCAGTGACTTGTAAGCTCAGAATGGCTTGCTATGTGATTGTAACTGATTCTCATCGAACGGTTGACCGATTCGGTAATTTCTAAGTTGAAAATGGCTTATTACATGATTGTAATTGATTCTCATCGAACGGTAACCTTATTACATGATTACGATTGATTCTCATCGAATGGTTTACTGATTCTATGATTTGTAAGCTCAGAATGACTTGTTAGTTGATTGTAGCTGATTCTCATCAAACGGTTGACCTATTCAGTAATTTGTAAGCTAAGAATGGCTCGTTACGTGATTGTAATTGATTCTCATCGAACGGTTGACCGATTCAGTGATTTGTAAGATCAGAATGGCTTGTTACGTGATTGTAGCTGATTCTCATCAAATTGTTGACTGATTCAGTCATTTATAAGCTCATAATGTCTTGTTATGTGATTGTAGTTGATTCTCATTAAGCGGTTGACCGATTCTGTGACTTGTAACCTCATAATGACTTGTTATGTGATTGTAATTAATTCTGATTGAATCATTGACCGATTTGGTGATTTATGTGCTCAGAATGACTTGTTATGTGATTGTAACTGATTCTCATTGAATGGTTGACCGATTCCATGATTTGTAAGCTCAAAATGGCTTGTTATGTGATTGTAGCTGATTCTCATGGAATGGTTGACCGATTCCAATATTTGTAAGCTTAGAATGGCTTGATACATGATTGTACTTGATGATCATCAAACGGTTGACTAATTCGATGATTTGTAAGCTTAGAATGGCTTGTTACGTGATTGTAGTTGATTCTCATCAAACAGTTGACTGATTTGGTGATTTGAAAGCTCAAAATGGCTTGTTACATGATTATAGCTGATTCTCATTGAACAGTTGACCGATTCCATTATTTGTAAGCTCAGAATGGCTTGTTAGGTGATTGTAGTTGATTCTCATCAAACGGTTGACCAATTTAGTGATTTGTAAGCGAAGAATGGCTTGGTATATGATTGTAATTGATTCTCATCGAACGGTTGACCGATTATGTGATTTTTATGCTCAAAATAGCTTATTACATGATTGTAATTGATTCTTATCAAACGATTGACTGATTCGGTGATTTGTAAGCTCAGAATGGCCTGTTACGTGATTGTAGCTAATTCTCATAGAACGGTTGATTGATTCAATGATTTGGAAGCTCAAAAGGGCTTGTTACGTGATTGTAGCATATTCTCATCAAACGATTGACCGATTTGGTGACATGCAAGTTTAGAATGGCTTGTTAGGTGATTATAGCTGATTCTCATCAAATGGTTAATCGATAGGGTGATTTGTAAGCTCTGAATGGCTTGTTACCTGATTGTAGCTAATTCTCATCCAACAGTTGACCGATTTAGTGATTTGTAAGCTCAGAATGGCTTGTTACGTGATTGTAACTAATTCTCTTCGAATGGTTGACCGATTCAGAGATTTGTAAACTCGGAATGGCTTGTTTCGTAATGGTAATTGATTATCATCGAATGGTTGATCGATTCGGTGATTTGTAAGCTCATAATGGCTTGTTACATGATTGTAGCTGATTCTCATTGAATGGTTAATCGATTTGGTGATTTGTAAGCTCAGAATGGCTTGTTAAGTGATTGTAATAAATTCTCATCGAGTAGTTGACTGATTCGAGGATTTGTAAGCTAAGAATGGCTTTTTACATGATTATAGCTAATTTTCATCGAACGGTTAACCGATTCAATAATTTGTAAGCTCAGAAAGGCTTGTTACGTGATTGCAGCTGATTCTCACCGAATAGTTGACTGATTCGGTGATTTGTAAGCTCAGAATAGCTTGTTACATGATTGCAATTGATTCTCATCAAATAGTTCACCGTTTCACTGATTTTTAAGCTCAGAATAGCTTGTTACATGATTGTAGATTATTCTCATCGAACTGTTGACCGATTCGGTGATTTGTAAGCTTAAAATGGCTTGTTAGATGATTGTAGCTAATTCTCATCGAATGGTTGACTGATTTGATGATTTGTAAGCTTAGACTGGCTTGTTACGTGATTGTAATTGATTGTCATCGAATGGTGTACCGATTCGGTGATTTGTAAGCTTAGAATGGGTTGTTATGTGATTGTAGTTGATTCTCATAGAATGGTTGACCGATTCGTTGATTTGTAAGCTCATAATGGCTTGTTATGTGATTGTAGCTGATTTTCATCGAACGGTTGACCGATTTGATGATTTGTAAACTCAGAATAGTTTGTTACATAATTATAGCTGATTCTCATCGAATAGTTGACCGATTTGGTTATTTGAAAGCTAAGAATGGCTTGTTACGTGATTGTAATTGATTCTCATTGAATGGTTGACCGATTTGGTGATTTGTAAGCTTTGAATGGCTAGTTACGTGATTGTAGCTAATTCTCATTGAACGGGTTACCAATTCGGTAATTTGTAAGCTAAGAATGTTTTGTTACATGATTGTAATTGATTCTTATCGAACGGTTGATTGATTCGGTGATTTGTAAGCTTAGAATGGCTCGTTACAACATCAGAGATGATTCTCATCGAACGGTTGACCAATTCGGTGATTGTAATTGATTCTCATTATATAGTTGACTGATTCGGTGATTTGTAAGCTCAGAAGGGCTTGTTATGTGATTGTAATTGATTCTCATCGAATGGTTGACCGATTCAGTGATTTGTAAGCTCAGCATGGCTTGTTATGTGATAGTAGCTTATTCTCAAGGAACGGTTGACCGATTCAGTGATTTGTAAGCTCAAAATGGTTTTTTGCGTAATTGTAATTAATTATTATTGAACGGTTGACCGATTCAGTGATTTGTAAGCTCAGAATGCCTTGTTACATGATTATAATTAATAATATCAAACTGTTGACCAATTCGGTGATTTGTAAGCTTAGAATAGGTTGTTACATGATCTTAATTGATTCTCATCAAATGATTGATAGATTTAGTGATTTGTAAGTTGAGAATGGCTTGTTACGTGATTGTAGCTGATTCTCATCAAATGGTTGACCGATTTAGTGATTTGTTAGCTCAGAATGGCTTGTTACGTGATTGTAGCTGATTATCATAGAACGGTTGACTGATTCAGTGATTTCTAAGCTTAGAATGGCTTGTTACATGATTGTAGCTGATTCCGATGAAACGGTTGACCGATTCAGTGAATTGTAAGCTCAGAATGGTTTGTTATGTGATTGTAGCTAATTCTAATCGAACGGTTGACCGATTCAGTGATTTGTAAGCTCAAAATGGCTTTTTATGTGATTGTATCTGATTCTCATTAAGCAGTTGACCAATTCGGTAATTTCAAAGCTCAGAATGCCTTATTACATGATTGCAATTGATTGTCATCAAATAGTTGACCATTTCGATGATTTGTAAGCTTAGAATGGCTTGTTACGTGATTCTAGCTTATTCTCATCAAACAGTTGACCAGTTCAATGATTTGTAAGCCCAAAATGGCTTGTTATGTGATTGTAGCTAATTCTCATAGAATGGTTGACCGATTCGGTGATTTTTAAGCTTAGAATGGCTTGTTACATGATTGTAGCTGATTCCCATCAAACGGTTGACCGATTCTATGATTTGTAAGCTCAGAATGGCTTGTTACATGATTGTAGCTGATTCCCATCAAACAGTTGACCAATTCAGTAATTTGTAAGCTCAGAATGGCTTGTTACATGATTGTAGCTGATTCTCATCTGAGATTGAGCGGCTTTTTCTGTGAAGAAGCCCCACTAGTGTTGAAGACGAGTGGTTTGCTGTTAAAATTTGTATCCAATCCTTGCATGCACATTCAATGCATGATCGAGACTCTCTTCATTTGTTGTGGTAGCGCGAGGATTTAGAAATCAATTTTTTCCCATGCCGCCTCATTGATTGGAGGTATTTTGTTTCATTGCCGGCTCCTTCCATTGAGTTTTGGAGCTGTGGATGTTGGTCACCTTTATGGCCTAGCCAACAACTTTTGTCTTTCTCCGGTTCCCCCATCTCACCAAGCCTGCAAGTTACCTTGGAGAATCATTTTTTTTACTGCAGCCAGGGGTCCCTCAAGTTCATGGTCAGCTCTTTCGTGCATGTGGGTCGACACTTTGGCAGTTCACACTTGGGAGTCTCACTTGACTTTTTCACTAATTGTGAGCTTTTCCATAAGGATCCTATCCTATCTTATCCCATCCTAGTGGATCCTCCAAATTGAGACATGTGTCTAAATCTTATCCTAGTTCCTACCTAGCTCTTGGCTATATAAGTAGAGCTTATTGTATGTAAATATACACCTCAATCAATATAATTCTAGTGTTGATAGCTTCTCTGTTCTAGTTGATGTCTATAGATTGGGTCTTGGGAATAGGATAGTTCATCCTAACAATCGAATCCCGAAGTGGATGTCTGAGGGTTCATCCATAAAGTTTGCCTAATTCAGTGATAACTTTAAAGAAATATTTGGTTGGGTTTACACATAATTTAAAAAGAGCTTAATGGTTCCTTCAACACGACTGATATGCTAGTAAAGGTGTGGTGTGATGTGAAGAAGATGTCAGTTGTATTGGACATGAGCCTTCGACTTGTTTGTATGAAAGTTTGAATAGGACCCACCTGTTGATCTCTTGGTTGTTACTTGGCTAGGCACAGATCCAGAGAAAATAAGCAGACACTTGTGATGACACTCAGTGACCTCATACCCTATTACCCATTTCTAGTGATATGCTTGTTTTACTATTTGTTTATCTATTCTGGAATAACGGATGTAAATGTGAGTTGGTATCTTGATCTTTTTCTGATTTATGAATGTCATTCTTGTGGAGTTTACATGATAATCTTATCTATATGGTTTCCAATTATATCGGATGTCTTCGTAAGAGTACTTAGTTTATTTTATGACTATTTGATGGATTTTTGGTACTAACTTATGATAGGTGGATGTAGGACATCGAATGTCACTTTAACATCTTTATCGATTTTCTATTTACTAAGACCTATCTTGTGTTTGTTGCTTGTTTGTGACTGTGTCACAGGGTCCTTTATGGGTTACATGGAAAAGCCACTTAGTTGGTGGATTCCTAGACTGAAGAGGATGATGCATGTCATAGTTTTCTATTTCTATTTCATTAGGGCCATTCTTAGATGGAAAGAAAGGGTCACTAGATGATCCTGGATTAATGATTGTATATGTCTTCTCTAAATTGTAATCAGACTTTGATTTATTCCAAAAGAGTAGTTAACTCTTATGTTATCTTCAATTCAGTATTTGTAAACCTAATGTAATGTTTGAAATAGATTTATGATTTAAGTGTTTTGTTATCATTATCTTGGTTCAATGTGTTGTGGTTTTTCTATTATATTTAAAAAAAAAAAATATTTCACGTCTTTTGTTAATCCTTTTTTTACTCTCGAACTCTAGGGTATGACATAGTCTCTTACATGCACTCTCTAGATACTTATATCTCCCTCTCTATCTATATTTCACTTCATATATAGTTATATTTTAATCGATATATTTCACTCTCATTCTCTCTTTATATATCTCTCTACTTCTTATCTCTCCTGTCTCTATATATCCCCCTCTGTATCTATCTCTCTCTTATATATAAATAGTTGTTGTTGCTTTTTCCCTATATCTATCTCTACATCTCTATCTACCTCTTGACCCTTATCTATCTCTTTCCCTCTCCATTACTTATTGCTCACTATTATTCTATTGAAAATCACTTGGTTCATAATACATATCTTTTTATTTAAGGATAATTAAAATGATGATTTCCACTATAACACTATATATCTATATCTCTCTCCCTCTCTATATATTGTGTTATATACCTCCTACTCTATCCTTCCTACCTATATATATCCCACTCTTTCCACCCTTGTCTCATCCCCTCTCTTATCTACCTCCACCCATGCCATCTACTATCATTTGTCCCTCTACCTGTCTCTCTCCATTTCTCTTCCTCCCTCTCCTCCTCCCTTCTCTTTCCCCACAACTTCATCTCTCTCTCTCTCTCTCTCTCTCTCACACACACACACACACACACACACACATTATCTATTTCTCTCTCTCTCTCTCTCCTCTCTCTCTCTCTCTCTCTCTCTCTCTCTCTCTCTCTCTCTCTCTCTCTCTCTCTCTCTCTCTCTCTCTCTCTCTCTCTCTCTCTCTCTCTCTCCTCTCTCTCTCTCTCTCTTCTCTTTCCTTTGTATCTCTCTATCTTATGGATATCTCTATATTTTTCTCTTCATATATTCTCCATCTCTCTATTTATCTCTCCTCTCTCATACACAAATACAAACATTCTATGTTTCTTTGTCCCTATACATATCTCCTCCTCTCTATTTATCTATTACCTTTCTCCATCAACGCCTTTCTCTCCCAATCTTTCCCACTCCATTCTACTTGTTTATACCTGTAATTAATTAAACATGTTTTTTAATTTATGATTAAGATTAAGGTGTATGTTTAGATAAGGTTTTAGCTAGGGTTTATATTAGGGTTTGGTTAGGACTAAGGTTAGGGTGAGGGTTAGGATAAGTTTATAGTTATGATTTAGAGTTGAGGTTACTTTTACATCAAAAGAAGGGTTAGGTTTTGGGTTAATGATATAGTTAGGTTTAGTGTTTAGGGTACGGCTAAGGTGAGTGTAAGGATTGGTGTTAGGGTTTGGGTTGAGGTCATGGTTTTGGGTAAGTGATATAGTTAGGTTTAGCATCATTTTCATGATAGAAAATAGTTAGGGTTAGGGTTAGGATTAGCATTTAGGTTATCATTAGGGTTAACATAAATGTTAGGATTTAGCTAATTCATTATGGTTACATTTATAATTAATGTGAAAGAAAACTTGTACCCCAAAGATATTATGTCACCATTTGTATTATTTGAATTTGAACAATTAAATAAAATCTAGAACAATTTGTACTTCAAAAATATAATGGTAAGTGAATATATTTTTATAATGTAGGTGGATAGATTTTTATAATGTAGGTGGATAGATGCTTATTATATTGTGTACCATGTATCCAAAATTTCTATTTTGTTGTTCCTTTTAGTATGTAAAAGATTTGAAATTCTAAAATCAAACTACGTTGTATTTTCAATTACTTTAAATAAATTTTCTAGATATGTAAGTAACATTTGTATTCTATTTTGTCAATTAAGTTCTATTTTCAACTGAATCAACAATAAATCTAAAACTAAAATGTAGATATATGTACACAATATTTGTATTCTATTTTGTCTTTTTGGATGCATGTGATTTCAAATTGTAAAACTAAATAATCTTTTAAAAAAAACTTTAGGCAATAATTAGTTTAATAATGATTCCAAAACCAAAATTTACATATAAATTTATTTTGTTTCTCCTTTATTTTGTGTGACATCAAATCATTTTCGAGTTGTAAGATTTATGAAAAAAATGAAATATGTTTTTTTTTTAATATATATATATATATTAAGCATAAGGAGATCAATAAAAAAGTTACACTAGAGTGTACAATGTAAGAGGCAAAGCCTCACACCAAGAGTTTATCAGAGCAAAGTACTAATCCTATACATAGATGATATACCAAAAAGGATAAAAAGCACAACATGCTAATGCAAAATACCCTTATGAGCATCAATCCAAGTAGTCCAACCTAGTTCTCCTTCCATCCATACAATTTGTTGGTTTCCAAAAAAGGATATTATGTTCTAACAAACAACCAATGAATATGATATAGGACCTAGAAGATGGTTAGTCTTAAGTAATTGTAGTTCAAATTATTCAACCAACTATAGGGTCTTAGTATGCCCTCTTCTGCTTCTGGCTCTGTAAAACCAAGGCGGGTACACCTAGTCTAAGATAGATATCACACTTTTAACTATCTTCTTGTAGACTATTTGATAGCAGATAATGACAACAAGGGCTGAATATTAACCAAATATCTAGGAAATCCTTCCTTGTCAGGGGTAAAACTCTTGCACTTAGTGTCCTTTGCTACTTCTTTGACTAATTTCTGATTGGTGTTTATTAAAGTGTGTTGAATACAATATACCCACTAGATATTTCTTGCTAAAAACAACAAAACACAACCAGACAGTCCCTTATCCATTGGGCAATATTCTGAAGAGATGCCAAACAAGGACCAACAGTAAGTTTTCAATCCTATGCCAATTATATTACCACCTTATGGCAATATCTATGATCTACAACTGATTCTTCCTACTTACCAATATCCTTGTGTAAATTAAGATGAATCTATGTCTAGTCTAAGCACTTTAATTGATAGTCAAATCAAAGCTTAACAATTGAAACATATGCATAGAAAAGGCTATGCAAAGAATGCATAAGATTCAAAACTCATAAAACTTAACACAGAAGGAGAGACAAGAATCTGTTGTATATATTATTTGAAGTGAGGATCATGTCCTTGAATATATCTTTTATCAAAACACAAACCACTTTAACTCAGGAAGACAGTGGTATTCTATTATTCTTATAGAGAAAGACATAATACAATCTACTATATTCAGTATGAAAGAAGAAGTTGTAGAGAAAAAATCAGTACTGCACAACTAAACTTTGATCCTTCTTAAATGGTCTTGGAAATCCTTTTATAATAACAAGGATTGCAACAAGCTTGGGACCATTTGAGGCACAAAACCCTAACAAAACCCTAACTTTACAAAAGGAAAACACCAAAGACAAAAAAATGTGTTCCTTCAACCTAAACTTTACATTTATGTACACCTACAAAACTTCTGACAGCCACCTAAAACATTTAAGGTTGTCAGGCCTGACCACTAATACTCTTTATGACTGTAGTTGAGTGTATCTTCTCGGTGGCTAGCCTCCATGCTTGATTTGATTTCTCTGTGGAAATTGTTAGTCCTCCTCTTCCATTGGATCTAGGCTAGGGGATGGCAGCTTCTTTCTCTTTGGATTGGTCAACCTCTCCCATCTGGTGATGTCATCATCAGTAGGCCATTGGAAAGCCCTGATTTCTTGTAATTTCTTCATCATCTTCTCCCACTTTGGATCTATGAGAGCTCTAGCCTCTGAGATGAGCTTTATGTTATCAAGCTCCACTTTGATCAATCAATCCAAGATATGATTAAAAATATCCAAGTCACAAACACCACCCTATTTGGTAAAAGCCTCTTTCTTAGGCTTGGCACTTTCAAAATCTAACAACCACTCGTCTATCTTCTTTATTTTTGAATCTTATTTGCAAACAGATGGAATGAAACTATTACTACTAGAGGAAATGAATTGATATTTCTTCTAAATTATTTGGTCCAATTTCCCCTTAAAGAATAATGAATGAGTCCCAACTAACTTAATCATCCTCCATGTATCTATCACAACCTCTAGAATGTCAGGTCTATGAGGTTGGAGTGCTTCTAATTTCTCAGAAAATGAGGTCCTTCCTGACCAAGTTCTATGTAGTGGCTCCAAGGATGCAAGCACATCCTTCAAATTGCTCTCAACTTCAATCAGCTTGGCCAGAGCTTGATGGAAAATAGGAAACCCATCCTTTATGATTTCCTGCCTGTGTTGTAGCGCAAACATCAAAGATGTTGATGCCAATTCATTTTTCTCCTCTTCCACCTCCTCCTTATTCTGCACCTATGGAGGTTGATATGTAACCATCTCTTGAGATATAACTTTTGGGGGAGATGGAGGCTTTTCTACTGCCTTTTTCAGTTTTTCTATCTCAGTTAATTTTTCCTTTAGCTCTTTCTTGAGCACATGATTTTCTATCATCACTATTTCATTCCTTTTTCTCATCCTAACAGCCTCAGAATGCAACCTTGCATATCTGTCTGAAATTTGTTGGGTCTTGGCATGAGCCATATGAGATACATGGACATTCAGATCTGTCATCTCCATATCTTGAGTATTATTTAATGTCCAAATAATGCTATTGCCCTATTGTTCCTCCTTTATATTCACAAGGGTTGGCTTGTTATCCCTTGGTGCAACTGTCCACATGGCCAGAGTCTTTGAATTGGGATTGAAACCTGATCCTCTGATCAAGTCACCAACCTCAAACTCACTAGTCAAATCTATATCAGGTTGCCTCCTGATTTGATCAATGATAAAGGCCCAGGAGAGGTCCCATTCAGGGGTAATTAGCATTCCACTCTCCTTGATCATTCTTCTGCCCTCCTTAGGTGTGATGTTCTCATCATCTAGATTGTAATCCTTGAGGCTTTTCAGGGCATCCTCTTGTGTTAATCCCTCTATGGTCTCCAATTGCTTACCCACAAGGTTTTGTTTACTCCAAATTAGGAAGTGCTTGAAGGCAGGCTCATGAATGAAATTGTCATCCTTCAAGAATTCCTCTTGGTAGATCTCTCTTTCATCTTGAACATGAAGTAGATCCAATTCTACTTCAGTGTTATCATCCAGTTGTATCTTTTTCTTCCCCTCCCTAATCAATTTCCTTAATTTGTGATCATAGGGAGTGTGCCCTGTAGCAATATGGGAGACAAGATCCCTCCCCTTGTGTTCCTTCTTTTCCTCAGATACCCCTTCCTTGATAGGGTTAACAATAATAGACTTTAATTTCTGAGGGGGGGGACTGGATCATACCTTGTTCTCTCACTTAGAACGTGGATACCTTCAACATTAGGACTAGAACTTTTAGACTTGAGTATCTTCCTCGATTCATTTAGAGCTGGAATTCTCCATCCAACAAAACAAAATGATTGACATAAGAATCACGAGAAGAATTAACAATAGAAATCACTTTACCACTTTCCTCAAACCTCGAGTAGAGCATAAAGCCTTTCTCTTACCAACATTCTCTCCAAAATTCTAGCACCTATTTACTCTCTTATTTGAAAATCACATACTTTTGTCCAAGACTTCGCACTTCCAACCATTCAAATCTAATTTTGCTCAATTTGCCAATTTTGATCAACTTTTCAAAATTTTCACCTTTTATTACTTTCTTTTAAATTTAATTAATTAAATATCAAGTGAGATAATATTTAATTAATTTTGAAATTACACACCCAAAAAAAATAAAAAATTATTTATATTTATATTTTATCAAAAAATGACTTATTAATTAAATATTAATAACAATTTAATATTTAATTAATATTCCTTATATCCAAAAAAATCAAAAATATAATTTTTCGCAAAAAAATGATTTTTCTAACATTTGACCTGTTTTTACTTCTTATTGCTTTTGATCTCCTTTATCAAATTTTAAAGATTTATTAACTAAATATTAATAATATTTAATATTTAATTCACATGGTCTTAAATCTTCCTCAAAAATGATTTTCCATTTCAAATCTTCCAATTTTCACAACTTTCTAATTTTGAAAACTTTCTCAACATTCTCAATCTTCTCTATTTTCTCCGAAATTTTGAAAGTTCTTCCACAATTTTTGAAAATTACCAAAATTTGCCAAGATTCCAAAATTTTCCCATTCTCCAAGATGTTTGAACTTCCCCAATTTTCTGGAATTTTCCCAAAATTTCAAGATTTTTGAGTGTCTGATAAAAAAATTCTTTTAAAATTCATTAATTTCGAACTCCAAAGTTTCTGAGATTTTCCAAAATTCTGAAGTTCTCTTCATTTTCACTTCGCTTCGGCTCTAATCCAATTCTTCCAAACTTAAACTTTGTCAACCTTCAATTGATTCATTGCATCTTCTTCCACCACTTCAAACTTTTCCAAATCCCATGCATGTCTATACTAAAAGGGGCACTTTTTTTTATTCCTCGATTTTGAAAGAAATTGTGCTTGGGTGCAATTTTGAGTTCACTAAGAAAACTCATTTTTTGTCTCATTCCGAAAATGGCACTAGATGGACTATTTTTTATTTTATTTTTATTGAATTATTTCTCCATCTTTGTCATTTTGTACTTTAGGCATGAGTCATGGATAATTCCTTTCTAAAGTTCCTTCTCCACATGGAATTTGTGCTCCAAAAAGCTAGGAGCGCGCTTGGAGGATGGTGACAGATTATTTCCTTGGAAGAGATGTTGAGAATTCCTTTACCATTTGAAAAATGAGCACCCTACTCCTTGGAGTGGCATTTTCATGCCCACACGGATTTTAATTTTCCCATCTTAAAAAAATATTCGGCCATTCACTTAGAAATGCGCTCGAAGCCCATATGGGTAGAGGAGAGGGAATTTGTATTTTGGAGAGCTGAAAAGAAGTCTGTTGACCTCTTTGACTTGCGCGGCCGGCGCAAAATGGATTCCATGAAGGATTTTATATTCCCTTGGTCTTTCTAATTGGAAACCATTGATTTGTTCCAGATCTATATTCGATTGCACTCAATTCATTGCACTACTTCAACACTTCTAAAGTGGCATGCACACAATATCCTTGGACCATGGGCTTTCATTCACAAGATTGGTCTTTCAAAGGCGAGATCCACACATTGATCGATATATTGCGGGTCTATTGTGCACAACTAAGGAACAATTTGGTAGTGGCTTCTTACACAAATTGTATTCCTCCAACGCGGTTATCTAATCCCTAAAGATCACAACCCAACCCAAAATCTCTACGAAACATTCATAATCATTTGGGAAATAAATCAATAATTTCTCTAGCATCCCACCAATCGTGTTTTGGTTCGAATCTGCGGGTTTCATAACATAAAGATTGAATACTCTTTAAATAATCTCACAGCGAGAAGAGAACATGGTCAAATAATCCAATCTGCATCCACCAAATACAATTTCCTTTCTCTTTCACACGGTCATATCTTGATGTATTGCAGAGTGCTCATGGGGTCCATTAGTAATCGCATGATGGGCTTTCATCCTAATGTTATTCTTTGAAACCACGCCTTGGATTTCATCTTGATATTGCATTTGGAGATCCTTCGTTTCAGCACTCACACTCTGCGCTTACTCAACACTCCTGCAAGCCTTTGAAATCCCCACCCCTCATGGCTCGATCCCACTGTGTCAGGTGCGATTTGATCTATACTTGGTGAGTTTCTATTCCACATCCTTCTTCTATTTGTCATGTCTCGCAATACTTTCTAAGCATTCCCTATCCAACGCGAATGTGCTTTGTATGCCTTTATTTACTCTGCTTTTTGTGTTCTAAGTCTATGGTTGGCTCTTTCAACCTTCAGGTGAATTTGTGCATGCCATGCATATTGGAGGTGGCTATTACAGGTTCTAGTCCTAGAGGAACTTGGATGTATTTCAACGAAATAGAATTAAGATTTCCTAAAAGTTGGTGTCCTCATCACTGGTGTATTTTGGGGACCCCGCGAACCTTGCCTACAATCATGTAGCAATCACACACTAGGTTTATTTTGTGTTTGTCAATTTTTTTTTATCTGTGTTTCATGAACAAGAAGCAATTGTGTCATGGGGCTGTTCAAAGCTCTCTCTTGCCACATATGGGATTTTAGGTGCTAGAGGCAGGGGTGTCATAGTTTGAAAATAGAGCCATTTTATTATCATTCTGCTTAAATCTTTTAAGATCCTTAACCCAATTTTTCCGTTGCTTCATTTCATGAGCTTATTGTGCTGGGCATTCTGATCGAGCTAGCTAAACTTAGAACTTGCTAGATTTCTCATGTGCCATTGTGGGGACTGTGATATTGAGCAGAATTTGCCTCTGCACTTCGTGACAAAGAAGAGACTAGGTTGGATGTTTTCTTTAGTTTCCTCTTTTATCCTTCACCGAAATATGTAGAGATCATACCCTTTATTCTTTGGTGACGAAATGTAATGAATGAAGGCTCTTAATCCCCGTTGAGCTTTGTTAGGTATGGTTTGATTATTTTAGCATACAACTTTCCCTTAAACCCCCTTCCATGGTAATTCACTTGTAAATTATTTGTTCTGCGATTCTTTGAACCAAGGAAAATATTCAGGGCATATATGGAAAAAATTCTTCCTCTTAAATCCATTTCATCATTGTGAAGGATTGGTGCTCTTTCCACAACATTCCTTGACTAAAAAGAGTGTATGATGGGCACAATTTGAGTTCCATGACTTGTCCTTTACTTGGATGTCATTCCCAAAATTGCGCAAGACATATGATGAGGCCTTTCCCCTTCTTGAGCTCAAAGATTAGTGTCAAGGATGCATTATGTTCTTTCAAGGTGAAGTTCTTTCTCGCTTTTATTTCCTTCTACCATTCATTTTTTTTTAAGCATGAGGTTTGTGTTGGGAATGTGTATCATCACTGTCAATATTACTTTTCTTCCTCTAGTAAATTTATGTAACTAGGTTCTCTGTGGATGAAATTGGCAACCTTAGCATAGGAAGACCAATGCCTTTTCTTATTTGTATTATATGTCTTCAGACCGTTTTGTTATTCACTGACCATTACATTTCTATCCTTTTATTCTACATGCCTTTCACACCTTCATTGTTTTCGTAGACACATTTAGTATCTTTTCACATTGTTATTCAAGACTACCCTTCATGTGTTCCTTATAGTCGGAATCGGAGCTATACTGAAGACTGGAAACCCGATCATCTCATTTTCAAAGGACTCAACAAAAGGACTTTAAATCAAGAAGCTCTTCCAAATTTGATAATAGGGGGGAACCCTTAAAGACCGAAGGTACCAGAGCCAGGGCTATCAAGACAAAACCAAAAGGGCCAAGAAGATGAAAAGAAAGGGGGTCCCATCATCAATGGGCGATGTGTCATCGGGTGAATATAAGACTTGGGCAAAAACTCCTCACTTCTCAAATGGAACACAAGGAATTAGAGATTTAACTCAGAGTTACCGAGGTGAAAACCAAAACTGAGAGGGCCACAGGGAGAAAAAAAGAGGGGGTCCCCATTTGCAATGGGGTGATATGTGAAAAGGTCACAACAAGACCCGCGACCCAAACTAAATTAAGGTGGGCCCAAAACTATTTAAAAATGATTTTATTGATGAACACTTTCATGATTGATGAACATTTAATAATGTTTCAAAGCTCCATAATAGAGACATAAATGTTATTTAGAAAATAGTTATCCAAGGCAACCTCACACATGTCATCCCTGAATACAATACAACAATTACAAATTCTTCAAGGTCGGCTCCAATGGTCCCTTGATCAAATAAATAAGATTAACACGCTACAGCACCAGGTCGGCTTCACATAAACTTGCACGCTACCAAATGCATCACACAAGGTGTCGGCCATCACATTAACATGTTGTGGTCATACTCATACTGGAGATTCCCCTGGATGTCTTCATAAAATCCCTAAGAACGCTTGATGGAAGACATCATCGTACACAAGTTATGTCATAAACACTGCAACCTGTTCAGAGGCTTTCTCTGTCTCTAGCCCTGTTGACCAGTCTTCACCAGATCACTCATAACTCTGCCAAATGGACAAGTGGTTTATCGCCATGCTAGGTGTGGGATTGACTCATGTCATGATCCAATAAAATGCCCGTTGCGAGCATTGTTCTTATATTTTTCCATTTAAATGATAGGATCTGATGTGTATCTATGACCTATTAAAACACTCTCTCTCCATTTGGCATGGGGATGTGAGGGTGGGAATATGGCAACATTTCCTCATTGGTTCAACTAGTGTAGAACTTGTCTTGGTACACATATATGTAATTTGCAATGAATTCCTTTCTTTGCTTCTCTAACAAGATTCATGAAAGCCTCAAGTGACAGTTGACCTTGTGGTAATGCACCATTGTTTTTAATGGACTGGTGTTGTCGAGCTATTCACGTTTTCACCTCATCAACATCTTGTCGAACACATCATTTTACTCTCCAACAGAGAATGTTATTACTGGTGTTTTGAGAAAATCCATAGGTTGCAGGTTGTACTAGTATCATCACATGTGCTGTTAGAATAGATTATTTCTGTTGATGCTTGCATGTGAAGATACCCATAAGCTAGGCTTGCACGCAACATCTTGTGGGGTTAAGTACCCCCTTTCACACAGTTGGAGCAATATGATAGACCTTTAGATTTTAAATGAGACACTGAAACAACAGCGTAAGTTGCATCTGTAAACTTCAATGACTTTTAAATTTAGTACCGTGACCACCAAGAAAAGTACACTACCATTCTTGCAGAGTTCCCTATTTTGAAGAAGTCTCTCTCTAAATGACTTGTGCTTCATCTTACCATGTTTAACTTATTCACAATTAGAAAATCGATATGTTTGCATCATATGAAGTTGTTAGGATGTCATTTTGATGCCATCCCTTGCCTTTATTCTTAGATGGGTTCTTGGGAAATATTTTTCCTTGTATCGTGTCTTGCACATGTTTAGAATTTTGCATGGATAATGAATCATCGTGGCCTTTGGTATTTTCACATACCGAGTGCTACTTTTCAAAATTGTATGTCTTGCAGTGCTTTTCTGACAAGAGTCATTCTTAGTATTATTCTGACTGGCTTTCAAAATTGTTTTCTAATATTAGATTTGCATGATATGTGTATGGTTACTTTGATAGGATATGTTTCTTACTAACATTAAACAATCTTACCAACCTTTCTTTCTTTACTGTAGAGTAGAAAACAATTAAATCAATATTACTTCATCATTGTTTGATCAATATCAGTTTCCCATTGCATATCCTTTTCAAATACTATATACCCCATCGCACTTCTTCACTCACTCAACACTTTCTCATCATACTTCTTAATATATGGCAACATAACATAAATAAAAAATCCATTGCTTGACATCAATGACAAAACAATAACCGATCTCATTACTTCTACCTTCTTGCATACCTTCACTTGGTTGATTTCTTCAATAGTTAACAAACTCCCTCTGATCCATCAGTTATGCTAGCAATCTCTCTCTTCACCATTAATGGCAACACCAAAGCAATTGATGATGACATACCTCTAACATGCTTTGATATTCTTCTCACTTTGTTCTGTCCTTTTTATCTGTAACACTGTCATCTGTCCTTGTTCATACTCATCTTTCTCCCTCTGTGATCTTGATACTGTATTCTCTTCAACTATCAGCTCCATCAGTAACTCAGGTATTTGCTCCCTCTTTCATTTATCCTTAACTCCCCCTTCTGATGGTAACACCAATGACATTCTCTTTCTATCCCTCTTTTGATTCTCAGGCTATATCTCCCATGTAATCATCAATTCAATATCTCTCCCTCTTTGACAACTATGGCAGATAACTTAAGTGTCAACTTTCATTTTCAAATTCAAATTCAAAAAGTGACTTATACCTTTATTGTACTGTACTCTTCTTCTTTCCTTTGATCATCTTCAGGTCTTCATGCATTGTCATTTTGTCTTTACAATCAATTTGTCATGACCTACTGACTTCCTCTCTTGTTCTCTTTATTCTTCTTGGTAATTCATATTTTTGTGTGATCTATTGTCTACGTCTTAGTATGACATCTCTCTTTCTTCTTATTAGAATTAATTTCTTTCTCTGTGTCTACTCAGCCTTTCTTGATCTGATCCATCTGACATTAATCTGTATCAATTATCTGCAATCATTTCTATCTTCCATTTGTCTCAGCAGCAGTCATATGTCATTCATCATAATGTGGAGTCTTTTATCTCTCAGTAATCATTCCTTGTATCTCTTTCTTTTGCTCCTTTTCTTCTCAGTGTGTAGGTACTAATAGTTCTTCATCATTCTGGTGTACAAGTAACTTTACCTCTTTCTGTTGTATTATTTGTTGTCACTAGGGATTGCACCTGTGATGGCTAAGTATGAAACCCAACAATCCCGTGAAACATGGGAACACTCTCAGGATGTGGGACTGCTTCACTCAGAATAAACCTCCGGATTAAGGGCCGACTTCCTCATTTGTATCACCTGAACTGTACTAACTTTGAAGGGAAAGGGATAGAGAGATTGCATAAAACTAAAACAACTAAATCTAACTTAGGTGATTCACCAAACTAAATAGATCCACAAACTGAAAATCAAACTCACAATATAACCCAGCACGTAACATGAACTCCACAACTCTTCCAAATTTGATTTTCCCCTTAGAAAACAATCAGTTGTTGATTGTGAATGAGAAGGAAAGATGATTTTTTAACAACTCAACACAGTTGGATGCACACAGATTTGAAAACCTTAAAGAAGATCAATGCTTGCAAAATAATTAAATGAACATACTATCATGTAAAGGATCAAAATCAATCACAATACATAATGCTAAGCTCATCAACCAACTTACAAACTGTAGAAAAGAAGGGAACAATTTTGCTATTAGCTAGAATAAAAGGAGCTACAATATCAGATTGCTTCACAAGAGCTACAAAATTCACCTCATGAGAACGAGGGAATGAAGAACTAGTCTTCTATCACATAAGTGAGAGGCATATATAGAAAATCTAGAGAATCTGCCATCAAGCCCACTACCTCGCCAAGAATAGAAAAGCCTCAGTCATTAGGACCATGATCCCATCACTCTGAATTTCAGATGCCCAATTCCCGAGAAAATAGGGGAGCGAAAAAAGTGGAGTCCCAAAAATAGACTAGTCAAAGGAGACCCATGACCCACTAAGTCATGCAAAATAATGATATTCTGACAGCGGTTTATAGAACACGACATGTCCAAAATATCTTACAATGAAACCCTTGCATTGACTTATAACATTTAAAAACTCTTCCCCCCTAACTAACCAATATAGTGGATTAAAAAAATATATACTTAAGATAGTCTCAACTCAAAATGAGGAGAAAATCCAAAAGTATTTACATTTAATATATATCCACATGGCATGAATATTCTAATAATAATATCCCCATTATACATGAATTCATAACTAAAACACAATATTTATCTAAGTCAAAATGACTTATATGAGGGATCTTAGGGTATGGAGTATAATTAATATATTTACCTTAAGACAAGATAAATATATTAATATTTATAAGATATGCTTCATACTCGAAAAGAAACTAGCATCTATGGCAATTAATGCATAACCCTAAGAAGGGAATGCGAAAAGGGGACATGCTAAAAGGAAACCCTCATTGGAAAAGGCAGCATCATTGAAAAATGGCAACTGCATCGACATATGTCAATCATTGAACTCGAAATAGCAACTTTCCTTCTAAAACACGAGCTCATTTGGAAACATCTATCTTCTTCACTGCATAATGATTGAGGTAGGCGTACATGACTTGATTTGGCATCTTTTTGCAACATTGTTTTTGATTTTCTTGTTGAAAATGTGTGAATTAGAGCATGCTTTGTATTTCAAAACCTCTATTTTACTGCATTATTTTCATTGTGTTCTAGAATGCTATTGATATGCTCATCTTTCTTGTTTACAAAGTGAGGCCCGATGATGCCATGGCTAGGGCATGACTTATAGCTTTGTATAATATCTTGCCATTGCTATGTATTGTTTAAACTTGTAAGCTCGAAGAGCTAGGGCATCGAAACCTTCATTGTATAGAAATTAGAGGCACGGTTTCTTGTTCCGAGTCTCTGTTTAATCAATGGCACCGTGAGCTTTTAAAATCATCTCTCTGGCACTGATGTTGATATAATGCATATATTGTGGTTATGTTTTGATTTAGCACACTCATAGTTGAAGCTTTCTTTCATTTGATAGTCCTCACACTACATAAAATGTTGTTACATCTTGCTATTTAACGTAATCATATAGTATTGATATGGCATTGTATTATATTTGATTGTCGAGGGCATCACTTTATGCTGTTATTGTGTAGCATGGTTGTTATCTCATTCAAAACTGTTGGCATCACATACATTAGCCCGAGAATACAAAGTGTATCCATCGAGGGCATAAGATGTATCGGGTCTCGATGCACGACCTATTGCACTTGTATAGTGTGTTGCATGTAGTAGGCCTGAGAATACGAAGTGTATTCATCGAGGCCATCAATGAATGTGGCACTAGTTTATTATTCTATTTGTAAACTTTAGCAATCATGTAGTAATAGACAGGGTGAAACCCGTGAACATAGGATATTGTCCACTGAGGACACTGCATGTGCATGTTTTGAATATTGAGTTGTGTATATTGCCATTGTTATATCTTGTGAAGAACCTAAGGACCATCGGGCATGATGATGGTGTATTTCTTTTGTGCTGTCAGTGTCTCCAATACACCGATTCGAGCCCTATTCTTGCTATTGATACCACTGAGAACAATAGACAATGTTGTAGGCCTGCATGCACCTCCTTGTGTGAACACATAATATAGGCCTTTGTAATTTGATGTTGCATGGTGCATTGTGTTTGCTTCCATTAATGTTGACACCAGTTCAGTATGCCTCCATACTAGTAAGATGTGTACAACAACATTATCATTGTAAAAGTTAGGCCACTGTTTCTACATTACCCTTATGTATATGTCATGTTGTTGATTTTCTTATTCCCACTTTCATGTAACCTTAGATGTGCATATCAATACTCTATGACTATCGTCTTCATCTATGTCTTCTAATTCCCTTTATTGATTTGTGCCATCATGAAATAATAGACCTCCTTTTCTAAGCCGGTGAAATGTGTGCCTTCAACTATACCATATTGACACCTATGTAATGGGGTGTCCTGTCTAGCTCATAGGTCTGTGTACTCTGCAAATAGCTCTGTTCTATTCTCCATATGTATCCATGGTTCTTGAGTGTCTCACTTACTGAATGCCTCCCCACATGAGTCAGTGCCTCTCATTGAGACGGTTAGAGTTGCCAAAAACACTAGGGGAATAGAGCTTCTAACAACCCTCACCGGTTCAGTGTAGGGTACTGGGAGACTCAATACTGATCATGGGTGCTTTTGGCTTGTGGTGTGCTCTCTCTCTAGGAAAATCAGATTCTCCCAAGAGACACATTACAGGGCATCATCATTCATCTGCACATGGAATAAACACATTAGTAAAAAAAAAATAATGGTATTTCTTTTATTTCCAGAGGCTCGTTGATGCACATGCCTTGAGCATAGCCCATGCCAGAGGTGCATGACTGAGTGCACGTATGCATGCTATAGATGATGTGGAACCATGCATTGCTTAGATCCATTGGATCTAACCCACTTTTCTTCTCTCTCTGCAGGTTCAGGATCATAGGAGCACACCGGGCATCAAAAGAATCAACTCACACAACTAGGCAATGTCTGGTACCCCTGCATCTAGCTTCTTATATTATGTATATTTTTACTCATTTATGCAACTCCTACATTTGCTATGCTCATGACATGTGTGAGCTCATATGAATGTTTTCTTTTTAGTTCTTTCCTTTCTATATGGCATATTCAGCATGTGACATGTAATCTCAGATGCAATTATTTATCTTTCCTTTTCATGTACTTTTGCAATGAATGAACACAAATTTAATCAAGACCAGATAATAATGAAAACTAGGGTATAGCTCATCTAATAATTAGGTTTCCCAAAATGTGCAAAAATATGGCAACATTCTAGCAACCTCTATGGAGTGCTTGCCTGCTAAGCAATTGACCAATTGCCTGATAGATCTATTTGGTAATAGAGTCCATAAGCCTTAAACTGAAACTGGTTCCCAACTGAAACAACCTCCTTCCTTCCAAAACTGAACCAACTGCTTGGCAACTACTCAAGCTTATTTCTGACTGAAAACTCAACTAAAACAACAACTATGCTAAAGCACTTAGGGGAAATAGGAAACAAAAACTCCTATTCTACCCTACTCTAACCAGTCTCAGCAAACTGGTCAAACAAATCTATTAACTGGATTGTTAAAATAACTTCCCATTCTTCTCAAAATGTTATACTTTTCACTCTTAATGCCAATAGGAAGAATATGAAAAACAAAAATGTATTGAACTACCTGGCATATCAACTTTTGAAACTTGTAGTCCAGACAACTCACCTCAACCAAATCATAGGTACTGCCTTCCCAAGGAGACTGATAAAACTGAAAAAGCTCAGGGTCACTAATGAGTGGACTCTTGACATCACCCTCCATCAAATCATTAAGTATAGATGCCTTGCTTGACCCCATCAGAGCCAAGTATCTGATAGGACACCCCCTTGAGAGTACAAAACTAGGCCCCTCCTTATGCATCTCATGAACATCTTCAGCAAAGTCTTCAAATTCTGGCCCCTCCATGATAGTCTTCTTCAACATTTCTTCTTCTACAATCCAAGGATCATCCTCTTCATCAGCTAGAACATCCAACAACTTATCCAAGTTGTCAAATTGCATTAGGTCCTTAATAATTGCTTCCATCTCATAAAACATGAATCTTGAGATTCATCAACCATTTTATTGCAAACAGACCCAGATTCAATCACTGGAATAGAATTAACTTCTTGAAATGAAAGGGTTTCCTTCGGGGCGCACATGTTATCATATGTTTCAGGAAGATGAGGGACACAAAGAAAAGCTGACCAGAAAGCATTTATCATAGAATCAAAGCCTTCTTGCTGGCTTGGGCTAGCAACAACTACATCTTCTTTCTTATCATCATCAGGTGGCTCAACTAATGGGTCTTGTGCTATCTTTTCCTCTAGAATATGCAAGCCATTATCCTTCTCAGGAAGACAGGGAATATCAACAAGAGTGGAGCAGAAAGCATCAATTATCAAATCAAAATCATCTTGTTTCTCAAATTTAATAACTATGTCATGTTCCTTATCGTAATCAGTGGACTCAACAAGTTGATCCTGAACTATCTCATCTGGTTCAATATAAGAAGGCATCTCTTCAAACAAATTAGTTAGGCTTTCACTTTTATTTGCTTCCTGATCACTAACTAGTTGTTCTAACTAAACAATATGTAACAAATCTACTTGTTCCTCAACTTCATCATGGAAAAGTAAATTCAAAGGACAAAATTCATCCTCTTCCTGGTTTATAGAAATTTCATGAGATGTAGGGGGCTCTTCAGGAATTGGCTCATAGGGCTTAATCTGCTACAGGCTAGGCTCACCATCATATAGGAAGTCAAACATCATAGATGTCTCATCAATAGGAGTAGGATGAAGTGGCTGGAAGTCTGAGATAGGATCACGAATGGGCTCTAAACATGCATGGGGATTAGGCTCTTTTTGATTAAGATTCTGAATTGAAGGAGAAGACCTAAAGCTTGGAATTTCAATAGGAGTGCTAGTTGACTTACTAGGCAAGAAACTTGGAATTTGAACCTTGTGCGTCTCATGTCTGGTCTGCAAAGCTTCCAGGTTCTCCTCGGCAACATGAGGCTTCTTCTTCTTGATATCCCCTTCGTAAAGAGCTGGCATTTTAAAACCCGGATACATGGTCCATGAGGGTGAGATTTCTTGTATTTGGGTAGCAACAATTTCTTGATCTCCTTGATTTCCTTGCCTTGGTGCTTGTGCCAACTAATCCTCAATCAATTTATCCTTTTCTGCTATCTGTTTGGCAAGGGTCTCCTACTCATGATCATGAAATTCATCTATTTCTGCTAACCTTTTTCGGAAGTCCTCCTTTTCTGTAGCTATCTCGTAGATGCTCTTTATGAATGCTTCACACTCTTCAAGACTCTTTTTATAAGCATTCTACTGTGTCAAGATCAGATTGTTCTGATCGTGTAGCAGCCTTGAGAGCTCCTCCTGAGCCATTGTGTCCATATACTGTCTTGAGATCTCTTCCTTCTGAGACTTCATCTCTGCATAGTCTTTCATGAAAGAGCTCATTTCCTCCCGAAAAACTACCAACCAGTTATTGGAGTTTGAATCTAAAGTGGTATTGTGTTGATTCTGATGATTATAATGGTGTCCTTCATAGGGTGGTTCATAGGAATGTTGTATGGATGCTTGATGTTGGGTGGGAGGGTATGGTGGTGCATGCTGGAAATTTGTTGTTTGTGGCGTATTTTCATTATATGCTATTTCTTGGCTAGCTTGATATGGCACAAATGTTGGAACATAGGTAGGGTTTTCATGATATGGGGGGTGATATGGAGAATATGCATTAGGAACTGACATGATTGCTCATCAAATGAGCTGATAAAACATATATTCTTGAAACTTTTCAGCACTTGAATTGCTAAAACCAGTAGATTTCTCATAGAGTCGCCATGGTGCTAGAAACAAACCACCTCTAAAAGGCTGATTGCACTGAGGATCACACCAAAATCCTAGTGAATGATGGGAATCAAAATCCCACCGGGCGTGCCAAAAAATTTTATCACTAGGGATTGCACCCGTGATGGCTAAGTATGAAACCCAGCAATCCCATGAAACATGGGAATACTCTCAGGATGTGGGACTGCTTCACTGAGAATAAACCTCTAGATTAAGGGTCGGCTTCCCCATTTGTATCACATGAACTGTAGTAACTTTGAAGGGAAAGGAATAGAGAGATTGCATAAAATTGAAACAACTAAATCTAACTTAGGTGATTCACCAAACTGAATAGATCCACCAACTGAAAATCAAACCCACAATATAACCCATCACGTAACATGAACTCCACAACTCTTCCAAATTTGATTTTCCCCTTAGAAAACAATCAGGTGGTGATTGTGAATGAGAAGGAAAGATGATTTTTTCACAACTCAACATAGTTGGATGCACATAGATTTGAAAACCTTAAAGAAGATCAATGCTTGCAAAATAATTAAATGAACACACTATCATGTAAGGGATCAAAATCAATCACAATACATAACGCTAAGTTCATCAACCAACTTACAAACTGTAGAAAAGAAGGGAACAATTTTTCTATTAGCTAGAATAAAAGGAGCTACAATATCAGATTGCTTCACAAGAGCTACAAAATTCACCTCGTGAGAATGAGGGAATGAAGAACTAGCCTTCTATCACATAAGTGAGAGGCATATATAGAAAATCTGGAGAATCTACCATCAAGCCCACTACCTTGCCAAGAATAGAAAAGCCTCAGTCATTAGGACCATGGTCCCATCACTCTGAATTTCGGATGCCCAATTCCTGAGAAAATAGGGGAGCAAAAAAAGTGGAGTCCCAAAAATAGACTAGTCAAAGGAGACCCAAGACCCACTAAGTCATGCAAAATAATGATATTCTGACAGCAGTTTATAGAACACCACATGTCCAAAATATCTTACAATGAAACCCCCGCATTGACTTATAACATTTGAAAACTCTTCCCCCCTAACTAACCAATATAGTGGATTAAAAAAAAATATACTTAAGATAGTCTCAACTCAAAATGAGGAGAAAATTGAAAAGTATTTACATTTATTATATATCCACATGGCATGAATATTCTAATAATAATATCCCCATTATACATGAATTCATAACTAAAACACAATATTTATCTAAGTCAAAATGACTTATATGAGGGATCTTAGGGTATGGAATATAATTAATATATTCACCTTAAGACAAGATAAATATATTAATATTTATAAGATATGCTTCATACCCGAAAAGAAACTAGCATCTATGGCAATTAATGCATAACCCTAAGAAGGGAATGCAAAAAGGGGACATGCAAAAAGGAAACCCTCATTGGAAAAGGCAGCATCATTGAAAAATGGCAACTGGATCGGCATCTGTCAATCATTGAACTTGAAACAACAACTTTCCTTCTGAAACACAAGCTCATTTGGAAACATCTATCTTCTTCACTGCATAATGAATCAGGTAGGCATACATGACTTGATTTGGCATCTTTTTGCAACATTGTTTTTGATTTTCTTGTTGAAAATGTGTGAATTATAGCATGCTCTATATTTTGAAACCTCTGCTTTACTGCATTATTTTCATTGTGTTCTAGAATGCTGTTGATATGCTCATCTTTCTTGTTTACAAAGTGAGGCCCGATGGTGCTATGGCTAGGGCATGACTTACAGCTTTCTATAATATCTTGCCATTGCTGTGTATCATCTAAACTTGTAAGCTCGAAGAGCTAGGGCATCAAAACCTTCATTGTATAGAAATTAGAGGCATGGTTTCTTGTTCTGAGTCTCTATTGAATCAACGGCACCGTGAGCTTTTAAAATCATCTTTGTGGCACTAATGCTGATATAATGCATATATTGTTGTTGTGTTTTGATTTAGCACACTCATAGTTGAAGCTTTCTTTCATTTGATAGTCCTCACACCGCATAAAATGTTGTTACATCTTGCTGTTTAATGTAATCATATAGCATTGATATGGCATTGTATTATATTTGATTGTCGTGGGCATCACTGTATGTTGTTATTGTGTAGCATGGTTGTTATCTCATTGAAAACTATTGGCATCACATACATTAGCCTGAGAATACGAAGTGTATCCATCGAGGGCATAAGATGAATCGGGTCTCAATGCACGGCCTGTTCCACTTGTATAGTGTGCTACTTGTAGTAGGCCCAAGAGTACAAAGTGTATTCATTGAGGGCATCAATGAATGTGGCATTGGTTTATTATTCTATTTGTAAACTGTAGCAATCATGTAGTAATATACAAGGCGAAACCCATGAACATAGGATATTGTCCGCTGAGGACACTACATGTGCATGTTTTGAATATTGAGTTGTTTATATTGCCATTGTTATATCTTGTGAAGAACCTCAGGTCCATCAGGCATGATGATGTTGTATTTATTTTGTGATGTCAGTGTCTCCAATACATTGATTCGAGCCCTATTCTTGCTATTGATACCACTGAGAACAATAGGCAATGTTGTAGGCCTGCATGAACCTCCCTCTGTGAACACATAATATAGGCCTTTGTAATTTGCTGTTGTATGGTGCATTGTATTTGCTTCCATTGATGTTGACACCAGTTCAATATGCCTCCATACTAGTAAGATGTGTGCAAAAACATTATCATTGTAAAATTGAGGCCACTGTTTATACATTACCCTTATGGATATGTCCTATTGTTGATTTTCTTATTCCCACTTTCATGTAACTTTAGATGTGCATATCAATACTCTGTGACTATCCTCTTTATATGTGCCTTCTGATTCCCTTTATTGATTTGTGCCATCATGAAATAATAGACCTCCTTTTCTAAGCTGGTGAAATGTGTGCCTTCAATTGTACCATATTGACACCTATGTAATGGGGTGCCCTGTCTAGCTCATAGGCCTATGTACTCTGCAAGTAGCTCTGTTCTATTCTCCATATGTATCCATGGTTCTTGAGTGTCTCACTTACTAAATGCCTCCCCACATGAGTTAGTGCCTCTCATTGAGATGGTTAGAGTTGCCAGAAACTCTATGGGAATAGAGCTTCTGACAACCCTCACCGGTTCAGTGTAGGTTACTAGGAGACTTAATACTGATCATGGGTGCTTTTGGCCTATGGTGTGGTCTCTCTCTAGGAAAATTAGATTCTCCTGAGAGAGCCCACATTATAGGGCATCATCATTCATCTGCACATGGAACAAAAACATTAGTAAAAAAAACAATGGTATTTCTTTTATTTCCAGAGGCTCCTTGATGCACATGCCCTGAGCATAGCCCGTGCCAAAGGTGCATGACTGAGTACACGTATGCATGCTATAGATGTTGTGGCAGCATGCATTGCTTAGATCCATTGGATCTAACCCACTTTTCTTCTCTCTCTGCAGGTTCAGGATCACAGGAGCACACCAGGCATCAAAAGAATCAACTCACACAACCAGGCAATGTCTGGTACCCTTGCATCTAGCTTCTTATATTATGTATATTTTTACTCATTTATGCTACTCCTACATTTTCTATGCTCACGACATGTGTGAACTCATATGAATGTTTTCTTTTTAGTTCTTTCCTTTCTGTATGACATATTTAGCATGTGACATGTAATCTCAGATGCAGTTATTTATCTTTCCTTTTCATGTACTTTTGCAATGAATGAACACAAATTTAATCAAGACCACATAATAATGAAAACTAGGGTACAACTCATCTAATAATTAGGTTTCCCAAAATCTGCAAAAATATTGCAACATTATTTACTTGGCTCTTGTGACTCTATAACTTATCTCGGTAGAAGATACAATCTAGATGTCTACAACATTTATCCTTATGTGCATTGGTTCTCTTTCATCTTTCACAGTTATCTGCTTCTTTCCAATCTTGATCACATACTGGTAATCTTTAAATATTTTCTTTATCAAAGTATCAATTCTTCTCACAATAATCCATAGATGTTAGCTCAGTAATCAGTAAACCTTAGATGATACATATGAGGTTTCACACTTAAAACCTTTTCATCATTCTGATACTACATATCCAAAGTGCATCTCAATATGATTATATGGATCTTAGCTCATTTCTTTGTTAGGAATTGGTGTATAATAAAGCTTTTTAACTTAGAGTTCTTTTTTTGCCTCTTATTGTCTAGGCGGATGTGGATGCACATGATTCAGAGGATTCAGTGCAGGAGGTTGGTGCCGATGTCGATCCATCTTCTTCAAAACTTGTACACTATTTTAGTCTCATATGTTCTCTTATTTATTCAATATTTCTATTAGTTCAAGTTGTGTTCTCAAGTCGGTCTATGTAATCCTTTGCTCGATGTCTTATCTTGTGAGAAATTAAACATGCTAGTGAACTCTTCTTTCTTGTATGCATCAGAAAATAATTAGTTTTTATATGTCCATACCTTCCACAAGCTTTGTATGAAATTATATTGTTGTCCCATGGTACTGCTATTCCTTATTGATTACTATCCTTACTTTGTCTGTTCAGTGTCTTTATGTCATTTCTCCGTTTCTCTGATTTGCACTCCTTAGACTTGTGTCCATGCTTGTTACATGCATTACAAAATCCATCAAACCTTGGTTTCTTTTCATTATCAGTATTCTTCAATCTACATTTTCTTTCTCTATGTCCATGTTTCTTACAATTATAACAATAACCTTTAAATTTAGAAATGATAGCAGTTTTACCTCTTTTTCCCTTACATACATTAGTTGAGTGTCCAGGTTTACCAAAATAAAAACATGATGGTTTCTTTGACTTTGGTGCTACTCTTGTGATTTGATTTACAACATGATTAGATGATTCTCCTCTCTCACTAATTCTTTGCTCGGTAAAGCCCTATCCAGTGGTATCTCCTGGTGCTCTTTGATTTCTCAGTTGTTCATCCAATCTATATAAGGTTTTGTTATTCCTTTTAAGTACAACATTGACATCTCTTTCAATTTTTAGTTCTCCTTCCAATCTTATCACTTCATCTTTCAAGTATTTGATCTCGGTTCCCTTATCAGTTTTATCATAAAATGCAGCAACCAGTTGTTCAGTGATAGCAGTATTTAAGTTCGTACCATCCTCAAGATTTCTCCATCTTTCACAATAAGTATCTCCTCGAGTTGTCTTTTCTCTTCCTCAGTTGTTCTTTTAGCATATTCAGCTAATCTTTTCACTTCCAATACTTCACTCATTCTAAAACTCTAAAATTCTTGATCTGTCTTTGCTAGGTCCAACTGCTCGATGTCTCATTATGTTCCATCAAATCAGCAACCTATTCTTCATGATCTTTCTACATTTGGTCCATCTATTAAGTGAGAACCCTATTTTTTTCCAGTATATCTATGATAATAGCTTCAAATTCCCTTGTAGTACTACCATCAGATGATGATTCAAGAGTATCAATATGTTCTTGTGTCATTTTTAAGTCATCAGTCAGTCTCTTTCTCATTTTCAAGGGCCTCTTCAATTTTGTTCTTAAGTTTTCAATCAATTCATGTGCATTCTCCAATTCCTCCTCAAGTTCTTCAATCTATTTTTCTTTCCTATAACTTCCCATAGCTAGATATTTTACTCAAGTCATTTAAAACTTTATCTTCCAAGTACTCAACTCTGATACCAATTTTTAGTCCCACATGGAAAGTAAAGAATTGAGAGGGGAGGGGTGAAGAAGTTCTTACAAAACTTTGACAACTTCATTAACTTCACTATTTATTGTTACCAAATTCAAACTCTTCAATAAAATTTACTATTATTAATCAATCTATTCCATTCATCTAATTATTCATTCATTTCTTCATTCAATCACTTAATCATTCACTTTCTTACTTAGCATTCATGCATCTACTTTTGCATATATTTCCCAAGTTATACCATTCAACATATTGTATAGGATAAAGATATATTCCTATACTTTAAATGACGGAAGGAAAGATCTCCTATCAAGCTTCGGATTCACAAAGGAAAGATCCAAGCTAATTGACCAAAATGAGAGTGATCAATGCAATAATGAATCAATCATATATGAATGAAGAGAAGAAGCAGATCTAGCTTCCATTTTGGAGAAGGGGAATGTATGAGTAGAATTGAAATGCTTTGAAACCTTAATTGAAATGTATCAAATGAAATTACTAACCTCAAAGAGTAGTAGATGTTGAAATCACTATTTTCATCACCGAATCAGTCAAGCATTTGATGAGAATCAACTAAATTTGCATAGAAAGTCATTCTAATTTTCTAGATCTTTGAATCGGTCAACTGTTGGATGAGAATAAGCTACAATCACATCACAAATTCTTTTGAGGTTCTAGATCACTAAATTGGTAAACCATTCAATGAGAGTCAACTATAATCACATAGCAAGCTATTTTGAGGTTCCAGATCACTGAATTGATCAACCATTCTATGATAATTAGCTACAATAACATAATAAGTTGTTTTAAGTTTTCATATATCTAAATTGGTCAACCCTTCGATGAGAATCAACTAAAGTCACATAACAATATGTTATGAGTTTCTAGATCACCAAATTGGTCAACTGTTCGATGAGTATCAACTATAGTCACATTATAAACTGTTGAGAGTTTTCATATTGCCAAATCAGTCAACTATTTGATGAGAATAAGTTATAATCACATAACAAGTTATTTAAAGGTTCTAGATAGCCGAATCAGTCAACTGTTTGATAAGAATCAACTAAAATTGCATAATTCATTCTAAGTTTTCATATTACTAAATTGGTTAACCATTCAATGAGAATCAGCTACAATTGCATAACTCCCATTTTAAGGTTCCAGATCACCGAATCATTCAATCGTTCGATAAGAATTAGCTAAATCCAAATAAAAAGCTATTATGAGGTTTTATATCATCGAATCTATTAATCGTTTGATGAGAATAAACTAGAATAGCTTAAAAAGCATTTATGAGTTTCTAGATGACCAAATCAGTCAATCATTTAATGAGAATTAGCTACAATTGCATAACAAGTCATTCTAAGGCTCCAGATTGTTGAATCAGTTAACCATTCGATAAGAATAGACTAAAATCACATAACAAGCTACTCTAAGGTTACATATCACCAAATTGGTTAACCATTTTATGAGAATTATCTCTAAGTGCATAATAACCTATTTTGAGGTTCCAGGTCATTGAATTGATGAACCATTCAATGAGAATCAACTACGATTGTACAATAAGCTATTCCAGATCACCGAATCGGTCAACTTTTCAATGAAAATTAGCTACAATCACATAATAAACTATTTTTAGTTTCCAGACTATCGAATTAGTCAATAGTTTGAAAATAATTATTTAAAATCACATAGCAAGCTATTTTGATGTTCTAGTTCAACGATTAGTTAATCGTTCAATCAGAACTGACTAAATTTGCATAACAAGCCATTCTAATTTTCTAGATCGCCGAATCAATCAACCATTTGATGATGGATCATTCTTTTTCTTTGTCATCCTGATGATGGATCATGATGTTTCATCCAAAATGTTGATGATAAAAACAACACACAATCTGACCCAGAAGCACTCATAACATTTGATGAGAATCGGTTATAATTGCATAAGAAGTTATTCTAAGGTTCCAGATCATCCAATTGGTTAATTGTTCTATATGAATAAGCAAAAAATCACATAACATGCTATTCTAGGTTCTAGATCACCGAATCAATCAACTTTTTGATGAGAATCAGCTACAATTGTATAATAAACCGTTCAGAGTTTCTAGATCATAGAATTTGTCAATCATTTGATGAGAATGAACTACAATCACATAACAAGTCATTATGAGGTTCCAAATTAATGAATCAGTAAACTGTTCAATAAGAATTAGCTAAATTCACATTGCAAACTATTCTGAGGTTCTAGATCACCAATTGGTTAATTTTTTTATGAGAATGAACTACAATATCCTTCTAAGTTTCTATATTTCCAAGTTGGTCAACAATACAATGAGAATTAGCTACATTCACATAATAGGTCATTATGAGGTTCCAAATTGCTAAATTGGTCAATGGGTAAAAGTACAAACCTATGTCACACTTTTATAAAGGAAAAGGATGACAAGACACAGACTTTTCAACTTTAACAATATACAAGTGGCATTTGTGCTAAGAATTTGAAGATGATATAAATTAATGAAATGTGTAAAAATAGATGAAGTTTACGCCTATAATTTTATTTAAAATATGAACAAGAATTGATGTAGCTTTTTAATTTTTGAAGTCCATTTTTTCATTGCTAAAAAATGCTAAAAATCAAGGGTCTAGTTTCCACAAAAATATTATATGAAAATATTTTCTTTTCCTCCAATTTCAAAATATATTATAGATGACATGTATAGATAGTGCAAAAATAAAGAAAAATTAATTTTCAATATGTATTTTTTCTAATATAACTACTCAAAGTTGAACTTTCTAAAATTGACAGTTTTCATCTCCCGCCAAATCTCCCCCATCAAATGTACACCATTTAGAAAAAAACTTACATATTCTTTAAGAGAACTCTCTCCTCTAGTGTTAAATATAAATTTTAGATTTTTTGGATATGATTTACTATTTTTTTCTTTCTCTAAATCAACATCCTCGTAACTGTTAAAATACCTACTTGTGATATTTTTTAATTTCAATAAACAATGTCTAGTTAAAACACTATAAAATCTATATGAACATATTCTTGACTTTGATCTCTACAAAAGGGTATTTTTATAGTTTTAAAATAATATCATTACAAAAAGTAAGACTTATTGAAACATCCCTTTTCTGATATAATTTTATTTGTTTGATAATTGGACCCAAAGTGGTATAAAACATGCATTTAATAGATATTTCCACTTGGAAAAGTTGAAGCACTTATCTAACTTACCTAGAATGAATATAGATAGTCTATATGTTTGAAAATAATTTTTTTTTATTTATAAATACTCAAATTCAGCTATGCTAATAAGATGTCCTGAAATGTGACACAGCTTTGTGCTTTTAATGCAATGGTTCAATAAGAATCAGGTAAAATCATATAAAAAGTTATTTTAAGGTTTTAGATCAATGAATCAATCAACCGTTCCATGAGAATCAACTATAACTACATAACTAGCCATTCAAATTTTCTAAATCATCAGATCGGTCCATCATTTGAAGAAAATTAGCTAAAATGGCATAACAAGTCATTCTAAGGTTCTAGATCACCAAATTAAATAATTGTTTGATAAGAATTGACTACATCTGCGTAAGAAGTCATTTTGAGTTTCTATATTGCTGAATTAGTCAATTGTTCGATGAGAATCAACTACAATCACATAACAAGCCATTTTAAGTTTCCACATTGTTGAATTGGTCAACCATTTAATGGGAATCAACTTCTTGCATAACAAGCTATCCTGAGGTTCCAGACTGTTGAAACAAGTAATCATTCAATGATAATCAACTACAATCACATAACAAGTCATTCTGAGTTTTCAAATCATCGCATTGGTCATGTGTTGGATGAGAATTACTTACAATCACATTAAGAAGTCATTTTGAGGCTCCAGATCTCTGAATCGCTCAACCATTTGATAAGAATTAGTTAAAATCACATAACAAGCTATTTTGAGGTTCTATATCTCTAAATTTGTCAACGATTCGATTAGAATCAACTACAATTGGACAACAAACCATTTTGAGTTGGTAGAACTTTGAATTGGTCCACCATTTGATGAGAATAAGCTACAATCGCATAAAAAGTTGTTGTGAGGTTCCATATTGCCAAATTGGTCAATCATCTGATTAGAATCAACTACAATTAAATTACAAGCTATTCTAAGTTTGTTGATCACTGAATTAGTCAACTGTTGGAAGAGAATTAGCTATAATCACGTAACAAGCCATTCCAAGTTTCTAGATGGCCGAATCGGTCAACCGTTCGATGAGAATCAACTACAATCGTATAGCATGCTATTCTAAAGTTTTAGATCACCAAATTGATCAACCCTTCGATGAGAATCAAGTATAATTGCATAATAAGTCATTTTGAGTTTCTAAATCATAGAATCAGTTAATCATTTGATGATAAATCAACTATAATCACATACCAAGTCATTCTAAGGTACCGGATCAACAAATCAGTCAATTGTTCAATAAGAATTACCAAAATTCACATTACAAGTTATTCTAAGGTTCCAAATCACCGAATTAGGGAATTGTTTGATGACAATCAACTATAATGTCATTCTGAGTTTCTAGATTGCCAACTCAGTCAACTGGACGATGAGATTCAACTACAATCACATAACAGGTCATTATGAGGTTCCAAATCTCTGAATCAGTCAATAGTTCGATAAGAATTAGCTAAAATAATATAACAAGCTATTATGAGGTTCTAAGTTGATGAATCGGTCAACCATGTAAATATAATTTAGATTTATACAAGGAATAAACAAACTATAGAAGTCTTTCAAAGCTAAGCACAGGATAATGACAAAGTAAACTTCAAATAAGGATAGATAATACCTGAAATTATAGTTCTAGACTGATCTTGAGTTAGTCTTCAATTCATTGATGTGAGTGCTCAATATGCAATCAAGATCTACCCTCCTAGGGTTTGTTCCAAGACCTTGATGACTACTTCTTATATGCATTTATTTATGCCCTCATAAATGCTTCAATTCACTTCCAAAGGTGTCTTATTTCCTGTCCAAATGGTAGGCCCAATTATTGCTTTAGTCAAGCCCTTTTTGTCCAAACTTCGATGGCTATAATCAGGTATGATTTTCTATTTCCTCTTGTCCAATTTCTGCTCTTGATTTGAACCAATTTGAACCCTTGTATTTCAGGCTAATTTGATCTTTATGCCTGAACTATTTCACTCTAAAATAGAAGATGTATTTAGTGCTTCAATGCTGAATAATTTTGCACTATAAGGAATAAGTAAATCACACTCTCCAATCTATAATTCACATAATGATGCTAGGACAAATCACTCAAAGGAAGTTCACACGTCTAGGCAGATTAGTGAATCTCGAGGAGGAGAAACATGTTATGTTTTTTATTATCTTCTTCTCAAGATTCAATACTAATATATATGAGGATGAGAGGGATTTCCAAGAGGCCGACTAGGCCTAATGGAATTAGAAATTCCATTAATTATAAGAGGCTGACTTGGGCCCTCGAATTCAACATATATTAAATCGATTTCTCAATAAATAATGAATAATAAATATTCCTAATATTTATTATTATTATTTATGTATTGATTTATTGTGCAATATATTTTCCCTAAAGGCCACAATATTAACAAACCATTTGATGGGAATCAACTACAACCGCATAACAAGCTGTCTAGAGTTTCCAAATTGCGGAATCCGTCAAGTTTTTGATGAAAATCAGCTATAATAGTATAACAAGTCATTCTGAGATTCCAAATCACTGAATCAGACAACCATTCTATAAGAATCAACTACAGCTACATAACAAGCTATTTTGAGTTTCTAGATCATTGAATCGATCAACTGTTTGATGAGAATCACATATAATTGCATAACAAGCTATTTTGAGTTTCCACATTGCTGAATCAGTCAACTGTTCAATGAGAAGCACCTAATCACATAACAAGCTATTATAAGGCTCCAAATCACTGAGTCAATCAACCATTTGATGAAAAATCAGATACAATTGCATAATAAGTTGTTCAGAGTTTCTAGATCAGTGAATCGGTCAACCATTTGATGAGAATCACTTACAATCACATAACAAGTCATACTGATGCTCTAGATCACCAAATCGCTCAACTATTCTATAAGAATCAGCTAAAATCACATAACAAGCTATTCTGAGGTTCTAGATCTCTGAATTTGTTAACCGTTAGATTAGAATCAGCTACAATTGGATAACAAGTCGTTCTAAGTTACTAGATTCTTGAATCGGTCAATTGTTGGATGAGAATCAGCTACAATCACATAACAACTTATTTTGAGGTTCCAAATTGTCGAATCAGTCAACTGTTCAATGAGAATCAACTACAATTACATATCATCCATTTCATGAGAATCATCTATAATCATATAACAAGCCTTTCTGAGTTTCCAGATCATTGAATTGGTCAACTGTTTGATGAAAATCAACTACAATCGCATAGCAAGCAAGTCATTCTAAGGTTCCAGATCATGTAATTTGTCAACTATTTTATAAGAATTAGCTAAAATCACTTAAAAAGCTATTCTAAGGTTCCAGATCATCGAATCAGCCAATTGTATGATGAGAATCAACTAAAATTGCATAACAAGCCTTTCTAAGTTTCCAGATCACTGAATCACTCAACCTTTTAATAAGAATTGGATACAATCATATAACAAGATATCATGAGGTTGCAGATGGCCTAAGTAGTAAACCATTCAATGAGAATCAACTATAATTACATTGCAAGTCATTCTAAGTTTTGAGATTTCTGAATTGGTCAACTATTCAATGAAAATCAACTACAATCATATAACAAGTCATTTTAAGGTTCTAGATTGCTGAATCGGTCAACCATTTGATGAGAATCAACTAAAATCACATAACAAGCTATTGATAGGTTATAGATTGTTGAATCGGTCGACTGTTTGAGGATAATCAACTAATATCACTTAACAAGTCTTTCTAAGTTTTTAGATCACTAAATTGGTCAACCATTCAATGAGAATCAACTATAATTACATAACAAGTCATTCTGAGATTTTAGATAACTGAATCGGTCGACTATTCAATAAGAATCAACTAAAATCACATAATAAGCTATTCCAAAGTTCTAGATTGCCAAATTGATCAACAGTTTATTGAGAATCAATTATAATTGCATAACAATCTATTCTAAGTTTTTAGATCGTCAAATTGGTCAACTGTTTGAGGAGAATCAGCTAAAATTGCATAACAAGTTTTTCTAAGGTTCCAGATAGCCGAATCGGTTAACCATTCGATATGAAACAACTACAATCATGTAATAAGTTATTCTGAGGTTCCAGGTCACCTAATTAGTCAATCATTCTATGAGAATCAGCTACAATAGCATAACAAGTTGTTCTGTATTCCCAGATTTGTGACCCGGTCAACCATTCGATGAGAATCAACTACAATTACATAAAAAGTCATTTTGAGTTTCCAAATCATCAAATCGATCAACCATTCATTGAGAATAACCTAAAATCCTATAACAAGCTATTCAAAGGTTCCAAATAGTTGAATCTTATCAGTGACATCAACTCCACATAGTGCAAAGCTTCTAAGGAAATCCAAATGATTTTCATATGAATGCCTCCCCCTCAATCCAACTTGAAATACAAACTAAGGATTCAACATCAATTGAACTGAAGTGCAATGACTAGCTTACCACACAAGGCACCCTTACATCTCTAAAATTTGACCTCAATCCTTTTAAATTCCTAATTTTGACCTCAAGCCAAGAAAAATGTTTTTCTTTCACACTTAGCCAAATTTTGTAAATTTTCAAATCTACCTAAACAAGACCATCTAACTCTGAGATTGTTTCCAAACCACCTACTACCTAAACCTACAAGAAAAAAGAGGGGGTCCCCATTTGCACTGGGCGATGGCATGAAAACCTCAAAACATCTAGCATCCCCCCAAGGAAATGTTCATGAACATTTCAAGGATAAAACTTGATTGGAACCAAGAACCTTTGATCAAATCCATTTTCACCTATCAAACCACTAGTAAATGCACTCAAGAAGAAAGAAACCACAAATTGAGCTAAGAGCCCTCATCCTTGATTACCCACATGTGTGAAAGTGTGTTCATTTCCATCTCAACAAGAGCTTAGTAACCTCTCAGATTTATTGAACTTAGCTATTTAAATATCCTTACTCTAAAAAACATCTTGGATAGAGCCTCATTGCCAGTCTGACATCCATAGCCCCAATGAGGTTATCATTGTGGTCAACCACAAACACAGTTCTACCTTTAGTGACTATTTTTAATAGCCCTTGAGCCAATTTTTCTTTTCTTTTCATATTTTCACTTTGATTTTTATTTCATTCTTCATCATTTTCATTTTTTCTCTCTTTATTTTATCATGCTATTTTCATTTTTCTCACTTTCAATCTCTTGCTTGGCTTGTAGGAAATGAAGCCCACAAAGGGTTTGGAAGACCACAGTGGCACTGGAGCAAGTCTATAATTTTCACTAAGCCCAACTTCACTTCAAAACTACCAAAGAACTCAGAGCAATTAAGTGTGAGTAAAATGTTGTAATCAAAAGACTCAGATACTCAAAATACAACCATGATCCAATCCAACTTTAGGAAAAATCCTTTTCACAAGATAAGGCTATTAGGATCAATTTCCGATTAAAGAGAACCTCACAAAGACATATCCAATAAAAAAACTGAAAAAATCCAATGGGACAACACAAGAGTGTGTTGTATAATACATCACCTTTCTCACAAACTGGGATCCCTCAAACTAAACTAGATAAAGAAAGCGCCTAGACTAAAGAATACCACCTAGGTCAAACGACTCAAGAAAAACCTACAAACTGACTCTCTAAAGAAAAGAAACTAGCTGAGCCACTAAACAAATCTCAAGTCAACTAACTCAAGACAAATTAATCCCCAAGCTCAACTAAACAGTAGGTACAAATTTGACAGTCAACTAGGAAATTGACCGTCAAATTCCTAGTTGATATTAGCGAATAGAAATGGGACACTTGTCAATCAGTCCATTTCTACCTGGTAATCTAGGGTTAATCACACAATATGAAAATTGAGGTTAGCTAGGAATATGAAAATGCTCCAAATGGATTGAAAACATTCTTAAGACATCTAAGCAACATTCCAAATCCATAAACCAAGACATGCAATTCATTTACCCACTGTTACATGCTTACAACAACAACTATCATGACTGAAAACACAGAAAACTCAATAAAACTTGCAAGAAAACATTTGTAACACCAAGATCTTATTCCCAAGTCATGCAAATAGTTAGAACATATATAAATATTATTCATCCTTGAATCCTTGATTACATGCAATTCATTTTTTGTGGTAATCCTGACAAATTACCATGGGTGTGATAAACCCATGGTAATCTATCAAAAGTCACGGATAAAAAATGTTGATTAGAGGCTTCGTACGATGAAAAAAATGAATAAAATGGAGTTAAAATAAAAATTCTTATTTTGGGCAAATGTGCGTTCATCCACATATGGATCGATAGAGTACTATCCACAAATTGGTAACCCAACTTGGGGCGAAGTCAACACGAGCTTGCGAGCGAGACCCAGGGTGGAGTCATTGCGAGCTCATGAGCGAGATTTGGAGCGAAGTCACCGTGAGCTCGCGGGTGAGACTCAGGGTGAAGTCACCGCGAGCTCATGGGTGAGACCTGGGGTGAAGTCACTGTGAACTCGCGGGCAAGACTAGGGTAGAAGTCACTGTGAGCTCGTAGGTGAGACCCGGGGTGAAGTCACCCCGAGCTCGTAGTCAAGATCTAGGGTGGAGTCACTACGAGCTTGCAGGCAAGACTCGGGGTGAAGTCACCGTGAATTTGCAGGCGAGACCCGGGGTGAAGTCGTCACAAGCTCATAGGTGAAACTCGGGGCAAAGTCACTGCGAGTTCGCGGGTGAGACCCGGGGAGAAATAATTGCAAACTCACAGGCGAGACTTGTGGCGGAGTCACCGCGAGCTCGCGGGCGAGATCTGGGACGGAGTCACTGCAAGCTCTCGGATGAGATCTGGGGCAGAGTCACTGCAAGCTCGCGGGCAAGATCCAGGGCAGAGTCACCGCGAGCTCACGGGCAAGATCCAGAGTGGAGTCACCGCGGGCGAGACCGGGGGTGAAGTCACTGCGAGCTCGCGGGAGAGGTCACGAAAATGGGGTCAGAAATCATGGAAAAAAAATGTTGATTAAAGGCTCCATATGATGAAAAAATCAAAGTTTATAAAAAAAAAAATCTTACTTTGGGCAAATGTGCAATCATCCGCGGATGCGTCGATAGAGTACTATCCACAAAGTGGTAACCCAATTTGGGGTGAAGTCACCGCAAGCTTGCGAGCGAGATTCGGGTAGAGTCACCGTGACCTCACAAGTGAGATCTAGAGCAGGTGAGATCTAGGGCGAAGTCACCGTGAGCTCATGGGTGAGACCTGGGGCGGAGTCACCTCGAGCTCTCAGGCGAGATTCGGTTTTGAGTTACTGCAAGCTCGCAGGCAAGACCCGAGGAGAAGTCACCGTGAGCTCGTGAGCGAGACCCGGGGTGAAGTCGCCATGAGCTCGCAAGCGAGACTCATGGCGAAGTCACCCTGAGCTTGCAAGCGAAGTCATGAAAACAAGGTCAGAAGTCGCGAAAAAAAAATGTTTATTAGAGGCTCTGTATGACGAAAAGAACGAAAAAACTAGAGTTTAAAAAGTTATAAAAAAAATAACAAATCCTTACTTTAGGTGAACGTGCATTCATCCGCAGACACATCGACAAAGTACTATCCACAAAGTGGTAGCCCAACATGGGGTGAAGTCACCATGAGCTTGCAGGCGAGATTTGGGGCGGAGTCACCGCGAGCTCACGAGCGAGCTCCGGGGCGGAGTCACTGCGAGCTCGCGGGTGAGATCTGGGGTGAAGTCACCACGAGCTCATAGGCGAGATCCAGGGTGAAGTCACTACGAGCTCACAGGCGAGACCCAGGGTGAAGTCACTGCGAGCTCACCAGTGAGACTGCCTAGGGCGAAGTCACCTCGAGCTTGCGGGCGAGATCTGGGGTGGAGTCACTACGAGACAAATTGTTTAGAATTTTGTGTTATAAATTGTTTAGAATTACCAGGGATAAATTGTTTAGAATTGTGTTATAAATTGTTAATACCAAGAGCATATATAAATTTTGAGACTGATTTAAAATTTTTCTTTTCTTTATGTCTGTTCAACTTTTTAGAGGATACAACTTCGATAAATTCATACATTTGTTCCATTGTTCTTTTGTCCATGTAGTACAATTCTCTTTGAATGGCCATATGTTGCTATTGGTAAAATAAGGAGACAATGTATAGTGAAGATCTGCTCACTATGAATAAGATGAGGTTTTGAAAATTGAGGATTGAACATCAACTGAAAACCCTAAGCACTTCTTTTGTTTGAAAATCTGAATTTTCTTAGTGGGTCCTTACCCTGAAAATAGTAGGGGTAGGGGGAGGAGGGCCACACCCAATTTGGCTGATGCAAGAATGTTCTTTGCTAAGACCCTCCTGATGCAAGAATGAAGTCATGCCTCTACCTGTACTCATCTAAAGACTATTCTACTGATTATACACCCTAACTTGGTGCTTTGTTGTTCTAAAATACATTCAGGCACACTTAAAACTATTATTGTAAGCACCTTTGTTGCATAATTAAAGAATTACTTTCTTCATTTTGAATCTTATATTTAAATATTGATCTCCCTTGGTTGCACCTTTATAAGGTGCAAATTTTGGACTTGTTTTCAGAAGACTGTGATTGCTCATGAAAGGCACTCTTTAAATGACATTGAATGGAATTATGCTTAAAAGTTAAAAATGTAGTGAGCCCCCTACTAAGCATGTTCCTAGTCATTATAAAAACTATTTTTTGGTTCATCAGAAAATCTGCATGGAGACTGCCCCCAACATGGTGCAGTAAAAGAGTGCAAAAGCCTATTTTCAAAATTCTACTTTTCTCTTTTGAGTCATGCAGCAGGACAAATGTCATGTCCCTCATTTAACCCCCTAATTACAAGAATTAAAATTAATAAACAAATAAATAATAATATAATCTATTATAAATATAATAATGTAATATATTATTGAAATAATAATAATTAACAATATATAAAAATAATAATATAATAGATTATATTATGATAATTAATATTAATAAAATAACTAGAATTATAATTATATTGATTAAATTAAATATAATTAAAGAATAAATAATAATAAAATTATAATATAAATGATAATATAATCCTAATATACAAAATTAACATTACAAAATTATAATTAAATAATAATATGAAAATATAAATTAATAAATAATATTATATAATATTACATAGTAAGGAATCAATGAGTTATATTTATTATATAATTAACAATATGATCGACTAAGTAGATAATACTTATTTCATCTAACGAGTCAATAATAATTGATTTTGTCAAGCTTAAAACGTCGACAATAGGGCAAAAGAATGTTCGCGACCCGTAGACAATATATAGCTCTATCGAATGTATTGAGAGGACAACAACAACAATTAAGGGAGCATGAAGGAAAAAACATGAAGGCATTTTGGGAGAGATAACATATTCAACGAGAGATAAAGAAGGTCTCTGGGGGAACATATTCAGCATGGATGGGAGATATATCTGAACCACTAAAAATATCAAAGCGGCATCACTTGTGAGTAGAGCAATCCTAAGCTGCGCACAACTACAATGATCAAGCAATCACGACACGTCCACAAAGTGATATCTAAGATTTCAATGAAATCATTACCGGATAAAGATAAGCAACATCGATCTATATATTGAAATCCGAAGATATTTATTTTCCTCCAATACTTCGATCATGGGAAACATCTATTTCATAACAGTGGTATATAATATTATAATCACATACTTAGCAACATTTTGGTATTCGACAATCAAGCTCGGAGGTTAAGGATCGTTCCTACATGGCATTCATACAAGTTGAAAACAATTACATAGACTGAATGAAGGAGGAGTTATATACAAAACGTTTCTATACTTGAGTAGAATAAAATTAGAATTTGATAATAAAAGTGATTGTGATCTTCGTGAAAAAGATTCATAATCAGATTATGGGAGTTTTCCATGTACTTCAGATCAAATTTAATAAGATCTGGCCGTAAAGTTATTGCAAGACTTCCATTCCAGGTTGGGCCTTGTTGTCTTCTCTGTATTGTGAACTGGAGTGGAAGGGGGTTGTTTCACATTTAAGATTACTGGATATCGAGCATAAAAAGAGGTCAAACTGAGTCCTCAATGACTATTAGCAATTATATGATAAAAGTATTCAGTCGCATTAATTTGTGTAAGAAGATATTAAGCACTAAGATAAGTTGGCGATTAAGAGGAGCAATGTCTTTCTATCTTAAAGAGCTACAATTATCATAAAGACAAAACTCTTCAATGATTGAAGGATCACAACTCCTAATGGAAGGAAGTTATATAAGGGAACATGTGAAATAAAGAAAGATGGGGATTGGAGAAGCGAGTGAATAGACTGCAATATTACTCAGTTTTTAGTAAGTACATATCTGTATGGGGAATATATGGTAATTATGGAAAAGAAGTGTCTCTCTTCAATGAGGAGATATTTTGAATGATATACATGTAGAGAGATATCTAAGAGAGCATGCCTTTTTAATGAATATGAAAAAGTACAAGTTCAGTTAATGAAGTATGATTGAAAAAAGAAATGATGGAGAATGATTGAACTGGGGTAATGGGGTGTAAAACATATTCAAGGCTGATCATTCAAGGAGATAAATAATACATTCAAGAAGGGAATTTATGAAGAATATGTGCGGGTATATGAGAATTTGTATTCATTGTGAAGAGGATTATATACAAATTTTATTGAGGAGAGAATTCAAGGTAGTTATCTTGAAGACAACTAGAAGGGGACATTTGAGTGGTACTAGAGCATGATCCAGCCATCCTGCGGGCTTAAAGAAATTATGTGAGAATCAGCCATGATGTAGAGAGATGAAATTTTTTTTTACAAGAAAGATTCTAATAGTCACAATGAGCAAGAAGCAACAACGCTTATTTCCCCCATCAATTATGCCAACCCCTAGGTGGGCCGAGAGGTCGAATAAATAAATGTTCATTCTATGCTCTTGGGATTGATTGGAAGGAAGAATACATTACAAATGGATGCATCCTAAAGGGATATCCATGTAGGACTGAAAAGGGATACAGTCTCTACCAGGAATAAAGATGGGTAGTCCTAAAGGGATATCCATGTAGGCTTTGAAAGAGATAAAATCTCTCCCAAGAATTATAAAGATGGATCCATGTAGGCTTGGATGAAATGTAGTTCATTCAAGATGTAGGCTTGGATAAAATGTATGTCATTCAAGAAGGGGAATGGACCAATTTCAATTCCCTGTGTAGGCTTGGGTGTAGGATATCTCATCCAAGAAGGGTATGGATTGCTTATCAATCCTCCCATGTAGGCTTGGATAACGATTATTGTTTCCAAAAAATCTTAGGAGTAGCACTTCATGGGAGGACGACTGAATAAGGATTTCTTAGAATGGATCTAATATCCTTCAAGCGACCTAGAGACCATCCTAAGATCCAATTCCATTTTGGGAGTAGCACTTCATGGGAAGACAACTGAATAAGGATTGCTTAGAATTGGTCTTATATCCTTCAAGTGAGATAATCCTTATAATATGAGGCCTGACCTAGAGACCATCCTAAAATCTAATTTACTTATAATTAGATTGAATATTATATATTTTATCTTTCTGCTAACTATGGTTTTGTAAGAAATTATTCTTGAAGTATTAGCAAAGATATTACAGTAGGGTTTAATTAAGAATGTGTGTATTATGTGTCTAATTGTTCAAGTGAGAGTAGCAATGAACAAATTGAAACACTAAAACAATTAGTTATATTCTAGCTATGTAGTGTCACTACATAACTAGTTAAAGCACAAAGCACAAGAGTTTGGGAGTTTTGTTCTCAAGCTTAACTAGTTATCCTTCAAGGGACAAACTGAAACAACAGATGTGTAATGCCCAAAAGTTCAAGCCAAAAAACAACCAACAATTTTTTTTTAAAAATATGGATATAAGTTCCACGTTCACGATGCGGGACAAAAGTGCTAATGACGAGGTCCAAAAGCGACAAGAGGTCAAACCTTAACAAAGTTGTTTTCCAAAGGATGGTAGATGAAATTCAATATAATCGAAGTTCGTTAATCATCTTGACAATCAATTTCATCAAACGTTAATCTATTAATCCTTTAGATTATCTAAGAGGAATAGAATGTTTATTGTTAACGTTATTCTTTAAATAGGTTAACCATTTCCAATTATGTAAATTTCAAGACTGATTTGATTATGAAAATTAAATTGAAAGCTAATGAAAAATATTGAATATAAATTTCAATAGTCGTCTATACCAATTTCCGTTCAAAATGAGTACATATTAATTCAATTAATGATTACATTATACCAATTAATCAATGTACCTTTTAACTAATTAATAAATCTAAAGGAAACATTATTTAATGATATATATTCAAAGATTAAAACTAAATTATATATATGAAATTAATTATAATATATTAATTAATTAATATAATTATTAATTAGTTAATATACTATAATATATTAATTAACATTAAATATGTGTCATAAATTTAGTAATATGATATCATATATAAATAGCAAAATAAATATTTAAAACATTGCTAAATAACATCTAACTATTATTATTAACATGACATTAATATCAAATTAACTTAATTAAGTAACATCCTAAACTAACTTAACTAAAATACTAACTAACCCATTAATCTAAACATCCTACTAAACTAACTACCTACTAACCTGCTCTAACCTACTCTAAACATCCTATAAACCCATCACATCTTCCTACTCTCCACTTTTCAACACAAAGGACAAGGGAGGGGTACGCATAAAGAGGTGAGTGAAGGCAAAATTTAATTCAAGTTTTAATGCCCATCCCCAAGACCTGCGTCCAACTTGCACATGGGGAAGTGGGAGTCATGAAAAGGAAGTGGAATGTGGGTCCCACTCCTTTTCCATGACATGGGAAAGTACCCAAACAAATTTTAAGTTAATGCTAAGCATGGACATGCCAAAGACCTCATGGGTTTATGAAGTCAAAAGGTAATGTCATGAAGAAAAAGTTTGATGATGTGTCACACAAGGACACTATCTTGACCAATCAAAAGGTTTGTATTTAAAACAAAGACTAGACATCCCTCCACATGTGCCTAGATAAGGGGAAGATAATAATGAAGTAAGGGGGTGGTGAAAGTAGTTTATATTTTATTAGTTTATTATATCTTAAGGTGGCAAGAATATTATATTAAAATGACTATGATAAGAGATTGTATGGGAATTCTTTTCCCATACAATTTCCAGAGAGTTGAAAGCCAACTTTTCTTTGAAAATGAATTCTCCTATGTATGAGAACATTATTAATTTCCTTCACAACTATGAGTAGTATATCATCATCATTTAATTAGTCTCCTTAATGCATAAGGAAGTCTATACTCTTAAAATTGATAGTGTATCAATAAGAATTAAATATAGTTTGATTGCAAATCAATTGAGATATCAACATAAAAACTAATTTGTTCATTTCTTCATAATTATTTCATTACAATTTATAGGACTAAAAGAGTGATATGAATCGTATATAGAGATTATTTTCAATGATCATGACAATTAAATCATCTTATATGATACTACGATATTCTTATATCAACCCAAATATGGAATCATAATGAATTTGTTACAATATTTAATCTATCAATGTTGATAACTCATTTGCAAAGAGAGAGTATTTTCCAATTATTGTGTGTGTCTGTGTGTGTGTGTGAGAGAGAGAGAGAGAGAGAGAGAGAGATTCTTTATAATATATCCAAGGAATCATCATAAACAATATGAAATTTCACTCCAAACATTTACATAAACATCAAATAAGATTGCACCTTCATAGTTACTATAAAGCATTGCAAATTGCTAATGCCACACAATGGGAGATCAAATAAATAACAGTCTCCCATCTTTTTTCATCTTCACAATAGCTCCAAGTAAAAAGCATTACAATCTCTTTTACAACAATAGAAGTCTAAATACAAAGAGAGATTTCACAAAGGAATAAACGGGTTGTCTTCTCACAACCACCCAAAAGATGAAAACCTCCATGATAGCTCCTCTTTGAGCTTCCACAAATCTGCAAATATATACAAGGCAAGAGAACGACCATGGGAGGTCACCTCCCATCCTAGGCCTCTCATGAGGCCACCCCCGAGCTTGGGGAAACCACAAAGAATAGGATACATACTCAAACACAAGCACTCACATGAAATCAAACAAAGAGATCCTGAAATCCCTCAAGGATAAAACATAGGATTGAATCCGATCCTTTAATGGGGTGAGAGTGGGCAAAACTCATGGAGAAGCCAATGCCATAATAAGGCCACACATGGACCACAATAAATGATGTCAAGGGCCACACATGGACCTCCATAACAACGTATCACATATCAATGGCACACAAGGCCAAATCCCTCCTTATGCCCCCAAAAATTGCCCCTTGCGCTTCAAATGCAAAGGCTACTTGGGGACAACACACCCAAGCTTATCCTTCCCCACACATGGAGGAGACTCTACACATGGAGTTGCCTCCATTCCCACACCCCCTCTTGGTTGTTCTTCCCTCCCAAGGGTGAATGAGCCAAGAGTAAACAACCCAAAACACCATCACAAAAGAAAATACAAATGCCATTTCATGCTCTCACCATGACCAACCATGGGGAGCTAAAACACTTAACAAAAATTACAACTACAAGATTCATCTACAACAAAATGAGAGAGATGAAGAGCAAGATCCTCCAACCTACGATCCAATGCAAAATGATGAAGTTTTGAGCCTTCTCCTTCTTCTATCCCTAGCTTTCTCCTTCTCCAAGTTTAGTGGTCTCTAAAGGTAGAGAGTGGGTGAACAACCCCAACCCCTCTAAAAGTTCTACTAAAAAGGGACCCCAAACCAACTCTCCACAACCCTCATTAAGATGGTCCTAGGAAGTACTTCTGGGTCCATGATGCAAGTTGCAATTTCGTTCAAGATTAAATGGGCACTATTGGAGGGGACAAAAGGTCAAAATATGGCTTCTCCCATGCTAAAATTACCCCTAACCTATGGGTACAAGGAATGGGCTACCTAAAAATGCATGAAACTACCCCCTAGGGTCCCATTTAACCCTCCAAAAACCATGGTTTAGTTTATGCACGAAAATGTAAGGTATGACTTCACTTAGGGGTCCTAAGACAAGAGGATGCACTTAGAATACCCCCTTGAGGAAGCTTCTAGGACTTGCTCTCGCACTCCAATCACATGACATACCTTAGTTAACAAATAACTCTAGTGTCAAGTGACACTCACATAATTAACATCACAATTAAGGTATGTCCAACATATTACAACACTTAACAACCCTACACATACATTCACACTACAGTTACAAAATAAAACACTTCACAATGAGGCCCTGGTCCCTTCATTAGATGGGGCCTTGGCTTTACTGATAGCACAAGCATTCAATGTGGTTTCCCTGAATGTTTCCATGGTCCTTCCACCTGCAAAACCTAAATGCAGCATCATTAATTCAAGGAAGAAACCAATATAATTAAATATACAACTACAACATCCCTACAATAATCCCAATCCAACTGCATATGATCATATAGGGTACAATAATCAAATCCATACACTTTCAATTGCATAATTCAATTTCATAATTCAATTGCATTTCTAATGCATACTAATCTCGTAATTCAATTGAAATCATGATCATCAATAATCTAACACCTTCATAAGGTAATCATCAATTACTCATAATTCATAATTCAATGCATACGTCTAGTCACTTTCATATAGTGCATAATTCAAATGCATATAATTTTATACACACAAGTTATTATTTCTACTACATAATCAAAGTCACATAAAGTATAGTGCCCTCATATAGATCATAATCCAAATACAGGCTTGCAAACATATGGAATACATTCATTATTTCAATTCAATTCAATAATTCAATTGCATAACTCCATAGTACTCTTAATCCAAAAGATTCTCAATTTTCCTTAGCATGATATTTAAGATAGGTCGATGGTTCAACATCGGTAAGGGGTAACCATATCCGTCGGGTCCTATAAAATTCTTATCACAAGTATGATTAAATTTCCTAATCTAGGAAAACAAAATGCAGAATAATCCTATTAGTCTAGGATCTAACAAATCCTTGTTCAGTGTTCTAAAAATATCGCCAAAACATCACTATGGTATAGCCATATAATACATCATCAAAGCATTACTCAATGGAACCTTAATAGTCTTGTTGGATCTGTGATCCGTGGGGTAACATACTGCATCCAAGATTCACTTACACAATTAATAACCTAGAGATATCTCCTCTGTCATAGCGACAATTAATTGATAGGTAGTGATATGAAGGTACAATATATAGGTCTATCTCGGGGTACAATTCTGTTAGGGTTTTACCGATCATCCAGATACTACAAAACCCCTTAATCCTCCGACATCGAAGTGTCGAGGAAAAGGTGGAAATGTGGTGGGCCTTACAAGATGATATTATTCTTGGCTGCAAAACTCCAAAAAGGGTCTGTGTTTTTTCTTCAAATGGATGTAGTATTTAACACTTGGTAATTGATATCCATAAGGCTATGTTCATATGTCTCAAGGGCTGCGATTATTATTTAGGCAGCGACTATATTATAGAGGCTGCAATTCCAGTAGGAAAGGCAGCCTATGCATAGTAGTGGTTGCGATTTCAATGTTGGAGCATCAAGATGAATAAGGGCTGCATTTGGTTCTATGAAAGCTGTGAATTGTGCTTGTACAATAGCATCTATATATATAAATTAAAAGGTGCACATTGTTTATTATTCAGTTGGCATGGTGTGTATTTTCCAAGTAATTGAGTTTTAGAGTTTAGAATTATTTTGCTATTTGGTTTTTGAGATTAAAATTTCAGTTTTCAAATAGTAGCCAAACTGTCCACATAGCAGGACTATTGACAAGAATTGTAGTATCCCCAATTAGTTCTCCACCAAATTTTATACTTCCCAAAATCAACCAGCAAATATTAAGTCAAATAGTTAGCATGTTGTAGAAAATGTGCGATGTACATTTGCTGGTTGGTTCATTTTCATTCGAGCAGTTCTCAAACTCAATGGAATGTCACATGATAGACTTTTATCCAATAGATCTCATGTATATGATAAAACACTTTCATTTAGTCAAAGAACAATTCTGAAGTTTTGCAACAGCTAACTAGTTTACAAATAATTGAGGAAGCACAATGCAATAGTATTTGCTGCAATCAAATGTGTAACCTATTTTTCAACGAAAGATGTCATCACCAAATGCTAATCCTGTAGCTGACCTATTTGCATATAGGAAGTGCAGACCGCCTTTAGGCTTTGATTCAATTGCCTGTGAATCTAAGAACTCTGCTTCAACTGTGTTTCCACAATTAACACTTTGTTCCTTTGCAATGACCAAATGGCGGCAAGATCTTCCCACAGTCAAGAGGATATGCCACGCAGCATATATCTAAATTCCTAAATATCAACCAACATCCTGCTATGTGGACAGTTGCTTTCAACAAATGACCAATGACCAAAGTTGAATTTCTTTACTTGGGCATGGAAAAATGAGGTCTCTAAATCTCAAAAACATTGCCAAATCAATCCTTGCATATCTTACTTGGCGAGCAGAAGCCTTCGATATCCAAGAAGGAAGTAAACATGGAGTATTGTTCAATGCATCATATGATGTCTCTTTTGCCTTTCCACAATCCACAACAAAGACATTGAAATTTATTGTAATGCTTGCCTCTGCCATGTTTGTAGCGAGCACAATCTTTCATACATTGGGTGGTGTTGCTTCAAAAATCAACCTCTGCAATAAAGCATCACAAATACAAATCGAATAAAAAATTCTCACAATACACTGGGAGTAAAGTGTACAAGATTGTATCACTGTGATTAATACCCTAGCTATATATCTTGCACTAGAGCACTTTAGAATAAATCAAGCATTCCTCCTATTCCAAAAGAAACTATATATGCAAAAATGTGTACAGAAACCATTTTAAGAATAAACCTAGCATATTATGAGAAAAGTAAAAATGTCTTCATTAATATCTTCAGTAGCATATATGATATAGAATAGTTGTCAGCTCTAACATAAATACATTGCATACAAATATGCATTTTAATCATATACTCTAAATAGGACAATACACCTCTTGCATATAGAAGTGGTGCTAATCAAACTTGTGGAATTGATTCGCTCCGCATCTCAAAGATGTTCTTTGTGTTCTGGGAGATGATTCTGACATGGTGGAGAATAGGTAAGATAGAATGGGAGGTAACAAGTTCGATTGGAAAGGAAATGATTTACTTTGGGAGGTAACAAGTTCAATTGTAAAGGCAATGATTTACTTTTTTGGTATAAATTTTAAGAGAGAAAGAAATGTGGTTAACACATTGTTTAGAGGTAAAGCTAATACTAAATGACTTTGGTTCACTTTGTCTAACTTTAAGATTAAAAAGGGTTCCAAGAAGATGTACAGTAGGTTAGACAATTTTTACCTAGACAAAAGTTTCTTTGAGATTGTTCTAATTTTGAATAAGAATGTGCTTTAGGTCTTGCATGTACTTTATTGTATCATCACCCTATTGAAATGGAGCTTTTCCTCACATCCACCCACTTGACTTGCCCAAGTTCAAGGGTTTGAATAAGTTGAATGATTTAATTTAGGAATGTATGTTGTTTTAAGGGGTTATCTATCTTATGGAATTTAATTTTTCTTTTGAACAAGTCAGATTCTATGGTTTCTATGTTGTGTAATGCTGTTAGGGCTGCCCAAAATTCTTTAAAGTTGTATAGTAGGGCAAAGGCTAGAAAATAATTGTTGACATCAGGTGTATTTACAAAGCTCTTATTGTCACTAAGCGACAATTTTAGGATGCTACCCATGACTTCCCTCTGAAGGGGAAGTCCAAAGTTTTCTAACATCAGTTGAAGTATAATATTAGGCAAAAGGGGCTAAAGTGAGGTCTAAACTGATTTTGTTTAAAACTTTGCAATAAGAGTACAAACTTATTTTTTTTAACCTTTTGAAGTTCAAATGTGCCAGTGAGAGGATTGGAACTAGCTGGTAAAGGGTGTTTAGTTGTATTCCAGTTCATGTGTATCTTGCAGTATGATCATGATGGTGATTTAATTAGATTTGCATGATTATTAAACTATCTTAATATAGCTATCTATGATTTGCAATAGAGTGAATTGAAATTATGATATTGGTTTATAAACAACAAATGGTAGTGAAAAAAGTGCATTGAATGGCACTCATGGTTCTAACAAATATCCTAAATTGATCCAAAAAACAAATATATGTTCAGCAATAAACTCTAACAAATAAAACAAACAAGCCTATAGCAGGAATGATGTAATATCCAACATTCCCCCCTATTACATCATTGTTCTAAAGTACTAATAAGAGAACCCTGAAAAATTTTAAATTTCATAGGAATGATGTAATATCCAACATTCCCCCCTTATTACATCATTTTTGGTTGTTTCAACCATTTCTTCTAAACTATCTGTGATAACCAAGTCATTAACATATACATTAATGATCACAATATCCCCCCCTCCCTTCATCCTTGACCTAGAGATTGGGATCATATAGATGCCTAGTGAAACCATGTTGTAGCATATGCTCATCAATTTTTATAGACCCAGCTCTAGGAGCCTATTTTAGACCATATAGTGACTTGACAAGTTTGCATACCTTTTCTGCCTTTTTATGTGCAACATATCCCTCTAGTTGGGTCATATTAACCTCTTCCTTAAGGTTTCCATTTAGAAATGCACTTTTTATATCCATTTGGTATAGTTTCCAAACAAACTGGGTAGCTTAAGAAAATATCATTCTAATGGTCTTAATTTAGCAGTGGGAGCAAATGTTTCCTCATATTCAATTCCTTCTTTTTGAGCATAACCCTTGGCTACAAGCTTGGCTTTATGTTTATCTATACTACCATCTTGTTTATACTTAGTCTTAAATATCCACTTACAACCAATTGCTTTCTTACTAGGTGGTAGATCAATAAGGTCCCAAGTGTTGTTTTTCATCAGAGATTGATATTTTATATCCATAGCCTCTTTCCAAGACTTTGACTCTAGTGCTTGAATAGTAGACGCTCAAAATTATCAATAACAAAAGTCACCAAGGCAAAATTTACCTCATTACAAGCCATGTTGCAAATCCTTGAACCTAAAGTGGAAGTGTCTGGAACTCCATCCAATTTTGCATCTCGAATGGCACTAGTTTTTTGACATTGGTGGGTGTCAAGTGACCACCAACATTCTCATCATTTTTCCCATCCATGTTGAATATAGGTGCATTATCTGTAGTAGATGATGATGTAGGAGGAGAACTTGGCTCACTATTCTCATCAAAAATTACATCTCTACTAATGTATATTTTCTTCATGTTGGGATCCAAAAGGCAATATGCCTTAGATTCATTACTATATCCAAGAAAAATACATTGCATTGACTTTTCATCCAGCTTCCTTTTTTGTTTAGGAATATGCATATAGGCAGTGCATCCAAACACACAAAGATGAGAGATAGAAAGTTTTACCCCTATCCATGCTTCTTCTAGAGTGATGCTATCAAGGGCTTTAGTTGGTGCACAATTCAAAAGATAAATTGTTGTATGAACATCTTCAGCCCAATATGCATGCTCTTGTTGAGAATCTTTCAACATACTTCGGACCACCTTTATGATGATGTGATTTCTCCATTCAGCAACTCCATCTTGCTGAGGTGTGTATGTTGCAGTCAATTGACACTAAATTCCATTTTCCTTCAGGTAGGTGAAGAATTTTGTGTTGGTGTATTCCCCCCTCAATCTAAGCAGAGGACACAAATGCGATGATTTGTATCTTTCTACACAAGAGTAAGAAACTATTTGAAGTAAAAGAAAGCCTAATATTTATGCTGCAAACTATATACCCACATTTTCTGAGTGCAATCATTAACAAATAGTTTAAAGTGCCTATATCTTTTATTGCTAGGCATCATAGGGCCACATAGATCATTTTTGACTTATTTTTAGCAAGTAACTATTGCTCAAATGAGAAAATCTACAATGCCAAAGCATAGCAAGATCACTATCCTTAGTCACTAAGGCCTGATGATTATCAACTGTATCAAGCCTAAACATTCTACCAATGTCAATAGCACTAGCAACATTTATTTGCGTTTTGTGACTTCTCTTTGATAAGATAGACCTTTTTATCTTGATTTGTATCTAATTCAATTCTAAGGTTATGATCAAGAAACTGATTAACATAAAGAAGATTTGTGGTAAGTTGTGACACACACAAGACATTAGTAAACATGCAACTATGTGTGCCAAAATTCAAAGAGATGTCACCAATACCTTTGATGTTGTATATAATGTCCCCGATTTTAGTAGGTTCAATGCCAAGTCATTATTGTGATCCTCATGGTCTGGAGAGGTGATTAGAGTGTCATTTGGTGTGAACTTATTATTTATAGTAAGTCACAGTTTGGGTCATACAGGACATTAGAGCAGTGTCGACAATGTCAGATATGGTGTCTGTGGCAGGATATCCAGATTGGAATTATTATTTATAGTAAGTCACCAGTAGGCCAGTTACTATTTTTGGTAGTGGTTGGGATGTTCAGGAGGTTCTGAAAGTTGTTAGTGATTGGATGATTTTGTCATGACATCATTGCATTTATTATTTAATTAACTACAAAATTCAATTAAATAGTAATAATTTAAAGTTGAGCTTACAATATTATTAATGGTAACTCTATATGACAAAGTTTGATAAGATTTAATGACAACTTTATAATATAAAGTCTTATTGGGCACCAAATGAGAAGTATTATTATTATTTTAATGTGATGGATATCCTAAGTTTGGAATAATTTAATATTTTGGGTGGCGGCACTTTTTCATGAAAGAAATATATTTTATTATATTTCAAAGTTGGGAGTCATTATACAAGCTTGACGTGATTATGTGGAGGATTTAAAAACAAAACTTTGGATACATTTTATGTGTCGGGAATATTAGTTGGCGGTGTACCATTTAAGCTTTGGAAGGTATTAAGCAATGGACGAGGAAATTGAACATGTCCATTATTATCATACATTGTTAAAATTTGTGAATTTGGGAGAGTAACGAGGGTTTGAGAAATAGTTGAACTGAAGCGAGAATCTCAAGAAACAATACACGCACTTTGAGCCAATAAATGGTGTTGGTGAGTTGTGTTGATCATCAAGTTGGAAACGGCTTTCTTGTTGGCAGTGATACCTCTTTCCTACAGCTGTGTTTCACATTTTTGGATCTGCAATATAGTTTTAAAGGTTACGTTTACAATATGAGAAGCTGCGATCTGTTCCTAAGGTCTGCAGAACAAATTTCAAGCCTGCAAATTCTCTAATCAAGGAGCTGCATCCATTGTTTAGCAGCTACCACTCTTGTAGAGGCTGCATTGGGAATCGTAGAAGGCTGCAGGTTCCTTGTAAGCAGTCATCCATAGTTTGGGAGCTGCATTTTGTTCATGGTAGCAGCAGAATTTGATAAGAGGTGCACAATACAGTTTGGTTGCAAATGGTATTGCATGATTACAATTGGCACTATTTTAATTCTGTATTTTGTAAACAATGAAATGAAAGTATAAGTTTACTTTAGGGTTTGAATTGTAAAATCTGATTTGGGGAATTGAGTTCTAGAATTTAGAATTTTATGTAATAGGGTTAGTGATCAATTATTTCAGAATTTGAATATTAGTCAAAACCCAAAGTTTTATATACATTCAAGGTTCAAAATTGTTCAAATAGTCAAAACAACAAAAGATACTTTCTTCATGAGCATTTTGAATCAAATAGCCCAGTAGGGGTTATTACAATGGTATTAGAGCTTGCATGCAAAGTGTTTGACAAAATATCAAACACTCAAAATTGACAACCCAAATAAAATTTGAGACAATATTCTGGTTGGGGATATTACAATGGTATTAGAGCTTGCATGCAAAGTGTTTGACAAAATATCAAACACTCAAAATTGACAACCCAAATCAGATTTGAGACAATATCCTGGCTAGAAATATTACAGTGGTATCAAAGCTTGCATGCTAAGTGTTTGATAAAATGTCAAACATTCACATTTGAAGCAAATCCAGTGTTTGTTAGAGTTAGAACTCGCAGGGGTTCTTACATCGTAGGTGGTATCATCTCCAAGAGTAACTATGCCATGATGAGGTTTCAATGTGTGAAAACACTTCTTCTATCCAGTCATGTGCTTGGTAGCACCTGAGTCCACAAACCATATAGAGCTGCATTGTGAACCATCTTCTGAAGTGTGGGCTGAAAGCATGTATTCCTCATCTGGAGAATCTTCTACTTCAATAACATTGCTTTGATGTTTCTACTTGTCCTTCTATTGTCATCATGGTTTGTCACTTTGAAATGGCTTCTTTGGAGGTGGTTTGTGGGATGATCCTTTGTTGAAGGAGTTGTACCAACAATGTTTCACATCATGTCCAACTCTATCACAAATTGGACACTTCTACAGTTTGGATGAATTACTAGACTTGGGAGGTCTAGTGAACAACTTCATAGGCTTTTTACCTTTATGATGTGTAGTTATGGCATGATCCTCCTCATCATGATCTTAGCTTAGAGACTATTCTTTTTGAAGAAGATTTACAAGCTTCTCAAATGTGGGTGTAGCCTTTGTGACATTCAAAATTGTCACAAATATCTTGTATTTGGAGGGTAGTGCTCATAGAACAATAGGCACTAATAATGTATCATGAATTGTTTCTCCAAATGCTTGTAGGGAAGCCCTCAACTCAGCAAACCTTTTGAGAAAGGATTCCAACTGTTCTCCATTCTTGTAAAATCCCAGATCTAATTCCTTACTGATTATATTAGTAATTTCATCATTGTAAAACCCCTTCCAGCGAAGTCCCGAAATTTGAGCTTTTCACATAATAACTATTCAGACATATTGTCAAGCAGTTTATATGCACAAACATTGATCCTTCAAAATTATTACAAAACATGTTAAGGTACTTTTATCATTCAGAGAGGTACCAGACCGAATTGATTTCAAAAATCAAATTTTAGTAGCATATTCAATACCGTATACTGAATTGTTCTTTGCCTATTCTTTAATAATTCAGTCTCAAATCATAGCAATTCTAGGATAGTCAACGGTTACCAATTTGTTTATTTGAGTAGCTGAGAATTCTTACTCATTCCCTTGCAGAATTCGAATTCAATGAACAATGACAATATTTATAGGTTGCAACAACAATAGAATAAATAAATTATATGCACCTGGAACATAACCTCAAAATTAATGAGATTCTGGACTGGGTGTGCCTCTGACAAAGCTTTATGTGTGCTGCTACCTTGCAACTATGGTTGCCCATAGAAATATGTTGTTGTGAATATAATGCGTGCTCCTCCTGGAATTTTGCGTGTTGTGTTGTGTATACAGTGCGTGTTCCTTCCAGCGGCAGTGATGTGTTCTGTAGTACTGAACACGATATTACTTCCTTATTTGCTGTTGCAGTCAAATGCATACCCAGCAGAAAAGTGTTGACTATCGCAAGAGAGGAATGATCGGGTTGCAGTTTGCAGTATTCATATGGTCCATAAAACCACTTCACAACCGCGTGAGCCAATTCAAACACTTTGAACCAAATGCCCAACGCTTCAATTACACTCAAATGCCCTTACGGGGAACAATTCTACTTCTGTATTTTGTGCTTTGCACATTTTACCACTGCGTATACAAAGAACACCATACCAACTTCTACTCGCGTTGAATCTTCATACATCGAACCTACAACATTCCCAGTTCCGTGCGCTTATCCTTGATCCTTATCGTGACATATCCAACCGACCATTCAGACGAATCCATACAAGACAATCACCAATTGCCGCTTGTAAAAACCCACGAACCCACTAGGTCAGATGCGCTGGAAAAAGGATTTCTTCAAAATTCCTCCTTTTGAGAAATTATTGGCATTCATTGATTCAATTCCCCAAATTCTTCTCCCAGTCTATTTTCTTTGCGTCCATTATACAGATGTTCAAGTCCCACGTTTCCTTATTTGAATGTGAAGAGCTAAAATTTGCACCCAAGGGTTCAAAATTATCTAGAGAGAATGACTACCATTGAAGCAATTTGCACCATTAGATTTCACTTTAAATATTGTCTACGTTAAATCTTTTCCACCAAAATTTTTGATCGAGTCCTCGGTACCGTTATCAAGTAGTTTACGTGTGCATATAGTGCACTGCTTCACTGTTAATGGTTGGATTTTCACATGTCAACTTGCACGTTTGGCCCCTTCTCAACCAAATAATTTCACTTCATTCTTGTCATGAGAAGGTCAAGCTTGGTGTCTCCCAGACATAACTTTCAGTGACTTAGCACACAATATTTGGTGGCATTAGAATGTGTTCTTTATGATTATCGGTGCATTGCTTTGTGTCTGAGATGTTCATTGGCCCAGCACCTTGGATAAGATACTTCTTTTCTTACTTCTTCATCCTGAGCAGGAAAACATTCAATGCTAGAATTTGGTGTCGTGTTCTTATCCGGATTGCATTGTAATGCAGAACAAATATCTTGAGCATGAGCGGTGGGAGAGTAAGATGGAACATCTAAAGGTGGAGATTCATCATTAGGCCTAAGGTTTCCAATGTCCAGAGGAGGAGAGATGATCTCAGAAACTTCTTCTCAGGAGAAGAATTGAAATTGATGAGAAATATGCTGCATCTTTTTTTCCCATCGCTTTTCATGACGTCTCAGAGGAGCTCCTCATTGATGACATGTGTTTCGTCATCTACATCTTCCAACATACGGATTAGCCTATGAAAATGCTCATCTAATCCCATTCTAACAGAGGTTAATTTATAGAGTGAAACAATTTGGGGTCAATTCGCAATGAAGAGGTTCACGAATATGATGGGAGGTCGGGGAAACATATAGATATGTTTGTGAATAAAACAGTTAACACGAGTGTCAGTCGATTGGAGGTGCTCACAAAGGGAGACAATTGGACGGTGGCTTAGCTGGTAGATTGAGTATCATATGTTATTTCATTCATTGTGCCCAGACGCGTGATAGTAGGTATCAAAAACCACCGAGACTTTTATTCTCTGCCACTGAAGTAACCGTCTACACCTGTGCGATGTTCATGTTCACGCAACATTTCTCATTGTAATCTAACGAGGATTCATTTGTGGAGCGTGGACTCTTAAAACAAAAAAAAATTCTGACCTTGGTGCAATCAACAATTGCATTCCGCTCTTGGAGCTCCGTAAAATATTTGATATTGAGCTTATTGAGTAACATTATAATGATCATTGTTGAACTCAATGTTATTTTGAGGTCATTTGTTATTATAAATGTCAACATTTCAACATTGTTGAACTCCCTTTTATTTTGAGGCTTTGTCTATCTTGAGTCAGGAGAGGAAATCCATGCGAAAATAGTCAGAGCTAGAGGATTGCATTCTGATGCTTTTGTCATGAGCTCTCTTGTAGATATGTATGCAAAATGTGGAATGGTGGAAAAGGCTCAAATTTGTTTTGAGAAAATTTATCAACTAGATGTGGTCTAATGGAATGCAATAATTGTAGGCTATGCACAAAATTGACTTATTGATAAGGCACTAAAATGCTTTTAAGAAACTATGATTGTGAGCTATGTACAGAATGGGTTTGTTGATGAATTCCTTAAACTCTTTTAAGAAACACCTCACAGAGATGTCTTCTCATGGACTGTAATGATTGCAGGACTTGCATAGAATGCCCATGGCAGTAAAGCCATCAACTTGTTTGCACAAATGGTTTTGTCAGATCTGAAGCCAGATTTAAATACCGTTACAAGTGTTCTTCCAGTATTGACCAGCTTGGCAGCTTTGAAAAAGGTGAGGGAGATAAATAGACAACTATTATGCTGCATTGAAGAGCTAAGAATCAGATAAAAAATAGCCAAAAAAAACCTTGCATTCACAATGTTCACTCTTGTGCATACAACAAAAAAAAAAAGAGTATGATAATAATTGACAAGTCTGCGTCATTCTGATTAACAAAGCTTTCCAATTCATCATACAAATAAGGAAGAGAAGCATAATTCTCAAACATGCTAACAAAAGAAGACGAAATACACCAACTAGATATAATAAATAAACTACAGATAATCTGCCCAAAAATCATAGCAAAACAAGGATAATGCAATGCAAATAAAATAGAAGTAACATATTATTGAACCATATTTTACACATTTGTTCCAAACTCTAAAAACAACTACTACAGATCGATCGGGATTAGTATGCAAGAGCAAAAGCATATTGATTAATGCCTTCCTTATGTATAAAGATTACATTAGACTCACCCAACATTCAAGTAGCAACCACATGCATACAAACGTGCCTTGCAATTGAGCTTTAAAATCTATGAAAATGCCACATTAACCACCTTCACTATAATCCATGTACCACATGTTCCAAGCTCATTTAAAATGTTCACTTTAAAATTAAAAACCTTGATTTATTTTCACTTACGTTCACAAATCAAAACAAATATCCCTGAATTTCAGTGGTGTTCTCGTCACTTCACAAATTATTTTTTCGTGCATGAATGGACTAGCCTTGCATCTCTGGACAAAGACCGTAGGCAGCCCCCGCATAGCAATCGGGTCGGCTTCATGTCCCTCTAATGGAATCAGTGCTGGCGATCCGATTTGAAATCCGACCAACTCATCCGTCCATGCACCAGCACTGATTCTATTAGAGGGGCATAGGGGAGATTCCGCGGACAACACCTCCCCTGTAACAGGTCTAGACTGGATGTCAGTTTTGGAGCCGACCTTCATTGGAGCGACTTGAAATGTGACATGATTTTCCTTGCCGACAGTTGCCTTGGTGAAATAAATATTTCGTAACGGACTTGAAAGCGGGATTTCTTTTAAGGGCCGACGACTTGCATTGGCGATAACAATTGATGGCGTTAATTATGGTAACGGTCATCTACACGTTTCGGCATTGTGTTGATGCGGAACTAGCCGTTATGCATTAATTTGGTGTTATGCGGATTTGGGTCAGGACCTATATTCCCGCCATGCATTGCCCAAGGGGCAAATTCACTATAAAGGTAGAGCGACATGCTCATTTCGGAATCAAGGAGCGTTGAGCAGCAGAGTGCGAATTCGGAGCGACAAGGAGCAGAGCAAGGAGCAGAGATCTGCGAATTGCATTGCAGTGATCTTGAAGTTCTGTAAGGCATTGTATTCTGTTGTAGCATTGTAATAAGCAAATCGGCTAAGTGTTATTAGCTGGATGCATTCTTTTTAGAGGCGATCTGTGTTTATGAACGCAGTTCGAATTGTCTTTGTAATCTTGGTGATTGATAAAGTAATTCTGAGGAATCGCCTCGCCAAAAATATATTGCACTGTCTTTCTGTATTGTTATGCTTCTTTGCTTTCATTGCATTGTTTGGGACAGATCAGATCTAATTTGTGGTGTAGGCGTAGTCTGGATTTCTGACAAGCATAGCTTCATTGGCTACTGACTTGGACGAATTGCCAGTGCCGCACGGGTTCATCCCAAAGCCCGTGACAGTTGGTATCAGAGCAAAGGTTTTGCTTGGATCTGATCAGGAAGCAACATGGCAGACGCTGACAGTCAACTTGAGGGAGATCAGGTGCAAGGTCAGGAACAAGGCCGTGTCAACCGCAATCTGAAACATAAGGATTGGTTGCAGGAACATGAATACCGTCTAGAGGCATTGGAAGATGCTGGTGTAGACGAAAGGGTGACTGAAAAATTGACAAAGCTGAGTGAACAGCTTGAGACGCTGCGTGAGGAAATGAAGTTCCTTAAGGAAGGGCAGCAACTTCATCATGCTCTTCTGTGTGGAGGTCAAGGGACCAAGCCGGCACAGATCTCTACCTATGATGGAGATCGTGACGACAAGGTGTTGGACAACTTCTTCTGGGATGTGGAAGAATTTCTGTCGGCTGCACCAGATCTGAGCGAAGATGCACAAGTCAAGAAGGTCACCTCTTACTTCACTGGAAGTGCAAAACTGTGGTGGCGTACTCATTTGTCAGATGAGCGAGCAGGCAAGCCTGTCAGATCGATCAAGTCATGGGTCGAATTGAAATCTGCTCTAGAGGATCAGTTTAAGCCTGGCAACTCGGATTGGGTTGTGAGGGCACGTTTTGACGAACTGAAACATACTGGAAAGATCCGCGATTATGTTCGTGCATTTCAGTGTCTGGATCTGGAGTGTGACAAACTAAGCGACTTTGACAGATTGTATTTGTTCATGCGGAATCTTCAGCCTTGGGCTGCTGAAGAATTACGGAGGCGCAAGGTGCAGTCTCTGCCCGAAGCTATTGCCGCGGCAGATGGGTTGCTTGACTACAAAGGCGACGCTGCTAAGGGGTTTGGGGGAGCCAAATCCGATTTTGACAAGAAACGGCAGTTTCGGCGCAATGATAAGAAAAATGTTCCAGCTCAAAACGGAGATCAGAAAGGGAAGAAGCCTAAGGTGAATGGTGGAAACCCTTCCAAGAAAAAAGAACAAGTTCCGACAGAGAAGAAAAGAGATCGGAATTGCTTCATTTGTGGGCATCCAGATCACTGGGCTCGTGAATGTCCAGAACGAGCTAGGGTCAGTGCATTGCTGGGTGATGAAAAGAAGATGCCGGAAATGGGAGGTTTGAGGCTTCTTAATTCATTGCATGATCTGGTGAACCCACAGAACACCAATCGTCATGAGTTGTGTTATGTTGAGGTCTTCTTTGGAGGGCAGAAGGTCTTCGCGATGGTGGATTCCGGAGCGACACACAACTACATTTCAGCGCACCGTGCAAAGGTTCTTGGACTTGCAATGGTGGAGACTGAGGTTTGTTTTAAGGCTGTCACTGCACCTGCACAGAAAGTAGCTGGTGACATCCGCAGTGCCACAGTGCGGATTGGTCCTTGGCAGGGCGCAGTTGATCTTGTTGCAATTGAAATGACAGACTTTGATCTGATTCTTGGGCAAGATTTCATTAGACAGGCAGCCGTGGCAGTGATTCCACACTTGAGCTGTATCTTGGTGTTAGATCCAGCAAGGGCTTGTATGATCCCAACAGTTCGGTGCAAAGATTCAGAAAGAGTGCTCAGTGCATTAAGTATGAAAAGGGCAAGTAGGAATGGGCGTGGTGATATGTATCTTGCTGCATTGCTTGGCGGCTGGGATGAAGGAGAATCCTCTGAGTCTTCTGATACTTCAGCAGTGCAAGCTGTGCTGGATGCAAATGCAGATCTGATGCCAAAGAACCTACCTGCAGAGCTACCGCCACGGAGGCATGTGGATCATAAAATCGAGTTGGAGAAGGGAGCAAGACCGCCGGCTAGAGCTCCATATCGCCTTTCAGGGCCAGAGATGGCCGAGCTGAAAAAGCAACTGGCAGAGTTAATGAATGCTGGATTCTTGAGGCCATCCCGTTCTCCTTATGCAGCCCCAGTCCTGTTTCAGAGGAAGAAGGAAGGGACGTTGCGACTTTGTTGCGACTTCAGAGCTTTGAACAAGCTTACAATAAAGAATAAGTACCCATTGCCCCTCATTGCAGATAGTTTTGACAGATTGGTGGATGCAAGGGTGTTCAGCAAGTTAGATCTGCGTCATGGGTATTATCAGATCCGGATTGCTCCTGGAGATGAGGAGAAGACGGCGATCACCACTAGGTATGGAAGCTTTGAATTTCTGGTCATGCCGTTTGGCTTGACAAATGCTCCTGCTACTTTCAGTACATTGATGAATGATGTATTTAGGCCACTGTTAGATAGTTGCGTAGTGGTGTATCTTGATGACATATTGGTGTATAGTAAGAGTTTGGATGAACATAAGAAACATTTGGGTGAAGTGTTCAACTTGCTGAGGATGCACAAGCTCTTTGTAAAAAAGGAGAAATGTGTCTTTGCCGCAGAGGAAGTGCCTTTCTTGGGTCATTTTGTGGGTCATGGTCAGATTCGTCCGGATCCGGAGAAGTTGGCTGCGATCCATGACTGGGAACCCTTAAGGAATGTGCATGAAGTCAGGCAGTTTCTTGGGTTGGCTAACTACTACCACAAGTTTGTGGAAGGCTACTCAAAGATTGCTGGGCCACTCACGGATCTGTTGAAGAAGGATCGTGCCTGGAAGTGGACAGTGAAACAGCAAGATGCCTTTGATCTGTTGAAGGCAAGACTTACGGAAGAGCCAGTACTTTCCTTGCCAAAGTATGGTGAACCGTTTGAGGTCCAAACCGATGCATCAGACTATGCAATTGGGGGTGTGCTCATGCAGAATGGTCATCCCATTGCATATGAATCCAGAAAACTCAATGACAGAGAAAAGAACTATCCGGCCCACGAAAAAGAAATGACTGCTATTATACATTGCTTGAGGACTTGGAGGCACTATTTGCTGGGTGTTCCATTTGTTGTGAAGACTGACAACATCAGTTCGACTTACTTCAAGACACAGTCGAAACTGACTCCTAAGCAGGCAAGATGGCAAGAATACTTGGCAGAATTTGATTTCGAGTTGATTTACAACCCTGGACGTTGTAATGTGGTCGCGGATGCATTGAGTAGGAAAGCTCAGCTTGGTGCGTTGCAGACTTTGGGGGACAGCCAAGTTGCATTGGCCGAGCACATGACAGACAGAATCAAAGAAGGTCTTGAGAATGACTCTCAGGCATGGCAGATTGTTCTTCAAGTCAGAGCTGGCAGGACAAGAAGATTTTCAATGCAAGATGACCTCTTGTATTATTCTGGCAATCGTGTCTACCTTCCTAGATGGAGAGAGCTTAGAAAGGAAGTTCTGAGCGAGTGTCATGATTCGATCTGGGCGGGTCATCCTGGACAGAAGAGAACTTTGGCATTGTTGGAGCGTGGCTTTTATTGGCCAAACATGCGTGAAGACGTAGATCGTTACGTAAGAACTTGTCTTACTTGTCAACAAGATAAGTCTGTGCGATTGCAACCAGCTGGGTTGTTGCAGCCTCTTCCTGTGCCAGTGCGACCCTGGGCTAGTGTAAGTATGGATTTCATTACACAGCTACCTAATGTAGATGGATTCACTAGTATTATGGTAATTGTTGATAGGTTCAGCAAATATGCATTGTTTGTCCCTTGTAAGCAACCTTGTACAGCTGAAAATGCAGCTGAGTTGTTTTTCAAGAATGTGGTGAAAGCTTGGGGCATACCCTTGAGCATTGTTAGTGACAGAGATCCGAGGTTTACCTCGAATTTTTGGCAAGAGCTGTTCAAGTTGGTGGGCACCAGGATCTTGATGAGTTCAGGATATCATCCGCAGACGGATGGACAAACAGAAAGAATCAATGCAGTGTTGGAGGATTACTTGCGTCATTTTGTGACATCAGATCAACGCAATTGGCCCAGATTGCTTGATGCGGCACAGTTTTCCTATAATTTGCAAAAGAGTGAATCATCTAAATACAGTCCATTTGAGTTGGCTACTGGGCAGCAGCCCCTCACTCCCCACACAGTGATGAAAGGATATCAGAATGCAGATGTTAGTGCTGCAGAGTTGTTGCAGACTTGGAACGAACGCGTGGACTTGGCAAGGCATCATTTGATGAAGGCAGCAGATCGAATGAAGCAGTTTGCTGACATGAACCGAAGGAAACTAGAGTTCAGTGTTGGTGACAAAGTTTTGTTGCGCATGGATCCGATCCAGTTCAAGGTGCCCAAAGGTTTGAGCACGTCACTGGTAAGAAGATTTGATGGGCCATTTGAGGTGGTACAGAAAATCAGTCCTGTTGCATACAAAATTAATTTGCCTCTACACTTGGGAGTGCATCCTGTTTTCCATGTGTCTCAGCTAAGACCTCACCATCCTGATGAGGAAGACTTAGTGAGAAACATACCTGAAAGGGGTCCAGCGAATGTCATTGATAATCCTAGCCACAGAGTTAGTGAAGTACTTGCATTGCGAGTCAGAGGACATGGAAAGAAAGTCTTTCGTGAATTCTTGGTGGTTTTCGAAGGGCATCCTCGAGAGACTGCTACATGGCAGCGTGGCGAAACATTGTGGCGCGATGAGCAAAAGATCATGGAGTTCCTTGAGGCGAGGAACTCATCCCAGCATAAGTGAAGTCTAAGGACTTTGCCTCCCGAGCATCTTGGATCGGATGTGCAGGCGTCGAGGACGTCGCCACTAGTTTAGTGGGGGAGGATGTAACAGGTCTAGACTGGATGTCAGTTTTGGAGCCGACCTTCATTGGAGCGACTTGAAATGTGACATGATTTTCCTTGCCGACAGTTGCCTTGGTGAAATAAATATTTCGTAACGGACTTGAAAGCGGGATTTCTTTTAAGGGCCGACGACTTGCATTGGCGATAACAATTGATGGCGTTAATTATGGTAACGGTCATCTACACGTTTCGGCATTGTGTTGATGCGGAACTAGCCGTTATGCATTAATTTGGTGTTATGCGGATTTGGGTCAGGACCTATATTCCCGCCATGCATTGCCCAAGGGGCAAATTCACTATAAAGGTAGAGCGACATGCTCATTTCGGAATCAAGGAGCGTTGAGCAGCAGAGTGCGAATTCGGAGCGACAAGGAGCAGAGCAAGGAGCAGAGATCTGCGAATTGCATTGCAGTGATCTTGAAGTTCTGTAAGGCATTGTATTCTGTTGTAGCATTGTAATAAGCAAATCGGCTAAGTGTTATTAGCTGGATGCATTCTTTTTAGAGGCGATCTGTGTTTATGAACGCAGTTCGAATTGTCTTTGTAATCTTGGTGATTGATAAAGTAATTCTGAGGAATCGCCTCGCCAAAAATATATTGCACTGTCTTTCTGTATTGTTATGCTTCTTTGCTTTCATTGCATTGTTTGGGACAGATCAGATCTAATTTGTGGTGTAGGCGTAGTCTGGATTTCTGACAAGCATAGCTTCATTGGCTACTGACTTGGACGAATTGCCAGTGCCGCACGGGTTCATCCCAAAGCCCGTGACATCCCCTATATAAGTTATTAGTCCAAGTCTTGCTCTCTCGTAGAAATTTGAGGCGAATAGAATAGCTCCCAAAAAAAATCAATTTTTCCAAAAATCAAGTGAAACGAGTAGAATAGGTCATAATGGTTGACTGATTTAACAATCCAAAAACTTAGAATGACTTGTTATATGATTTTTGTGAGCTCTATAAATGAATAGCTCACAAAAATTTTACTAGGAAACTCCTAAATAGGTCCTTCTTCTTCTATGGGGAATTTAGCTAGATGGTTTGCAATAACTTGTCCTTTCATCGATTTTCTATCCACATACTCAATGTCAAACTCACTGAGAACCATGACCCATTTTGAGAGTCTCCCAATTAATGTGGTCTTGCTAGCTAGATACTTGATTGGATCAATCGTGGTGCTAAGCCGAATTTTTTGGATCAACATACAATGATAGAGCTTTTGGGACACAAAAATTACTACCAAACAAGACTTTTCAATTGATGTATAGTTTAACTCATAGGCTACCAAAGTCCCGTTGATATAATATATAGCCTTCTCTTTGCCATTTTCATCCTCTTGTACTAACAATGCCCCCAGGAATTTATCTTTTTTCTAAGATGTATAGTATTAATGTCTTCCCTAGAATGACATGCATAAGGATGGGTGGATTCATGAGGTACATTTTTAATAGTTTAAATGCCTCTTCACATTGTTCATTCCATTGAAATATCACATATTTTTGTAAAAATTATGTGAAGGGATGACATTTTTCAGATAGTTGAGAAATGAACCTTTTGATAGATTGGATTCTTCCTTGTAAAGTTCTCATTTGATTGATTTTACAAGGTGCCCCCATTTCCATTATTGCTTGCAGTTTAGTGGGGTCTACCTCTATCCCCTTGGGAGAGATAATGTAACCTAGGAGTTTACATGATTGTACTCGAAAGGAACATTACTTGGGATTTAGTTGAACCTTAAATTGTTCCAATCTTTTGAAAACATTTTCTAAAATATGTAGTTTCTTTTTTCTTTGATGTGACTTTTCCAAGATGTCATCTACATAGTCTTCTAAAAAGGTATGCATCATATCATGAAATATAGCCATCATGGCCCTTTGATAAGTTGCGCCGAAATTTTTAAGCCCAAAGGGCATGACATTCTATCAAAATGACCCCCATGCACAAGTGAAGGTTATTTTGTCATGATCTTCAGGTATAATTTTTATCTGATTATAGCCACTAAATCCATCCATCAATGAAAACATAGAGTGACTAGTAGTTATGTCTACCAAAGCATCAATTCTTGGTAATGGAAAGTCATCTTTAGGACAAGACAAGTTTAGGTCCATGAAGTCTGTACATATTCTGATTGATTTATTGGGTTTGGCTACCAAGACAATGTTTCTTATCCACTTTGCATGGTCAATAACTCTTATAAATCCTACTTGTAACAATTTTTCTAACTCTGCTTTCACCAACAAAGCTATATGGGGATGCATTTTGTGCAACTATTTCTTAACAAGATTTTCCCTTGGCTTGCTGTTTAAATGATGCATGATCAAGTTAGTATCTAATCTAAGCATATCTTCATATGACCATGCAAAATTGACTTGTCTGTCTTTAAAGAATTCAACAAATTCTTGACAACTTGTCAAAGTAAGGGAAACTTCTAGATGGATGAATTCAGGATCTGCTTCAGTCTCAATGTTTACCTTCTTTGTTGTCTCAATTAAGATTGGTGACCTCTCTTCTAGATAATCTGGAAAGGCATCCAATTTCTCTTCCTTAGGTACCAAAGTTGGGTTTTCACCTTTGGAAATGTCTTTATTTTTTTTCTTTTTTATAGTCTAGTATTGCCACTTTGTGGTTTTCACCACTAGACCTCTCTTTTTCTTTTTTTGTTTTCACTATATTTTCATGTCTAAGAAATTGGATTCCATTCTTGTTGGTACCCTCCTAATCAAAATTCTTGACGAAGGATGGGATCAACTACATTCAAGTAAAGGGATATGATTTGGTCATTTTCAAAGATGGGGATGTCTATTGGTCCTCTAGATCCCTATCTATTAGTTTGGGGTGTGTTAAGGTCAATGATGGATTTGGGGACTCAACTGGATTTAGAGTAACGATTTCATTGGTGTGTTTGTACATTGTATCTTCTAGGTCAATAGCGTGAGCTTCCTTGAGGTGTTCCATAGATCTCGAATCAAAATTCTTCTCACTTGAATCCTCTATGGTTTCTAGGGGAAAAAATTATCTAAACCTAGCATCCAATGCTGGTAACCAAGTTAGGATATAAGCCTCTCCTACCCATCAGAATTCATCATTATTTGTGTCTCTTTGATGAATTGGTAGAGCTATATTTGGAAACCCTTCTAGATTGGTATTTGAATAATTGCTTGATTTTGGGCTTGGAATAGGATCTTGATTAGAATTGGATCCTTGATAAGAGCTTGAAATAGGTTTATAGGTATGTGTAACATCTATTTCCTTATCATGATAGGAGTCTTCGGATAAATGATCTCATTCATAGTCATTTGATTCATCATCTATGTCACTGACTTGTAGTATTTGTACATGAAATTGAACACTCTTTTGAGGTTGGAGAGTGTATCCTAGTCCAGTCTTGTCTCTGTTGTCCCTCCAAATAGATTCAATAGGCTCTAATAACCCTTTGTTTCTTATTCCTAAGGGTCCTTCTCCCTTATATCCAATCTTTTGTATGACCTAAAATCCTTTTCCATACTGATAAGAAGGGATACTTGATGAGTGTCTAGTGTTATTTCTTGATTCTGAGGAGTCTTCTTCTGTATATAGCATACCAAGGATGTTTTCATCAACTTTCTATTCATCTGAAGGTGAGGAGGGGTTGGTTCTTACAAAATGTTTATTGTATTGTTTTGGGAATACTTTATTGTGTAGGACATCCATGTGACTACGAGGAAAGTGGAATATCCATTAGGGAAATAAAGTATTCCCCTCCCTCTTTTTTCTTGATCCTGCACTGTTTCTCAAATTTTTGCATTTGGTGATCACACTTTTGATATTGTTCCTCTCTGGAGTCTTCAAGGCTAACTTTCTACTTTCCCTTAGTTGGTGTAGTTAAGGTCAGCCTTCCAATAATTGTAGTAATCTCATCAAATTCATCTGTGTGTACATTATGATCTAAAATCCTTTTCCATACCGATAAGAAGCAATACTTGATGATTGTCTAGTGTTAATTCTTGATTCTGAGGAGTCTTCTTCTCTATATAGCATACCAAGGATGTTTTCATCAACTTTCTCTTCATCTGAAGGTGAAGAGGGGTTGGCTCTTACAAAATGTTTAATATACTATTTGGGAATAATTTATTTTGCGGGACATCCATGTGACCACGAGGAAAGTGGAATATCCATTAGGGAAATGAAGTATTCCCCTCCCTCTTTTTTCTTGATCCTGTATTGTTTCTCAAATTTTTGCATTTGGCAATCACACTTTTGATATTGTTCCTCCCTAGAGTCTTCAAGGCTAACTTTCTACTTTCCCTTAGTTGGTGTAGTTAAGCTCAGCCTTCCAATAATTGTAGTAATCTCATCAAATTCATCTATGTGTACATCATATTTTCCTTTGGAAGTAGAAAGCTTGTCTTCCTTTATTGTAGGAACTATTCTTTGAGTGTCACTAGCTGTGGTATTTTCACTATTGTGTGGTACAAGGGTATTGTTAATGAGATCAACCTGATTATAGATTTGTACATTGTCTGACTCTGTGTTCACAGTAATTTCTTGGCCCATGTGAGGAAACCTTAGGTATTGATGGTATGTGTAAGGTACCACCTTTATTTCATGGATCCACAGCCTCCCTAGTAAGATATTATAAGTTGGTTATAAGTATAACATCCAACACACTATTTCTTTGATGACTCATCCAACTCATAGTGGTAAAACCACCATTCCTTTAGATGCACTTTCTTCATCATCATAGGAATTTATTGTTATTTTCTTTTTAGGATCAATGGCCACTTCAAAAATTTGAAAGCTTGCACTAGCTTTAAAGTGTAAATGTTCAAACCGGTGCCTCCATCTATCAGTACCTTTCTTACCCTAGTATTATTGATGATGACTTCTATACGTAATGGTAAGTTCTAAGGATTTTGAGTATATTTTTCATATTGTTCCAAGAATGAGAGGAAATATAGTGCTATTAGGTGACCTACCATATTTGAAAACTTGTTGGTATCTAGGTTCTTGGGTATTGTGGTCTCAATGAGAGCTCTATCTAGGATTTCGTTATGGATTGGTGATAACTTTAACAATTCTAGGATCAAGATCTGGATAGAAGTCATTTCTAGTTGGTCCACTAGACTATAGTTTCCTGATGTTGATGCATGGGAAGTAGAGGGTAAGGTGGATTTTGGATCATTAGGGGATATTTGGATATGTGAAGCTTTCCCCTAGTGATGGTATCTACACTGGGTATTTCTTTTGTGGTTTGTTTTCTTTGTTTTTCTTTCACCACTATAATATTCACCATTATTTCTGAATTAGATAGGGTGTTGATCATGTTATCATAGGTATGTTCAAAGTCAAATTTTTCATTACCTTTCTTTTGTCCTTGATTAGAAGTCTCCCCCTTTTCATGACTTAGGAAGGGAGTTTTGAAAGCAGTGTGATAATCATTATTGGGTGTATGATTGATATGAATGGATCCATCGTCTATAAAATCTTGAACAATTTGTGCTTTAGTCTCATACAATAATTGGTTTTATGTCATTTGTTACAATGGTATTCACATTTTTGTGAATCATTCCACCATGATGGTTTTACCATTGGATCAAAGGGTTTAAATTCTGGAAAGATAATGAGATTGATTTTTAATAACCTATGTAAGGCATCTTTGAGAGGTTCCCTTAAGGGTGTGAATTTCATTTTTGGCTTTGGTTGAAAGAAGGGCTTAGATTTGTTAGTGTTTTGATTACTAACATTGTTGTAAGGTAAATTGGATTTTTGATTTACTTGGTAAGTTTTGATTGGTTTCAGGATTAACTTGACAAGAGAGGCTTTTTGGTTATTAGCCTTAACAACACCATCATTTAGAAGATTTTTATTGTTATCCTTGAGCGAAAATTTTGGATTTTCGCTATGAGTTGTATCCCTCTCTATTTTTATTATTGGTGTTGCCTTGAAAGTAACCTTTACTTTCTTTGACTATTTTTATATCCCTCCTCTTGATTAGGACTTCTTCAATTTTTACCCCATTTTCAATGATTTGACTAAAATTTTTAGGACATTAGAGTAAGAGTTTAAATTGCAAATCCATGTTTAAGTTATGTAGGAAAATGTCAATCTTTTCCTTTTCAGGTATGGCTCGAGGGTATTGAGAAAATATCTCTCTCCATCTTTGGAGGAAATCAAGGAATGTTTCACTAGCTCATTGTTTTGTATTGCATAATGTCAGCACGGTGACCTCATGTTGAATATTATACAAATAATGGATTAATAATTTTGAAGCCATTCCATCAAAGGTTTGAACTCGACTAGAGATTTTTGAAAACCAGTCCATTGTTAGACCTCCCAAACTTTGGGGAAACAACCTCATGAGGTAGGTTGTATCGTGAATGAGCTCTACACTTAGGGCACAAAATTATCTTAAGTGATCCTTGGGATCATTTTTGCCCATGTATTTGGTGTAGTGCAAAAAAACTAAGTTTTTAGGGAATGGCACCATGATAAGATTCTTTTTAAAGGGGAAAGGGAAAATGATTTCGAGAGAAAAGGCTTTAGGAGCCTCTTCCTTCCCCATGGTGTTTACCCTACTAAGTAACTCTTCATATTATTTTGGGAGGATATCTATAGGACCATCTTCATGTGCCTTGGTGAGAATGGAGGTATCAAAGTTATGTAGTAGTTTGATACCTTCTTGGGCTAATTTTAACAGGTATTTTTCTCCATCCAAAGCTAGGACTTTATCTATGATTTTGGCAAAAAAAGGATCTTGGACTGCCTTGGCCACTTTTTTGTTTGTGATTTCTTCTTCTTCCTCTCACTTGATACATGATTCTTCTTGATTACCCATAGTGCAGGACCACTCATTTTCTTGCCTTGGGTTATCTATTTCCTCTTTAATTTCTCCCTCAAAAGGGTCATCTAGTTCATGATCTATAGCCATGGTTAGTTATTCTCCTTGTTGTTTTCTAGGGGAATCTATGGGTTTAGAGACTTCCTCTTTTTCATGGAGTATTTTAAACTTCTGAACCTTCCTATCGTTTGTTTTCGTGAACTTGAATCAATGAGATCGGGTAACTACAGACATCAACTAGGAGAGATTTTTAGATTTAAAAGTTTATAAAATTTTGGATGATTTCTTGTTGAACTTTGAATCTTTTTGCAAATAAAGCAATCAAAAAGACAATTGTTTTGGATGCTTAACCACTTAAAAAATATGTTTGACTGGAAGGATGTTAATAATGGTTTAGCACAAGAAAATAGTTCAATCAAGCTACCTGATGAATGATTTGGATTCCTAATATTTGACTTCTAGATGTAGGTAGGCCTTACTATTTTAACCAGGTTTTTAGTAAACTTTTATCTTTATCATTCCTCCTCAAACGTTTTGCATTTATCTCCATTTTATAGGAGTTTCTCCCCAAGGGAACTATAACAAAAAATTAGGCAGTTAGGATGAATGGTTGAATCAAGTTTATAGAGAAAACAACCCTATACCAAGTTGTAGATTCTTCTCTCTCATCGGCCTCGTAAGGTGTAGTCTCGGGAGATAGGAATCCTCTAAAGTTCTAGCATGCTCATAAAATAATGAATTTTTTTGAAATCACAATAAAGAAGGTTCTTTAATCCAAGCCCACTAATCTAGGGAGATTTTGGTAGCACTTCAAGTTTTTTGATTCACACTTAAGTGAAGAGCATACTAACTTTGGTGTTTTCCTAGTCCACAATTTAAGAGACTTCTCTTTAATGTGTGTTTGTTCCTAATTTGGACTTTAACATAGATCCACACTTTAGGCTTTCTGATTCACCTCAAGGGTGAAGAGCATAATACCTCATGTTTCACTTGCCTGAGACAAAATTTCTAATTATGTTATATTTGAGAATTTGTTTGCCACAAACTTTGAATTTGCAAAGAGTGAGTAAATACATACTTGAAGATAGCAAAGGCTAGGCAATTTTTTGAGTATTTTGGATTTTTGAATACTCACTGAGTGGTGATAGTTCCTGCTCCTAAGCATCCTTTTTTATCAAATGTTAGTGGGCCACACTCCAACACAAGTTAAGAAAGGATATGCTTTTAACGAAAGAAATGAGGAAACTCTATGATTAAAAGATGAATTTGCTATTGAATGTTATACTTTTCCTTCATTATTGGAACTTTCTTAGCATACCTTTGATATGCCTCCACCAATGATTGATTTTCTTCCATGAGGGTGCTCAACTACTCGTTGATATCTTGCAAGTCCTCATTTTTCTTCCTCTTCTCCGCATAGTAACCTAGTTTCTTGCACTTGGCACTCTTCACCTTCCTATGTTTTTCCATCAAAAAGAAAAATAAAACCTTTCATTAGCAAATACCCTTAAAAATGTCAATTTTGTCTGTGAGATTCTGTGCTAATTAAAAGCATCCAGGTGATACTCTGTAATAGTGAAGTGAAAAACTAGAAAGCACATGCACAACTATGTTTATTGTCATGCGCTACAATACATAAACCAGGTATAATTAAAAATAATTTGCGCACTACTTGAAGATGTTAGGTGCAACTTAACTAAACTGACGTGCTATATTTTAAATATTTGCGCAATATTTAAATTAAGCATTTTTCACATTTATGAGTGCATCCCATCCATTGTAAGACATATTTTTTTAATGTTGATGCACTAGAATAATTTAACCAAGTGCTACTTAACAGAAAAATGGCATAAAAAGAAATAACATAGGCACAAGAAGACCCCCTTCATGAACTAAAACAAAGTGCTCACACACCACTTTAACTTTCTGGAGTGCAACTTCACCTCCTCATGTGCCACTTCCTTTCTACTACTACATGCAACTTCACCTGTGAAAATAGTTAACAACAAAGAAAATATGCAAAACAAATTTTTAAAATGATGAAAAGTGGGACTAGAGCCCCACAGTGGGTACTATTTTGTGTGCAAGAAAATAATTCACCTTCATGAAACATTAACTAGGCTATTGTGAGATCAAAATGAATAAATTAGAAGCTTATGAACTCAAAAGACCTAAACCATCTCATGGTTTCCAATCCAAGAAAATCCATTGCTCTCAGATTCTAAAGCCAATAGAGACACTCCTAGAATAGAAAAATGATGCTTGGATGCAAGATTAAAACTAGTTTATGAGATGTTAATAACAAAACTATAAGCAAAACCTTGATTATGATACCAATTCCTATAAAAACCAAGAAAGCTATCTAAGAGATCCTAGCACAAAACTAGCATGATACCAATTAATAAAATGAGAAGTGAATTGGTCTACAGGGTGGCTTGCTATTTATAGATTTGAGGAGGCTGGAATGGAGTGTCTAGTTTGAATCTCCAAGAGTGGCTAGGATTATCTCATGTTGACTTGGTGGTCAGCACCTCCTTTGGGGTTACCATGGATCTGGGTAAATCTGGTGTTTGTGACATTCGTTGATAGTTCGAGCTTTTGGCGCAATGGCAAACATTCCAAAAATTGGTATCAGAGCCTTGGGTCATGGGTTCAAATCCCAAGAGGTCTCCTTTATTCGGTTGGTGCGGAACCCTCGATCGGTGCTGAGGGGGAGAGAGTCTCCTTCATTCCATTGGTGCGGAACCCTCAGTCGGTGCTGAGGGGGAGATTGTTGACTTGGTGGTCAGCACCTCCTTTGGGGTTACCATGGATCTGGGTAAATTTGGTGTTTGTGACATTCATTGATAGTTCGAGCTTTTGGTGCAACGGCAAACATTCCAACATCTCAAAGAGAAGAACATGGATTGTGCTTTTTTAGGTGAGCCTCCTTGTGACAAGTGTTATAAGTTAATTGGGTTGAGAGTAAAGAGGATTGTGCACATTTAGGAAAATGGTCCAAAGTGAAAAGGGTGGAAGAAAGGGGTGAGGGGCTTCATAAATGCATGTAAGATCCATAAATCCATGTAAGAGGAAGATCTTAGGAAACCTTTATTTCTTGTAAGGATGTAAGAGATACTTCTAGAAGAGGTTTGACTCATGAGTTGGTTTAGGCTCCCTAATGGAATGTGACAACATTAGTGGGTGATTAGAATTAGATAAACCTTGGTTTAGCAAATGTTAGGAAAGTGTTTTCTGGTTAGCACCTTCTAGATGGTGGTTTAATTAGTTGATTGGAGGGATTAGATGGATAAAGATGATTAGGATGGGTGAAGGGTTTGTGTTGAGTTAGAACTCAAGGGTAGATGAGTAGGTTTAGGGTTTAGGTTGGGTTCTGATGTAGGAGCATCCAGTAGTATAAGGGCAATCTTGCATCACCCAAAAAAAATATTAGTTGTAGTTAGTTTTTGTTTAATGTTTTTTCATTTTTGGATAGCCATTTGGGCAAAATGAAGATCCCAACTTTCAGATTTTCACTATTGTATTTCTGGGTCAGTTTCCTATTTTGTAGGAAATTGTATTTCAGGAGGGAAAGGTAGCTATTTTTTATAAGGGGTTGATTTAGAAGTGGCACAGGTCATGATTGATACTAGAGCTTGTAATTGTAAAGATACATAGCCTGGAAAAAGAATCAGGTCCATATCATTTTCCATGTAAAAGTTATTCCAATTTTTAGTTTCCAAAAATCCCTTTGATAAACCTTCAAAGTCAGTTTTGAGGAACTAAATGACCTTGTAGGGGGTCAAAAATTGGGGGATGAGATTTTCTTATCCATAGGGATATAGAGCGCTCAACGAGATTACAAGAAACATAAATGGTTTGTCAATCGAAGTCCCGAATCAAAAGTTATGCCTTCTGGAAGTTGGACCATCTTTTTGGGAATTGTCTTAAATTCAACCTAATGTAATTTGGGTTATGGATCTTCTATTTTGGCACCTAAATGCCTAAAGTGGTAAAAAAAGAATTCTAGAAGACTCCAAAATTGGTCTTTGTCTATTTAAGACCCATCTTGAGGGTGGGAAGGCAATTTTTCGGAGAGATAGATTTTGGAGGAAAAAGGGTTTCCAAAACCCCATAGTATTGTAGCTTGTGAGGCATGTAGGATGTTTTCTTGAAGATAATGTGCATTTATAAAGTCCATTTGATTTGATAATATAAAATCTATTTCCTATTTATGCCCTTCTATTCTTTTGTGTTCTTTTTTGTTGTGCCTTCATCAAGTGGTATCAGAGCAAGAGTTCCTAAGTGTGTAGATAGATCGCCGATTGTGAGGCAATTTGCACTAGGACCGTGGTTGTGGGCTTGAAAAAGAAGTGTCATAATGCCTCCATGAAGGAACCTTAATGCTAGTAGAAGAGCTAAAGGTGTGCTAGAGGAGGGTTTTAGAGCCCTTGAGAGACAAGTGCTGGCGCTGCAAGAGCAGTTGCCTAGAGGGATAAATATAGCGGCCAGAGATGAAAGTGAGGATGAAGATGAAGAAGAATGGAAAGATGCAGCAGAAGTAGCTAGGGATCTTGAAGAGGATATATTTCTCAGAGCCCTTTCCAAGATTGGAAAGGGACTAAATATTGAAGTTCCTACATATTTGGGAAGTCTCAATCTGGAGGAGTTGATTGACTGGATCAGTGATCTGGAGGAGTACTTTGAGTATGAAGAGGTTGAAGACCCAGATAGGGTTAAGTTTGCAAAAGCCAAGATAAAAGGTCATGCAAAGATTTGGTGGCAAGATGTTCAGATGGAGAGAAATAGGAGGGAAAAGGAGAAAATCACAAGATGGGACCGAATGGTAGAGAAACTGAAGAGGCAGTTCATTCTTATGGACTATGAGCTAGATATGTTAAAGAGGATACAAGGGTTAAAGAAGGTGGGAATATCTGTTAAAGAATATATAGATGAGTTCTACCAAGTTCTCATCAGAATGGGTCATGCAGAAGTTGATAAGGAAAAGATTGTCTATTATCTTCTTGGGTTGAGGCCCAGCATTTAGGAGGAGTTAGCCATGGTTAGAATGACCAGCATTGAAGAAGCATACTAGTATGCCCTAAGGATAGAGGGAAAATTGAACAAGAAGTTTGAGGGGAAGAAAAGAGGGCAAGGTCAAGTAGGAAGAGGCAGTGGAAGATCCTTTGGAAATCAAAATGATGACAAAAAGAAAAATGAAGATGTGAGTACCAGTCAAAACTCATGAAATGAGGGTTTCATTCGCTATTAGAATAAAGGAGAATACAGAGGAAGAGGGAGAGGAAGATCTAGATAGGGATATGGAAGAAGCGGCTTTAGAGGAACTTGTTTCCATTGTGGAGAGAAAGGTCATCAAGCATTTGAATGTCTACAGTGACAAGAAAGGACATATAGGAGGATTGAAGGTCCTACTCAGGTTGCACATGAAAATGAAGATGCTCAGTCTGAGCACTCAGATGATGCTAAAAGAGAGGAAACCCTAGTTGTCAGGAGAACCCTAATAAATGAGGAGAAGGAACCTGATCAGAGGAAGAGTCTATTTCACACTAGGTACAAGTGTGAGGATAAGTGTTGTGATGTGATTATTGACATTGGAAGCACTGATAATTTGGTGTCAGAATAAATGGTCACAAAGTTGAAGTTGAAAAGAGTGAGATACCCATTTCCATATCAAATTTCTTGGGTACAAGATGACCACAAGGTCCTGATTAATGAGCAATTTTTGGTTAAGTTCAAGATTGGAAGCTATTGAGATGAGGTACTATGTGATATCATACCCATGGATGCATGTTATATGTTACTAGGAAGGCCATGGCAGTTCGAAAGGCACACTATACATGATGGTCATGCTAACACCTACTCTTTGGTAAAAGATGGAGTTTGCCATAAGCTGAAGGCTCTAGCTTGGAAGGAAGAAAAGGTATGCAGTAGTTCTAGAATTTGTTTTGTTGATCAGAAGAAATTTTTGGAAAATATGAAACATGAGGATGTTAAGAAATGTAGCTTCGTTTAGATAAAATCATTTTTATTTTGAATAATTGCATTATCAATTATATGTTAATACATAAAATAATAATATATATTATTATTACTATATATGTATATATAATTAAATTGATTGTTATCATCATATTAATATAAATATATATAAATATATATATATATATATATATATATATATATATATATATATATATATATATATATATATATATATATATATATATATATATATATATATATATAGTATTTTGGGATCATGTTATTAATAGTAATTAAATCCCATCGATCATGTGAAATCACCATGGATTATTAATACATCGTGCATTTCATACTACTGTAGACTCCATGCATGTCGACAGCTGACTGTGCTATGTGGGAGTAAAATCTTTAGTACGCCAAGTATTAGATTATGTTTTGTGTACTTACTGTGTGTGTGAATTTTGTACCTGATCTGTAGGACACAGCACTTTAGTAAAACATTAGAGGTTAGCAAAAATGAAATCTGCAATGAATTGAAAGCTAAACTAACTAGGCGATTTACTGTCTTCTAGTAGGTGCGAGATTGATGTTCTCAGATTGTAATTGAGATCAGTGACCTTGACGACACCTAAATGAAGGATTTTGAATGCAATTGATCTAGATATGAGATGTATGCAAATTAATCTATTTTTTTGGATTTTATGATGCAATAAGAATGAAAACTGATATGAAACCTAATCTATATGAGAAATTGATATGAATCTATACTAGATGAAATTGATATGCTATGAATCGATCTATCAATGAACTCTAAATGATATGCAATGCTCAAAAACAAGAATGATCTCACAACAGTTTGGATTCGCAAAGATGATTCTTCAGTCTCCAATTTAGCAACGTAAGTTTGCAAATTCATGAGATGAATTATGAAGAGCTGAGCCTCGATTTTATAGAAATCCAGGGCTTTGGAGGTGCATGGAAAAGGCCATAAATCACTCTTGATAAACTCAGGTTGATTTTTGAGTTATCAAAAACAAAAGATAGTTAATTCACAAAAATTATGCAAATCATGCAAAAACAACTTTTTAACTCAAATTAGAAGTTTAGATCAACTTTTGAACTCAAAAATGATGTTGAGTTCCAAAAAGTCAATAACTTGCAGTGATTTTCTGATTTGGAGTTTAATTGCTCTTTGATTGTGCACATGGATAATTATGAATTAATAAATAAATAAAGTGATTTATTCTCAACTTACTGGTTTTTGAAATTAAACAATTGATTTATGGGTTAATCAATCATTTAGTCAAACTTTTATTCAAAAATAATATCATTAAATATGACAACTTGCTTTAATTAATTAAATAAGAATTTAATCAATTAATGATAGGAATTTTGATTTATTGTCACATTTGAATAATAATAATTAGGAATAAATAAGATTAAATTCAATTTAATAATTAAGTGGCAAAATTAAATCTAATTAATTAAATATTCAGAATATTTAATTAATCAAACTTTAGGATAAATGTGATTTATCGCCAAATAATCATTAAATTAAAGATAATTAAGATAATTAGGAATATTGCTAGGAATATTCTTCGATGCAGAATTTAAAATAATCAATTAGGATTCGATGATGTTCAGATGTGCCTTAGGTTAAGACTTCGATGTCGATTTCATTCGATTTGAGGATGTAGGAGGTTAATGAACCTATAGCCCATTTTTGGGGTATTACATTTGGCCCCTCTTTGAATTACTGTGCGAAGCGCAGTGGTTCAAAGATAGTTTGTGTATGATAAAGATATGAAACTAATACGAAAGATATGATGATTGAAAGATTTGAAGATATTAGGTCTTGAATGACCAAAGATAATGTTCACTATAGAAACGATGAACCAATGAAACAAAAGTGTCAAAACGCCTGATTCTGAACCTTATGGTTGCGAAGAAGTGAGTGACCGATTCCAGACTCGATTGTCTTAGAAGAACCACGTAGGTATCACATCTGAACCCTTCAGGTACCGAAGAACCAAGGAAATAACACTAATGAACTAATGGTTGCGAAAAGATGATACATATTACAAGATTAAGAGAATACCAGATTGATATGGATCGCGATGAATTTGATATGCCCCAAGCAATGATAGATTTTCCCCAAGCGATGAGGACTTTTGATGAATCAACAACTAGACGTGGTTGTTGTCTTGATTACTGATGAAAGATTGATTACAGATTTAGATTTACAAACTTGAACGATGTGCAATACCATGCCCCCTTCATGATTAAAATTGAAATCTAACAAGAAAAGTTAGTGTTATGGTTAGAAGCATGTTAATTGATTTGAGAAGTGGTTACACATGCATTCTGCATCGTTTGGAGGTCCTGAAGACCAAGTTTGACTAGGTTAAACCATGAGTTGACCATAGTTGACCAAGTTGAAAGTTTGATAGTTTGATGTAAGATAATTAGTTATGTTGAATGCTAGATTTCTATGATGATTGAAGGTTGATTATGCAAGTAGTTAATAATATGAATGATCTCAAATTTTGATTTTGATCCCAAAAAGGGGTTCTACTTGTTGTTTCGTTGGAGAAACCTTCATGTAAGATTTCAGCTCTAGTTAGATTCGAATAGATGATTGAAGAATTGTTTAAGTGCTAAAGTGTTTCCAAACATTTGTGAGATCAGGAAAACATGCAAAATGCTAAGGAACATATAGAATGAAATGCAACCCTATGACCTAGGACCTACTCACTTATCATGTGTCGATTTGTTATCATCATTGAACTTTTAGGTAATTAGATAAATCAATACAATGTCCACTAGCTATGAAACCATAGACATATGAATATTGATTTGTAATGCAAGAATCAATACAACACCTACTAGTCAAACAACCATGGATATATGAATATTGATTTGTAATGCAAGAATCAATACAACACCCACTAGTCAAACAACCATGGATATATGAATATTGATTTTATTTTCAGAATGTCTGATTAGATATAAGCACCAAGGCACAAACACTGTGATGACCTGAATATCATGTCCATTTTGATATAGCAATTTGTATAAGCATCAAAAAATGAATGTCGTGATGACCTAAATACACCTTTCATTTAACATACACATCAAATAGTCAAGAGATCATTCTAAATCCAATGTGAATTACCCGTAGTGACCCTTTATCGTTTGCATCCTTAGGTAAGATTGCGTTTCACAATAGGAGAAAGAATTCACCCAAAAAGACAATAGTGAGATCAAACTTCCTTGAATTTTTTGGGTATCAATGGTCGAGGTATGCATGGCCATCCAATTCAAGATAGAGGCTCTTACAGTTGGACACCATATCAATCCAAAATTTCCAAAGATGTTAGATTTTCACATACAAGCAGAAGACAAAGAAAAGATTATGCCCCGAGTCATCACTCTCTAAATCCTATAAAGGACATCATCGAAGAGCTCAAAGGGACACAATATGCAAAAATCTCAATGTGAATCAGTAAGCATACAAGGAGATAAAAGCATAAAAAAGCACAAATTGTTTTCAGTTTGTTTTGATGTTTGATTGTTGTTGTAGATGCAAAATCCTTTCTGGAGATGAGGCAAACTTGACTGACTCAAATGAAGCTTCAAAGGACTCTGACTAGACATGACATGTCTAAGGTATACTAGAGACCATAGGATATGACATTGATTGCCCCCCAAGTGTTAACATTGATAGGATATAGACGTTATTGCTGATTGGTGTATAGACCGACTTATTGAAAACTGAAAATGCTGAAACAAACTGGGAAATATGTACAAACTAAAGCAAGACTAAAAGCTGGGAAAGACCAAGATTGCACTAATAGATGGAGCATTTTGAACAAGTGGCACTCGTTTGCTGGGTTTTCACCATCTTGGTAGAGATTCTATTTTTGCTACCAAGGCGCCCGTTTCCAAGTTTTCACCAAGGCACTTTTTATTTTTCTCATTTTTTTGTATTTTTCATTTTTTGTACTTTTGATATTTTTTTATTTTTTTTGTGAATCATCAAGGCACCTATTGCTAGGTTTTCACCAAGATGTTCATTTTTTTAGGACTTTTTCAAATTTTTATGATTTTTTTAGGACATTTTACCATAGACTGAATGCCTTAGGCATAGAATTTCTTCAGATGGAGAACCTTGATTGGTTCTCGGAGCTGTTCTTCTTTAGTCATTGAGAGTTGATAGGCACTAGAGCCAAAAGTAGTAGTGATAACAAAGGGACCCAGCGAGTTGGGTTCAAACCCCCCCTTGCGCTCTCTATGTGATTGATTTTTAGGATTCTCTCTCAAGACTAGATCGCCAACCTAAAATTCTCTGTGTCTAACTCTCTTGTTGTATCCTCTAGACATTCTTTTCTGATATACTCTGAGATGATCATACACTACTTGTCTGCGCTCATCTAGTAGTTCAAGTTCTTGTAACCTAGACACTCTGTAATCATCATCAGTTACTAGACCATGCATTCTAATTCTTAGTGATGGGATTTGAACCTCAATAGGCAGTACCGCTTTAGACCCATAAACTAAAGTGAATGGAGTAGCCCCAGTAGGTGTTCTGATACTTGTTCTGTAGGCCCAGAGAGATGGATTGATCATGAGATGCTAGTCTCATCCTATTTTATTCACTATTTGGTGCAAGATTTTCAAGAGATTCTTATTGGAAGCCTCTGCTTGTCCATTCCCTTGAGGATAGTATATAGATGACCAATGTTGAGTAATCTTGAATTTGGCACATAAATCATCTAGGTCCTTATTTTTTAATTATCCCCCATTATCTATGATTATGGAATGTGGGATCCCATATCGGCATATGATGTAGTTCAAGATGAACATAGATATCTATTTCCCCATTGCTTGTGTTAAGGGAACTGCTTCTACCCATTTTGTAAAATAATTTGTAGCTATGATTATATGGGTATGTCCATTAGAAGAGTGTGGATAGATAGCACCTATAAGATCGAAAGCCCATTGTTGAAAAGGCCATTGTGTAGTAAAGGGAATTAGATCTCTCCCTGGAGCATGAATCAAGTTACCATGCACTTGGTACTTTTGATAGTTCTTAGCAAACTTGATTGAATCTTTCTCCATTTTGGGCCAATAGTACCTTGCCCTAATAAGTTTTCGAGCTAGTGTTAAACCATTTGAGTGTGACCCACATATACCTTCATGGACTTCCTCTAATGCACGTTGAGACTCTTCCCCTTCTAAACATCTAAGTAGTGTACCATCTAGACCTCATTTGTATAGATCATTACCAATGATGACATATTAGGATGCGGTGCGGATAAGGTTTCATTTCTCAAATTGGTTAAAGGAACTGGGAATGATTTGGTCTTGGAGATAGGAGAAAAGGTTCTTGTATCAGGATGAATCATGACCCACAATAGTGTAGATCATTCGGGTTTCAGGTGAGTCATATGCAGGATAAGATAGTGCTTCCACTAGGAACTCCTAGCATAGCTCATGTTCAGGCTACTATAAGAGAGTAGATAATGTTGCCATTGCATCGGCAACCTTGTTCTCCATTCTAGGAATTTGCTCAAATGTGATGGATATGAAATATTTATTTAGGTCATCTACCATTCTTTTATAAGGAATGAGCTTTTCATCTTTAGTTTGGTACACATCATTGACTTGATGGATAACAAGTTGCGAGTCTCCATGAACGTGTATCTCTGTCACTCTCCACTCAATTGCTATCTTCATGCCATTAAGAATGGCTTCATATTCAACAATATTGTTTGTGCAAGGAAACTTTAATCTGAATGCTTTAGGTATTGAATATCCTTGAGGAGTTATGAACAATATGCCTGCTTCGAATCCATTATGTGTATAGGATCCATCAAAGAATGAATGCCATTCTCTAGAAGAAAGATGCATGATAGAAGAATCTAGAAATTCCATTTGTAGTGGTGTATCATCAAATAGTGGTGCTTCAACCAATTGATCAGCAATTACCTATCCTTTTATAGATTTTCTCTCAACATATTCAATGTCAAATTCACTCAAAAGCATGACCCATTTAGCTAATCTACCTGTGAGGGTAGCTTTTCTTAGTAGGTACTTTAGTGGATCAATTTTAGCTACCAAATGAGTGGTATGAGCTAACATGTAATGTCTCAATTTTTGTGATGCAAAGATCACAGCTAGAAAAGCTTTCTCAATCATTGAATAGTTCTTCTCATATGCAACCAAAGTTATACTGATATAATAGATAGCTCTTGCCTTTTTATTCTCATCCTGTTGTGCTAGCAATGCCCCCAGTGATGTATCTGTTGCAGAGACATATAAGATCAATGGCTTCCCATGAATAGGAGGCATCAAGATAGGAGGATTTGCTAGATATGTCTTGATATGGTTAAAGTTTTTCTCACATTCATCATTCCATGCAAAGGTCACACCTTTATGTAATGTTTTTGTAAAAGGCTATGATATGTCAGCTAACTGTGATATGAATCTTCTGATGGATTGCACTCTTCCTTGTAAGGTTCTCATTTGACTGATATTTTTCAAGGGTGGCATCTCTATTATAGCCTTTACTTTAGCTGGATCAACTTTAATTCCCTTCTTTGAAACTATGTATCCCAAGAGTTTTCCAGATGTAACACCAAAAGCACACTTCTTAGGATTTAGTCGGAGACTAAACTTTTCCATTCTGTCTAGGATCATGCTCAAGTCCTTTAAGTGTTCTAATCTTTGCATGGATTTAGCTAGAGTATCATCTACATAGTCTTCCATGGTTTGATGCATCATATCATGAAAGATAGAGGTCATGGCTCGTTGATAAGGAGCACTAGTGTTTTTGAGCCCAAGTGGCATAACATTCCAATAGAAGATACCCCATGCACATGTGAAAGTAGTTTTCTCTTGATCCTCTAGAGCTATTTTGATTTGATTATATCTAGAGAAGCCATCCATTAAGGAATACATCTCAAAACCTGCAATCATGTCCACTATCATATCAATGTTAGGTAGTGGAAAATCATCCTTAGGGCATGCTCTGTTCACATCTCTAAAGTTTGTGCACACTTTGATTGAACCATCTGGTTTAGGAATAGGTATAATATTAGAAATCCACTCAGTGTAGTCTATGACACAGATGAATCCAGATCCTAGGAGTTTCTCTAATTCAACTTTTACCAACAGTGCAACATGGGGATGCATCTTTCTCAACTTTTGTTTGATGGGTTTTACTTCAGGAGCAATGGATAGATGGTGCATGATAAGATTAGGATCCAATCCTTGCATATCTGAATATTTCCACACAAAATTGACCTTTTTCTCTATTAAGAATATTGTGAATTTCTATCTCTCTTCTTCTGATAAAGATTGTGCTACATGTACCAATTGTGGTTCCTCCTTTGTACCCAAATTGATAGATTGAGTGGGTTCAATTAGAACTGGAGATCTTTCCTATAAATGACTTGGAAGGACATCAAATATCTCATCCGTAGGCACCTCAAAGAGGTTTTCACCTTTGGATACGTCTTTTATTTTTACTTTTGTAGGTTTTGAGACTACCACAAAGTGGTTTTCATCCTCATAACTCCTTTTCTTTTTCTTTTTATTCTTTTGACTAAGATACTTGATGTTCGACTCGGTCATGCTGACGCTTGGTTCACTGATGGAAGTCCTCATAGGTTCAACTGCATTGAGGTAGCAAGCAAGAGCATAGTCATTGGGAAAGGTGTAAACACCATAGCTTGGATCTGTGAAAGTTGGGTGAATAAGGTCAAGGCGTTGGATAGTCAAAGTGTGGAAGGTTTGGGAGATTGTGTTCACAGATATGGATCTATCATCATTGGTCCTAACCTGATGCTTGATTTCAAAGGTGATATTACAACTTAAGACATTCAATTCATGAATAGACTCAACATCATTATGGGAGTCCACTTCAGGCATCGATGGATCAGACTTGTTAAGTTCATTATTTCACTCTCGACTCACGTTGGGTGTGGATACATATTGGTGAATAACATCAACATGTTTCTCTATGATAACCTCATCTTCCTCTGGAATGGCTCCCCATTCATAGTCATTTGATTCAGCTTCTGATTCAGGATCTCTAGGAAATCTAACAACATGAGTAAAGTCAGGATGAATACCCCAAGAATGGTTACCCTCAAATTTAGATTTATATTCATACTCATGGGAATCTGTCTCAGAATCACTAGAACACTCTAAATGCTCGACTATTGTGATAGGCTTTTCTTCCCCATTTTGATTACCTTCAAGATTAGCTGGTTCTTTTGTGGCAACTATCTCTAGTTTGATAGTAGGTTCTTGTGTTTCTACTACATTGATTCTCTTTATGGGGTCATCTCCATCAGCAAGGAGATCTTTTATCTCTTGTGGGAAGCACTCATAAGGAATGAGTTCAGAATTGTCTGAATCACTATCTGATGATTTAGTTTCTTCCTTATTGAGAAGGGGTTCTCCTGGTGTAATTTGTTCTATGACATGAGAATAATCACCTTTGAGATGATAGGGCTTCTTCTTAAAGCCTAGGCCAATAGTATTCTTATTTTCTCTACTAGTATGGGGAATAGGTGTTACAAGACCTTTTCCTTTGATTCCTAGAGGTCCTCGACCTGGATATCCCATCTTAGCTATCAATTTATCTCCTGGACCATATGACTTTGAAGGGATCTTGGGTGTTGTAGAGCCACTAGTTCAAACATTTTGGGATTCAGATTCATCTTTATAGAGCCATGCAAGCACAACTTCATCCTCTTAAAACTCTTGCTTGGATACTTGTTCTGCCACAAAATTCTTTTTATATGCTTCAAGTTGTTCTTGAGGTGCTGGTTTGGACTGTTTTAGAGTTTGTCAATAAGACTTAGGTGAGATAGGGAGAGACGTCAAAGATAAGATTGGCTCTATAATATATTTTCCCATCCCATTTTCTTTGATAGTGATTTCTTTAGCAATGTCTTCCATTTAGATGTTGAAGCAATGTTTGGCTGCTCAGTAGAAGATTCTATGTTATTGGGAACAAGCTTATTAACACTTTCCTTCAATGTATTGCAAGTGTTATTCAGATCGGCTGGGATAGTAACCTCTACTCCTTCATAGGGAAACTTCAAACACTGATGGTCTGTAGAAGGAATAGCTTGCATTTCATGTATCCATGGTCTCCCTATAAGAATGTTCTAAGCCAAAGGTAGATCAAGCACCTGACATATGGTATCTTTGATTACTGGACCTGCTCTGATGGGAAGGACAATGGTGCCCTTAGAAGATCTTTCTTGTTCATCATAGGCTTTGATAGTTATCTTCTTTCTAGGATCAATAGCCAATTCTATGAATCCCAATTGTGTGATTAAGCTATAAGAACAAATGTTTAGGCTAGCGCCCCCATCTATCAACACATGTTTGACTCTATGGTTCTGGATCATGACTTCTATATGCAATGGTTGATTATGTGGGTGACTCAAGGAGTTGTCATCTTCCTCTGAAAAGGAGATATATTGTGGAGATGTAAGATGTCCAACCATAGTCTGGAACCTGTCTAAATCAAGGTCATCAGGAACATTAGATCTGAGCAAAGCTTTGTCTAGAATGGCTCTGTGAGCTGGAGATATTCAAAGCAACTCAAACATGGAGATTATCGCATTAGTGTGTTGGAGTTGTTGAACAATGCTATAAGATGTAGACCTTGTATCCTTAGGATTGGAAGATTTGGGAGCAACCTTCTATTTGGAAGTAGATGAAAGATTGAAAGGTATCTTAGGGACATTAAATGAATCTATGATTTGTCCTTTTAGATGTGCCTGAGCTTGTGATCGAGTAACTGTGTTAGTTGAGGGATGATCTCTATCTCTTCGTACAATTTTGATGACATTGCAACTCTCATAGAGACATGGTTCAACCATATTGATGACAACATTATTTTCAGGGTAAGCATAATTGACTTTTGCACCTATATTAGGCTGAGAAGATGAAACTTCTTGACCATGTTTCAGAAATGGTTTTGTAAATGCCATATGATTGTTATTGCTTTTAGGATTGTCAATCATGATGTCTCCTTGATTGATCAAATCTTGAATGGTATGTCTCAAGTGGAAGCAGTTATTAGTTTTATGACCTTTACCCCAATGGAAATCACATAATTCATTTTCTTTCCACCATTTTGGTTTAGGGTCCTGATCATTTTGTCAGATCTTAGGCAAAGAGATGATGTTAGTAGCTAGTAGAGTTCTCATAGCAGATTCCAAAGATTCTCCAAGAGGAGTGAACTTTCATTTATTATCCCATCTTTTGTATTTTGGCTTCTTTTGAGATGGTTCAAAAGACTTTTGTTCTAAAGATTTAATGGCTTGGGTGCCAAGAGTGAGATTGTAGGCTGGTGCCTTTGATGGGGCACAGATAGTATCAACAACGCCATCTGTGATGATGCCTTTGTTCTTGTTCCAATTTTTGTTTTTATCTTTTGAACTAGATCCAGATTCATACTTGTCCTTTTGAAGTGTGATGTCTCCTTTTTTCACAAGTACTTTTTCAATTTTGATAGCATTATCGACCATTTTGTGAAAAGATGTATGATCTTGCATTTGTAGAGGGTAGTTGATTTCTGGAACAAGGTTGTTGATAAAGATCTCCAATTTTTTAGTCTCTGGAATAGGTCTGGCATATAGAGAGAATTTCTTTCACCATCTTTTGAGGAATGTTAGGAATGGCTCTCTTGGATATTGCTTGACATTGCAAATATCGATCATGGTGACCGAATGTTGAATATTGTAGGAGAATTGTTGATAAAACAATTTGATCAACTCCTCAAAAGTTTTGATAGTAGATGGAAACCTAGAAAACCAATGAATAGATGCTCTTCCCAAAGATGTAGGAAAGAGGTGCATGAGATAGGTTGGTTCATGCATGAACTCGATGGATTGCATATAGAACTCTCTGACATGATCTTGAGGATCAGAGTGTTCGTCATATTTATCACACTTTGGTATCTCCACTCTTTTTGGGAATGGAGGCATGTAAAAGTCTTCGTCAAATGGAAAAGGACATAGAGCTTCCATGGAGAACTCCTTGGGTTCCTTCTCTTTCTCAAGTTTGTTCATTTTGACTTGTAAGGCATGCATCTGCTTCATCATGGCCATCATCAAAGTTTCTCCCTCATGTGTGATGATATCGTTGACATTAAAATTAGGAGGAAGCTTAGCTCCTTGATGAGCCAACTCTAAAAAATATGTTTCTCTATTTTCTTTCAAGAAATGCCTCATCATCTTCTTGAATTCATCGTCACTTTGATAGCGGGCAATTTCTTCAGGTGTGGGTTCCTGATCTGCGCCATGTTGGGAGTGAGCTCCTTAAGATCCATGGTTTGTCCTTGCTTGAGACATGATAGGAGTTTTAGGACTCTCTAGAATAGATTTAGGAGGGGTTTGATGATTACCTCTAGGAGTTGATGGGGGAGGTATGTACCCAGATTTCAATCAAAAGTTGCCAAGACTGTGTTAGGAAATCAGATCTTTGGGAATATAATGTTATATATATATATATATATATATATATATATATATATATATATATATATATATATATATATATATATATATATATATATATATATATATATATATATATATATTAGTGAGTGGCCACATCCAAAGGATCGTGACCCTCACAAATGAAACAATGCATATACTAAACACAACGCATATCATAAACAATGATCATAGCACATATCATAAACAATAATCACAGTGCATATTAATAAAGAATAATAACAACACATATCAATAAAGACAGTCACTGTGTTAATGTAAGCAATTGTTAACAACAGTCACTTACATTAACATAGGGACTGTTAATGTAAGCTGACAACCATGGCAGTCGGCATTGTATATGATGTGATGTATAAAGTTCGATAAAGCATTTCATTGTTTATTTTGATAATGCAACAATATTATCATTATTATATTGTTAATATAGTAATGATAATATAATATAATATATATCATGTATTATAATATTATCATTACTATATTAATAATATAATAATGATAATAATATAATATAATATATCATTTATTACAACTTCTTCATTATAATAAAGTATCAATATATATATATATATATATATATATATATATATATATATATATATATATATATATATATATATACATATATATACATATATATACATATATATACATATATATACATACATATATATATATACATACATATATATATATATATACATACATATATATATATATACATACATATATATATATATGTATATATATGTATATATGTATATATATATATATATGTATATGTATATATATATATGTATGTATATATATATATATATATATATATATATATATATGTATATATGTATATATATATATATTAATACGAATGAAGCTATATCTTAACACTCCCTCTTAGCGAGTGAGTATTAATCATCAAAAGTCTATCATGATATCCGCACTTCGAGACATACAAGTTAATGTAGTCTTATCATGAGTATAGACTTGAATATCATGATCTCCGAACAATCGGGACACACAATTAAGTAGTCTATCATGATATGATTTCGTTATTACACATCCAGTAATAACAAGAGTCAAGATCTCTGCACAATCGGGACACACAATTAAGTAGTCTATCTTGACACTTTGGTTAACCATTTACAAGATCGTCACCTTGAAATGTTAACCCACACACAAATGATCATTTTACACAATATTGCAATATACACATATTTTTACATTTATTCATGAATAAAAAACTTATAAATAAGAGGAGTATAAACCATACATCACACCTTGATCATGCCAAGTTTGTTTTTGAAGTATTCTATCTTTAGCTTTGCCAGTGGCTTAGTGAAAATATCAGCACTCTGTTCTTCAGTACTAATGTACTCTAGCCTTATGATGTTTCTCTCTACCATATCTCTTATGTAATAATATGGAATCTCAATATGTTTGGACCTGTTATGGAAAACTTGATTAACAGATAATTTGATACAACTTTGATTGTCACAATGAATCACAATTGGATCTAGAGGTTTTCCAAACAATCCAAATAATAGCTTTCTTAACCATACTGCTTCATGTGCTCCCATGGATGCTGCCATATATTCAGCTTCAGTGGAGCTTAATGCTACTGTTGACTATTTTTTACTAAACCAAGAAATCATAGCTGAACCAAGACTGAAACAACACCGTGTAGTTCTTTTTCAATCAGTAGTACTTCCAGCCCAATCAGAATCAGAATACCCTTGAAGATTGATTTCTACCTTTTCATACTTTAGCCCAAATCCAATAGAACCTCGTAGATATCTCAAGATATGCTTAGCTGCCATTAAGTGTATTTCCTTGGGCTCACACATAAAGTGACTCACAACATTGGTTGCATAATAGATGTTAGGTCTAGTGTTCACCAAGTGCATAAAAGAGCCAACAATTTCTCTAAACAATGTAGGATCAAAGGGTTCAGACTCTTCTACTTCAACTTTGAGTTTGTGCAAATTTGTTTCATAGGTGTGGATAAAGGCTTACATTCCATCACTCCAAACCTGGTTAGAATATCAATAGTGTATTTTTGTTGATTTAGCAAAATACAGCCTTCCTTTTGAAACACTTCCAACCCCAAGAAATAATGTAAGAGTCCTAAATCTTTCATGTCAAATTCAGCAGTGAGTTCTTGCTTACATTTTGCAATAAGATGATCTTCTCTTGTTATTAAAAGATCATCTACATAAAGAACTAAAATAACCATGTTGTCATTTGTTATCTTAAAGTAAATGTTAGGATCTGCATCATTTTTAGAGTATCCTAATTTTGAAAGATAGCTGTTTATCCTTTCATACCATGCTCTAGGAGCTTGTTTCAAACCATATAGTGCTTTCTTGAGTTTGCAAACATATTTTGATGCATCATGTATAATGAACCCTTCTAGCTGCTCTAAGTATACTTCTTCTTCAATAGTGCCATTTAGGAATGCTATTTTCACATCCATCTGGTGTATCTTCCACCCTTTAGATGCTGCTATAGCAATAATGGTTCTAACTGATGTATACCGAGCTACAGGAGCAAAATTTTCTTCATAATCAATACCTGCTTTCTATGAGAATCCTCTAGCAACAAACCGAGCTTTATGTTTTTCAATACTTCCATCAGGAGCATATTTAGTTTTGAATAGCCATCTAGAAGAGACAACGATTTTGTGTTTAGGTCTAGGTACTATGTCCCAGACATCATTCTTTATTATAGATTGATATTCTTCAATCATTACCTCTCTCCATGCTTGATTAGATAATGCCTCCTTAGGATTTGATGGTTCTAATTTATTGATTTCTGTTATAAGAGCTGCATAACATTTCTGAGTTCTTGTCCTTTTAGTCTCATGAGATATTTCATGTGGTTCTACATTATTTTCTTTAATTATTTTCCTTGCCCGTAATGGTCTTTTCTTACCATTGATTACATTAGTATTCTCATTTTCAATGACAGGGGGTTCAGGTTCTTCTATATCCCCCCTCTCAATTTCAACAGTAGGATCTTCTTCTATCTCTAGGATGTTATCTTCTTCAAGGTTTTTAAATGTGTTATTTTCATCAAATTTTACATCTCTACTCATCTCAACAGATTTTTGTCTTGGAATATAGATTCGATACCCTTTTGTGTTTTCACTATAACCAACAAGTATGCCTCTCTTACCTGATGGTTCTAGTTTAGTCCTCTTCTCTTTAGGTACATGAATATATAGAGGACATCCAAATATCCAGAGATGACTTAGATCTAGCTTGATCCCTGTGAATGCCTCTTCTGGTGTTATATTTTCTAGTATGGAGTGTGGACACCGATTTTGAATATATACTGCTATATTTGAAGCTTCAGCCCAAAAAGAAGTATGAAGGTTTTGATCGAGCATCATGGCTTTTGCTCCTTTGATTATGGATCTATTCTTCCTTTCTGCTACTCCCGTTCTGTTGAGGATTATACGGCACAGTATACTCCCTCTTAATCCCAATAGAATTACAGAACTCTTTAAATATGTCAAATTTGTATTCACCTCCATTATCTAATCTTAGTACTTTTATTCTTTTGTCTGTTTGATTTTCTACTAATGCTTGGAATTCTTTGAATTTAGATAGTACCTCACTTGATTCTTTAACCTTAAGAAAGTATATCCAAGTTTTTTGAGAATAGTCATCAACAAAGATAATATGGTATAGTGATCATGTTAATGAAGGTGTTGACATGGGTCCACATAAGTCAGTGTGGATCAATTCTAAGATTACTTTATATTTGTGCTCACTTGTAGGGAAAGACCCTTTTATATTCTTTCCCAGTGCACAACCTTTGCAAATGCCAGGATGATTATTTTTAAAGTGTAGAAGACCCATAGTAATTTTGTTTATTAAAGGTAGAGAATTATACCTTAGATGTCCCAACCTCTTATGCCATAATTCATTGTGATTTGTGATTTCATGAGTTATTGCAGATTTCTAATCATTACATATTTTATAAAGACTACCATCTCTTGTCCCAATGATTGTAGCATTCTTCATATTTGAATTCTTAGGCCATAATAGAACTTTGTCTTCATTAAAAGTGACATGAAATCCTTGGTCTGCTAGTCCTGATATAGAAACTAAGTTTCTTTTGATTCCAGGTACAAATAGAACATCATTAAGTTGTAAGGATACTCCATTCTTTATCTTGATAGTACAGGTCCCTATTCCTTTTACTAGATAGGTGGAGTTATCCCCAATAGTTACTTCTCCGCTTGAGTAATTTTCAAGTGTTTCAAACTGATTTTTGAATCCAGTTATATGTCTAGATGCACCACTATCAATTATCCAAGTTCTATTATTTGAATTTAGTTCACTTGATAGAGCTGTAAAGAAAAGTGGAATTTCTTTTGCTTCAGCTACAGTGGCTTGAGTCTTTTGTCTTTCAGGATAATGTCGATGAGTGTGCCCATATTTTTCACATTTGTAACATTGGATTTTAGAAAAATCTCTTTTGAAACCCCTCTTTCTTTTGAAGGATTTTCTCTTTTTGTTGTGAGACTTTGTGTTGAGAGCTTGTGTTTCTCCCTCTTTCTGTAGACCTATTCCTCTAGTAATAAGTCTTGATTCTTCCTGAGTACAGTCATTCTTAAGTTGATCAAATTTTGGTACAGGTGGATGTGTCCTTATGCATTGAATAAAATTCTCCCAGGATGTTGGTAATCCCCTTAGTGCTATTAGAGATAATTCCATGTCTTCTATAGTGTTACCAATTGAGAATAGTTGATCTCGTATTTCAGCAATTCTTAGGAAATAAGATGTAAATGTTTCCCCTTTATTCATTTTTATGGTCAATAATTGTTCCTTCAAGGTTAATATACGACTTGTATTGTTTATCTCATACGTTTCTTGGATTTTCTTGAAAACCTCATATGCTGTTGTTAATCTTGCTATACTTGGGAGAATAGAGTCGTTAACTGAATCAACAATTAATTTCTTGGCTTTATTGTTCCTCCTTTTCCAAGTCATTTTCTCTGCTTCATCTGTAGGCATTTCTTTTTCTGCTTCTATGAAAGACTCTAATTCTAGTTCTTGCAATAGTGTGGTGATTCTAATTTTCCATGATAGAAAATTTGATGCTCCTTCCAATCTGTCTTCCATCCTAATTCCGGTGGTCATTTTCTAATGATTTGTGAATTCTCCTTCTTTAAATAATATATTTCCCTTGTATTCCAATTAAATAGTAATTCAGAATTTTATTCCCTTTAACTCTGCTCTGATACCATGTTAGGAAATCAGATCTTTGGGAATATAATGTTATTTATTTTAATACAGATATATATATATATATATGTATATATATATATATATATATATATATATATATATATATATATATATATATATATATATATATATATATATATATATACACATACATACATACATACATACATACATACATACATACATACATATATATAAATATATATATATATATATACATACATACATACATATATATACATACATACATATATATACATACATACATATACATACATATATATATATATGTATATATATATATGTATATGTATATATATATATATATTATATGTATATGTATATTTATATATATATATATATGTATATATATAAAGTATGTATATATATA